>JAEMWC010000261.1:832500-930000 GCA_016490735.1 Pachyseris speciosa
TTATTCGCTCTCAATTTCTATCGGGTGATAGAAATCGAGAGCGAATAATCTAATTGTTAAATAGACGGATACTGATTGGTTTCTTCAAAACAATGTCTGACCGCCGGCGAACGGAAGAATAACTTTCCTTCACATTTCTGCCTAACAACCACCCCCCTTTGCTTCTCTTCCCAATCCCCTAGTTCATCACCCAGGATCGTTTCCGCGAAAATTCTTGGTTTTCAGTCACGCAAGTAAAGAAACAAAATCATCTACCATTCGATAGATAAAGTCAAGAAATTGAGATGTTGTAGAAGAGTAATAAATAAACAACCTGCCAAAGTCTCGGGGCTGAGCGATATCCCATACTCGAGTTATTCGGGAAAATGTACCACTCAGAATTATAGAGTTTAGTATGGACATGCCATGTTAGTGTCCCTCTGAGGGGCACAAATATGGCGGCCGGAAACGTGTTAAAACATCTGGAATTTACTTGGTTATCTCAAATGCATTCTTCTCCCTTCTGAGCTTGCAAACATTCACGAAGGCGCTTCTCCTGTCATGTTGGCTTTTCAAACCTCAAAAACACAAGCTGAATCGATGTTATCGTGTACATTACATGCCTGTGAGCAGACATGTTTATGTCACGCACTGTGAAAAAACAAAAAATTCAAACTGCTCTATTTTCAAAAGAAAGCACGCTACCGAGCTGAAAACATGCAAGCAGATACACTTCTAAAATGTCTTTTACGTGATGAAGCTAAAAATACAAAAGTCTGTTTAATTTTGAATTTTAGTTTTTTATGACATCATGTGAAACCCAAGAATTCTCAGCCCTCGCTCGCCCCAAAAGACCCCATCCGTCTCTTTTCTTCTCTTTCTGTGACCACAGATTACATAAACTCTCATAAAAAGACATTTGAAACAATCACTGAAAGCTTTTCTTATCGTCTCGACAGGGACTTCTTTTCATCATAGCCTTTACCCAAGGTAAAGTAGCGTGAACAAAAAGAAAAACAGCCCAGCGTAGGTGGTAAAGAAGGGCAAAGAAAACACGTGGATGGAATAACTCACAACCACTATACAAGATAATAGGCAAATGAAGATACCTTATATTCGTTATAATCCGCTTCCATATCACCCCTATCTTCTCTTTGAACTCGCCTGTGGGGGGACATTAACTAAATCAGTGCCTTGCTTATTGCGTGACAGTACGTGACTCAACACAGAAAACGAACAAAATTGAATCCTACACATCACGTAAACATCGACAAGTAGTTTCCCTTGGCTTTTTGTCAGTAAAGCACAACAATGTCAAGGCCATACCATGTTAGTCAAACACACCACTTACCGTCCTGTTTCTTCGAAGAAGTCGTCTTCAAATTTCTTAAGTTTCTTTCTCATTTTCTTTTTTTCTTTTCTTTTCAGTTCCAGCTGTTCGCTCAGCTCATCACTGAAAATAATAAGGCAGGTGACCAAATCAAACTAGTGTCGTCCGGTTTCTGAATATGTAGTCTTATATCATAATGTCAGTGCACTTTTTAGTTTCTTTTGATAGCGGTTACCCATTAAAACTTCACGCTGAAGCTATTGAGAAAAGTTGTGAAACACACCATTTGTCACAATGAGCGGCGCAGGGGCTCTTTAAAAGTGACCAGTTTGTATTCCGAATCTCAGTTTTCCATTGTCGGAGACTTCCTGTGTTGTTTTATCATACATTCGGCATTCCAATACTACATTAGACATTGACCCTTTTAAGACCCTTGCAAACCCTTCCAACACTGGTGGCCAACAGCATCCAACATTGATGGAGCGAACATTGTAGGTGCGTTTGAGCGTTGCTGGCACTTGAAACAACAAAATCCAACAACTGCCAACGTAGTTAATAGAGGGAACTATTAAAACATCAAAGCAGCAAAACAAAGAGGCCAAGATTTATGTTGGAAGGTTGATGTCCGTGCACATCTTTTGTTTCGCATTCATGTACTATGCATCAATTACAGAATCGCAATCTTAGTTGCATGAACATGCGTAACCACCTATTGCTATTTGTGCACAGACAACCCCCACAATAGCAAACAAAAACATATTAGCGACCAACAAGATGACCAGCTCCCAGTTGGCTTGTTAGCTCAGTTGGTAGAGCACTGCACCGGTATCGCAGAGGTCGTGGGTTCGAATCCCGTACAGGCCTGAATTTTTCAGGCTTTATTTTCACTACTGCTTAAGTAGTGTCCGTAACTGCGATGATCATTCACATATTCGAAAACATACTACAAAGAACTTTGCTAGGTTTCATAACCATTTCCCTATATTGCCTATGCTGCCAACAACACTCAACACGGTGACATGTTGGACCCAACAATGTGGGATGCTGTCGGCAAAAAACATATTGGGAACGTTTGTGACCAGCATCGCATTTCTCCCAACAAAGTAACTACGTGTTAAGACACATCAGTCTGGCGAATAAAGGAGACGATCACCAAACAGGAAAGGCCTTGATGTCGATACAGATTCTCTCAACTAGCACTACATGACATATACGAGGAAGAGTGAGGAGAATAAGAATGTCGATATTGGGGCTTCAAGGGTTAAGATGGACTTCGCGTAAGTCCTGCACCTGTCTTTAACGATGTAGGATGCGCCAGCTCGAAGGTCACGCTCAGTGCACGCCCAAAAAAAATCCGTTTTTTTTTTCTTGCTTCTTTATTCTTTTATTTTTTCCCATCCAAAACTATGGGTTAAGGCCAACATGGCGGCGGGGAGGGTTTGGGTTCTCAAACACTGGTTAGTGTAAGAACAAAAAGCACAAGATATGATTTGTACTGGATAAATACGTACCGGGTCATCTCGTGGAATTTATCATCCTCTCTAAGCTGAGCAGCACTAGTTATGTTCATGGTGTCCTGTATTGTATCCCCTAAAGCTTCATTGTCACTGTCTTGAGTGTCTCCAAAAGCTGTATCCACTGCTTTCCCTGCCAAGCGACTTCTAGGCGAGCCCTACAAAAGCGAACAAAGCTAACTTGCTATACTGTATGCTAACAGGTCGAAAACGACGCTAACACGAAACACCCCAGCCATCACCCTTGTGACTCGAGAAGACCTTCATGACTAATGCGGGAGAGGGGGTATATGGGGCTCCTGGTTTCCAATGATTCAACGTGAGAAAGTTGAATGATGATAATGATGATAATGATGATGATGATAGTAAGATTTGAGTTTTGACATTTCTTTCTATTTTAGCAGTAGTTATTTATCTTTGAAAATAGTAGTTGTAAATATGCGTAAATAGTAATAATAGGCCATACCCTGCCTGCATTGATTGGTAGTGATTGCGTCAATCTAGCAGGAGAGCCACCACTGGGCGAATGTAATGGTGCATCCTCGTGAATAGGGGCGAGATCTGACACCAGTCTGTCAATTGAACTGGTCCGAGGGCGACCTCCGACTGGGAGTTTAACCGGCGATTCTGAAGCAGATGCGGCAAGTTTACGTTTGATTGTACGGTACCTAGAAATAAACACTAAATGTAAACTCAAACATTTGCGAAAGCAACGTGGGAATTATTAATTTTTGTTTGTTTGTTTTCATAACAACAGAACAAAGAACAGATCAACACTTCCCAAGGATGACACGCTATACCTGCAAGACATGACCGAAATGAATGTATGTGATACTGATCTATCATACAGGAGTTAAAAATCGCGGAAACTAACTGGTCTTTCACTTGGACTTTTTTGTTATGGAAGTTAAAACAGTTCCTTTTTTTTACTTTATCCAAGACCATACTGCATAATCTCGCTCTACTGAAGACTTGTCGAAACGTTTTTTTTTTCTTCGGAAAAGAAAGAATTCGAGAGCATGCCGTAGAAACACATTCTGTTGGAGGTCGGTGTTTGAGATGGCGGCAGTAAAATAATGCATCGAGTCGATCATTGCTCAACTCGTTAGCGAAGACAAGTGAAAGAGCACCTCTGAGGATTTACAAGATTTCGAATTCAATTGCGGCACTGGCAATAAGTTGACTGAGACAAAAGATTACGCCTTTTGAGACTGTGGAACCATTCGAGATAAAATTACCGAATAGTACTGTCCCGTTTATTATATATATGATGGTGCCATGCATTGAGTCAGAGAATGAAAGCCTAAGGTGTGACGATTTTGTGCTTTAAAGCTACTGAGAAGATCTTGTCAATCCAAACATTACGTATGATAATTCTCTAGCAGCTATTGAAGTCTTTTATATGGCTGCATATACTGTGCTGCATTGGCCTTTTGGGTGATTATTCTTATTTTGAAATCAAAATAAAAGCTTTTCGGTAGTTAACTGTCAGATGTGCACCCACCTGTCATACAAAGGCCTCATGATATCCTTATCCTTTTTAGTATTTGGTCGACCAAACAAGCTCTCATGCTGCAGCAGTGCTTTCTGCACTGCCAGCTTTTCATCCTGAAGTTGCTCTCGCCCCATCAGCTCCACCTCCTCCGGCCGACCATCATCCCCTCTCTTCTCCTCTAGCCGCTGCAGTAACCTTTCCAGTGAATCTTCAATGGTAGCAGGGGTGATGGTCAACAGAGGTTCACTGCTACTGCCTTTAATGCCTTGGCTGCTCATGGGGGGAACAGTCTCGTTAAGACGCCCTGCCTCGTCTTTTGCTCGTTCTTTAAGTTCTTTGAGCTGTTTCCTTGCTCGACCAAGTTCAGCGACGTATTTTTTGATGGGTGCCTTTTCGCTTTGTGACGGCCTTCGCAGATGTTCATCCTCAAATGCGTCTTCAAAATCTCGGATTTTCTTTTTCAGTTGGCTGATCATTTTCGTTAGTTGCTTGATTGTTAGTTCACCTTTGGGAGAGGTGTCCACCCTGAAAAACAAGCAAGACAACTATTCTCAAACCCTGCGTAAGAATACAGTGCTTGCAAACACACCTGCCTGTCGTTAACCAAGTTTTGTTACCTACCTTCTTTCAAACCATGAATGTTCCATCTGTTCATGAGGGGGTGATGGAGGGCATTCATGAGGTAAGGTCCTGGTATCAACAGTAAGGGGGCGGGTTCGAGGGGACACTAATGCTTCTTCTGTGTTGAACCCGTCGTATCGTTCCCTTGGTGAAAGCTGTATAGAGTCTGCAATTGAATCTTCCTGTTGTAGTTTGTAGAGTTCCAGAGGAGGGACGATAGGTGACCCATGGTGTTTTTTCTTGAAGTGTTTGGTTAAATTATCTTTTTTGGGTCTTAAGGGTAACGAATCAACTTCGTCCACTTCACCCTGTTGAAACAAAAAAAAAATGAATGAATAAATTCAACCTGAAACCTTCAATATCTGACTGAATAAAGATCACAAATTTGCATCCGCAACCTGGTAATAGAGCAAAAAGAAACCATTTCAAAATTACCATAAGCACAACTTTCATGAAAAAGCTGATAACAAGAGCAGTATGAGTCTCGTATGAGCAATCGGTTCGAAACTTTATTTTCTTTAAAAAAGAATGGGTCACGTTAATTTCGGGACGATAGTGACACTTATTTTAATTTATTTATCCTTTTTGGGGGGAGGGAGACTGGGGGGGGGGGGGAATCGCCAAATTCGCTGAATTAAAGTGTCGCCAAAATTGTTGGCCCTTACCTCTGGCCTGGATGATGTGGTGGGAGGCTGAATTCGTGATGACCTTGCTGACCTGGGTGATTTGGGTGGTGTAGTCCTTACTACATCTTTCTGTTTAACTTCATCGACTAAAGGATGCACCAAAGGCTTGCTTTGCTTCTTCTAGAAAATCAAAAGAATGCACAGAGCCTTTGATTTGAAACTTAATCACGTCTTTGATATTAGAATACTACTGAACACGTCTCTCTAAATTTGTGGGTCAACTCGCAGCTCTTACAAGGTCTCACCTGATTGGAGACCACCCTTCAGGTGAGACAAAAGAACAAACAACGCAAACAATGGACCTTAGCCCTAAAACAACAGGGCTGCGACACTATCCCCGCTACTGAAATTTAGAGCTTATGGGAGCTGCGAGGCTACCGAAATTTGTGTATTAAAAATTCAACTAAAACATTATCGCTATTGAGATCAATCTGAGTACTTGTCAGTGTGAAACGATTTACTCCACACCAATTACCTTGTCAGAATCCTCTTCATACGAGAAAATCTCACTTGCGTCGTGTGTTTTCTTCAAGCTTGGCCTGCGTCTGTTCTTGGGAGGAGGTGCTCGGCCTTGCGTTAATGAACCAAGTATGGCAGAGTTCCTTTTTACCAAGGAAAATGCATCATCATTCTTTGTGTTCAGTACCTCCTCATAAACTCCTCCATCATCCTGAGTAACAAAAAACAATGCAGACCCTTGTAAACTTGCATATTTGTATCAGCTTTACAGCAGTATTCATCGATGTACCCTAGTGCATCCCATTTGATTAACGCACACATAAAATAATGCCACCAATAATTCTTTTTTCTCAGTTTCTGTGTGCCAGTATTGAATAAATCACATCTTACATTGTTATCATTTTTAAACGAACAGTTTCCTAATCAGACATACACAGTCTCCACATTATACCCACGATTTAATATCGGTGGAGGGAAAAAACATCACTTGGGATCCCTCACATTAACAACAAAAATACCAAGTAAAGGATGCTAGTGAACCTCCTAGCACCTATTTAATTTTAAACAAACTGACCATTGATATGTTGCCTTGGCTCACTGAAAAAGCACCTTTCTTGTGAGGATATGTTGCGCTGAGTATGTTATTGCTGTTCTTGTCCTTAGAGGAAAAAAGAGAATTACGTTGTACTTGTTTTTCCAAACTTCCATGAAACAGACATGTCGTTCGTTCTAACTTTCATGAAACTCATGCCTTGGGAAGAAACTCAAGCAACAAATAAACAAGCCACTAGTATTTTTACCAATGGTCGAGTAATCTCAGATAAAATAGGGATGAATATTGGTTCATTTGCAGGGTTCAGTATACTTAAGACAGAGCTTTGCATGGTGCATATGGTGTTTAATTTGCCTTGTAAGCGAAGGACATACTCACCAAGCCAATAACATAGGTTTCATATCCCTCAGACTTGGGCCGTTTCTTAACTGGTTTTGGCACATCCTCTTTCTCTCGTTGTCTCACTTTAACATGTTCCTCTGTTTTGACCAACTCAGTTTCTTTTATAGCTATCTTCTCCTGATCATTATTTTCAACTTGGTCACTGGTACCTACTTAAAGAGTTAAAAAAAAAAAACGCATCCTTTTCTTTTACTCAAACGTAGCAACCTTAATAGAGGCAGTGAAAACGTAAAGCTTGTGGGATGTGGCTGGAGTGACAAGGATATACCTCACAAATTAATGTGATTTGGTAAGCTGAAGCCACTCTCAAGGCACTAAGGCCACATGGTAGCGGGCATTACCCCTTAAATCTACCAAAGCAAAGATTGAGCCAAAGCATTAGCAGCCATGGACAGCTGTTTCGGCCTTGTTAGGCCTCATCAGCATGGCATAGCTAATGCTCAGGCTCAAGTACCCACATATCCATAAAACAAGCAGTGAAAACGTAAAGCTTGTGGGATGTGGCTGGAGTGACAAGGATATACCTCACAAATTAATGTGATTTGATTGAGCCAAAGCTTTGGCTCAATCTTTGCTTAGTAGCTTTACGTTTTCACTGCTTGTTTTATGGATATGTGGGTACTTGAGCCTGAGCATTAGCTATGCCATGCTGATGAGGCCTAACAAGGCCGAAACAGCTGTCCATGGCTGCTAATGCTTTGGCTCAGTCTTTGCTTTGGTAGATTTAAGGGGTAATGCCCGCTACCATGTGGCCTTAGTGCCTTTAGAGTGGCTTCAGCTTACCAAATCACATTAATTTGTGAGGTACAACCTTAATAGAAATTGAAGGGAGGGAGGGAGTCAGGGGAAAGAAGGGAGGAAGGCAAGCAGGCAGTGAGGGGAGGGAGGGAGGGAGGGAGGAAGGGGGAAGAAGGGAGGCAGGAAGGCAAGTAGGCAGTGAGGGAAGGGAGGGAGGAAGAAAAGAAGGGAGGAAGGGGGAAGGATGGAAGAAGGGAGGAAGGGAGGAAGGGGTAAAGGGGGGAAGAAGGGAGGGAGGAAGGCAGGCAGACAGGGAGGGGAGGGAGGAGGGAGGGAAGGAGGAAGGGAGGAAAGGGGGAAGGGGGAAGAAGGGAGGAAAGGAGGAAGGGAGGAAAGGGGGAAGAAGGGAGGGAGGAAGGATAGCAGACAGGGAGGGGAGGGAGGAGGGAGGTAGGGAGGAAGAGGGAAGAAGGGAGGGAGGAAGGAAGGAAGGCAGGCAGGGGAGGGAAGGAGGAAGTAAGGAAACCTAAGGTTTTGTCTAGGGATATTAGAAAACAACAGAAGTACCTTACACATTACCATAAACAGACCACAAGAAAACACTGGAAGGTAGTAATCATTTCATGTCTTCCATAGGGTCAAATAATTTATGTGATCAACCCTGTACAGCAGAACAGCCAGCCTCATTCTAGTTATTTCAAACACTAGCTCTCTCACATCTCCCATTACATGTACATGTATCTCTATCAAACTACCACTCAATTGAACAAACTTCTCTTTACATTGTGCATTCAAGGTACTATAGTAGGAATCAGTTTTGAATGGTATACACAACTTTATACCATGCCATAGAAAATACAGCCAATCAGAATGCAGGAGGCCATTGCATATTCGTCAGTATTCCACCAATCCTTCCCATCGATCAGTGCAATTCAACGGTATCACACCCGACCTTCCCATTGTGCGTTGAGATTGTTTTTAGTGCTTGAAAATTGGTACGAATTTTGCCACTGTTTGACTATAACATCTTTATTTTACATTAACATTTTATTATTTGTAATTTTGTCATGAATTCTAATTTAAAAACACTGTCAAGACGGTGGACATTAGGAAGCCATTTAAAACCATTCAAGTCTGCACATATCTCGCATTGATTATGATGGCCTTGCTGGCCACTGTATTTTCTATGGCATGGTATAAAATAGTTATGCAACCCTTTCTCATGGTATACCATGGAATATCCCACGAGTCACTTGTATTTTCTTGGGATATTCCATGGTATACCATAACTAGTATAGAGTTGAAACACAAACTGCAACATTTGGACCAAATCACACAGCACACTGACCTGCAACCACAGATTTTAATACTAAAACAAACCCTACAAATGAAATGTCTGGACTGATAAAGTTTGATAGGGTAATACACTACAAACCTGATGACTCGTTCTGGTTTTTTGCAATATTTATTCTTCTCCTCCTTCTTCTCTGTTTACCAGTTTCCTCCTCACCATAATTGCGCGCAGGCAGTGGTGGACCTATTGGCATAATTTTAATGAAACACAGGTTCAGTTCTTTCATATCACGACCTGGAGCCAGTAGTTTAAGCCTCAATTGAAGAGGCTAGTGGAAAACCCTCCTAAGTGACTATTTAGGTCAAAAAAATTTTTCGTCAAAAGTGCCCGATTTTTTGTATATGGCCTTCAATATTTACTTACTTAACAATGCCTTGCTGTTTTTTGGCCAATTTAAATAAGTAAAATATAAATATAAATAAATAAGTAAATTGAAGGTCATATGCAAAAAATCAGGCACTTTTGATAAAAAAATATTTGACTTAAACAGTCACTTAGGAGGGTTTTCCACTAGCCTCTTCAATTGTAAAATGAGTTTCAAAGGCAATTTTAACCCATTGGCACCCGTGCCGGCCAAAACCGGCCGTAAAAAACTCCCATGCTTCAAAACATTGCATCTCTCTCAATCGCACGAATATTGCCTTAACTGTTAGTTGTGAGCACGAAATGGAATGCCCTTTAAATTTGGATATCCAATAAATGCAAGAAACGTAGCGATTTTTACCAAATATGGCCTTTTGAGTTTGGACAAGAACGAAACTGGCCGTTTTTAACGTCAAAGAGAAACAACAAAAATGCCCCTTTTTGCCTTCATGTTTTTTTAGGGAAATCATCGTCGAAAAACCAAAACTCAACCATCATAACGAAATTCAGTCCTTTTTCTAGCTTAGAAATGACTTTTTTTGTTCATATTCTTCTCCCGAGTGTAGATACAGCCTTTGTTCCAGTGCATTCGGGCCTTCCCGACATTTTCCACATCTTGAGCGCATTGCATGCTGGGAACTAACGAGAATTTTTGACAGCGCCAGTTCCTTCCCCAATTCTTTCACATATAAACTAAGTCTACAGCCACTCCGACCTACCACCAAAATTTCCTGCTCGTGGTCATCTTCAGTACACAGAAATTCCAAAATATGTGGCAGTAGGTCGAGAAATTCATCAATAGTCAAGTCCCAAAGGTATTAAGTGTTCGACCGGCCAAATTCCCAGTTTGTCGAGTAACAAGCCAAATTCAACAACAAAGTACATCACCTTGCTCGATTCTTTGAGAAAGTGGACTCTTAGCTACCGTCACGCTTAATGATGCTCATCAGGCAGCCGCTAAAGATGAAAAATGGCTGTAAATTTAGCAGAAATCGCAAGCAAACCGAACTTGGGCCATTGCTGTCGCCTCACGGATAAAAAATAGCTACGTCAAAATGACGTTTTCAGAAACCTTGAGCCTCCAGTGGCTTAGGACAGCACCACTTTTCCCTGGTAGTTCAAATAAAGAGTCACGAATTGCTATTCATCGTTTATAGGTGGAAAATCACTCCGAAAATGTAAAAACCTGCGGTAGTCAATGGGTTAACAAGTGAGATAAAGACCTCAGTGACCATTTTTCTCTTTATTGTACACTGTAACCAGTGTAGCAAAACGTTTTAGCAAAGTTTAACAAAATTATTGGGATTCATGATAAGAATCACCTTCAAGTTTCAAAAGTTTATGGTGACTCTTAATAACTTCCCACGGAATTTTGCATACTTTGCAAAAAGTTTGTTCTAGGAACAACTTACAAAGTGTGATACTATTGATCCATCAAAGTATAGATCGTTTTCAGTCACGCAAGTGAAAAAATAAAATCATCAACCATTCAAGAGATAAAGTCAAGAAATTGTGATATTATGGAATTAAGAGCAATAAATAAACAACATGCGAAAGTCTCGGGCCGTGCGATATCACGTACTTGAGTTATTCGGCAAAATGTACTACTCAAAATTATAGTATTTTGTGTGGAAACGCCATCTTGGTGTACATCTGAGGAACACCAAGATGGCAGCCGGAAACGAGTTAAAACATATGTTTCTTACTTTAGCTATCCCAAGGCTTTGTTCTCTCTGTTGAGCTTTCAAACATTCACATAGACGCTTTTCTTACCATGTTGGCTTTTCAAACCTCAAAAACACACGGTGAATCGATGTTTTCATAAGTGACATGCTTGTGAGCAGACATCTTTATGTCATGCACTGTGAAAAACTCTAATATTCAAACTGCTCTTTTTTCAAAACAAAGCAAGCTACCGAGCTGAAAACATGCAAGCAGATACATTTCTAAAGTGTCTTTTACGTGATGAAGATAAAAATGCAAAAGTCTGTTTACTTTTGAATTTTAGTTTTTTATGATGTCATGTGAAAACCATATATACTTGATGGTAAGTTCTGGAAATGCCAGACGCAATGCATTGATGCAAACATGACAGACAGAACCAAGGCTGTGTTCTAGGAAAAGTAGTTGGGAGCCAAAAATCTTTAACCCCTTGAAATCCAGGGTGCCCAGTATATATGTTTGGTACAATACTAATATTTTCTAGTTGCCAAAGGCAAATTAAAGTAAGTCGCTAGGGGCCACTGGGCTCTGCTAGAGCACTGCCCTGGACAGAACTACACCTTGATCATGACTTTCCTGCCAGGTTTTAATGTAAGCTGTTTACACATTGCAAATGTGAGCAGGACTCCTTTTGTGAATAATTATTCATTATGGATGTGTGCATTGACCTGGAAAGAACTACACCTTGATCATAACTTTCCCACCAGGTTTTAATGTAAGCTGTTTGCACATTGCAAATGTGAGTAGGACTCCTTTTGTGAATAATTATTCATTATGGATGCGTGTATTGACCTGGAAAGAACTACACCTTGATCATAACTTTCCCGCCAGGTTTTAATGTAAGCTGTTTGCACATTGCAAATGTGAGTAAGACTCCTTTTGTGAATAATTATTCATTATGGATGCATGCATTACTTATTCAACATGCTGTTTCAGTTTGACTCAGGAGCAAAACATTACGGACAGAAATGGTAAAGTTATCATTTTGAAAGGCTGTCACAGCTCTTAACTAAACAGGTCATCCAGATATTTCACTTTACCAAAACTACATGAATTCAAAACAAATTTAAGCAAAACATTTTGTCAACTTTCCTGAAGTTGGCAAACTAGCAGTTTGCATGCAAACTAGCAGTTTGCAGTCTGTCAGAGGACAAAAAATAGTTAATACTCAATCTGTGTAAACAAGAGTAAGATTGTTTCCGGAAACGCACGGTCAAATTGTATTTTTTAAAGCAATAAATAAGCAAAGTCTGACATGTCAGACTGGTTGTTCATACAAAACAAAATCAAGCAGAAAAGGAGCTACTATTGGCTTGTTAAACAGGTAACTTTCATTTGCTAAGCAAGAAAGTAGAACTTTGCTTTTGTTTCTTATTTGGTACAAGTAGTGTCTGTCCAGAGTCATTCCTCTAGAAAACAATAAAATTTGAGTCTGGAAACAGTCTGACTATCCATAAAAAATCTGAGTCTTTGCTATATCTTAACACTTTATTATTAGGGACCTTTAGATTTTACCAAGAGTATGAGATTGAGGAAGAGTACGACTTTTTAAATCTAGTTCGCATGCTTTAGATAATCACTTGTGATGTCAATCTTGTTTCTACGATTTCCTTTTCTGTTATTAAGCAATAAGGGAGAGTGAGGGGTCTGGGGAGGTGACCGGTTTGAAGTTTGAAAGTCGTACTCGTACTCAAATCTTACATGTAAGTCCCCTATTAGCAGTGCAGCCACAATCAGAGAAACAAATTACCCTCATCCCCAGACTCTGGAGAGTGTGGACTGTTTTCATCTGTAGATGTCAGGTCAGGCCCGAACAAGTGCTCTTTGATTGTGTCATTGATAACCTTTTGGACTATTCTAAATTAGAGAAAGAGAGAGAGAGAGAGCCATTGAGCACTATTAACCTCCTAAAAACTGTCAAAGTACCACCGCAATTAGTGTTGAAAAATTGCGATAACCTTAAGAAGCAGGAAGCTTAAATTGGAACAGTAAACACCGGGGTGTTTGACCCAGGCTGCAAAAATATAATTACCGTAATTGCACCAATCCTGGAAAAAAAAATTTAAACTGAGCAAATAAAAACTGTGAGGGGGTGGGTCAATCTGTCCCCTTGATAATTAAGACATTTAACTATAACAAGTAAACACATTAAAAAAATAGAAACTAGGTAAAGAATTGAGCAGGTCAACAGTCAGAATGAGGAAACAATACACAATACTGTAGATGAAAATGACTAACACCACAAACAACTAATAACTCAAAACATTATCACTTGCATGTAAGATGAATCACAAATTAAGTCACCAATAAAAGTTTAAAATGTTGAATGCCCCCTCACTCCAGCCCAATAAGTTAGTAGCCTTCATTTGAGAAGTTAAAATGTTAGCATTTTAAGTCAAAAGTATAAGCACCACCTTGCACCACACAATCATGCAGTTCCACAGTTCCCCAGGTAATTCATTAAAGTCATTCCACAGTCATGTGTACTTTAAGATGACAATGACACAAACATGCACTATGACCATGCTTTTAGCTTTGTTTTGCTTATTTCAAACCACAGATTAAGTACTGATGACCACTTCCATGATCCACTGTACGTGAACAATTCTAAAAAAACAACAATAATTATTTTGGTGATGACTTACTCCTTCCCAGCAGGGGGTTTAGGAGATTCTTGAGTGGGACCTGAATCACTGCAAAAACAATCATGTTACATTAGAATTCAAGCCATAAAACCATTTCAATACTTCTTGGGAATCAATCAATCAATCAATCAATCCATCATTCAATCAATCAATCAATCACACAAACTGAAATCACAAAAAATAGATGCAGGAAAGACTGCATGTTCAGAAGATTGCACTTGAATTTGTTAGACTGTTTTATCAGCAATCAAATAGTTTGAAGTAACTTGTATGGACAACAAAATCTTATAGTGATTTGTTATCTGGTATCGAACCAAAAGATATATCAAAGTGGCTCCTAGCCACTAAACACAGAAAATAAAACTAATTATAAACCACTTGCGTGTTCCTTTTTTAGGAAATGTTACTGAAAGGCCCAAAGAGAAGCATGGCAATTGTGTTACATTTACCTCATTCATGATTAAGTTTTTGTAGGGTCAAAATTAGTGCTATTTGTTTGGTTTATCCCAGACAAAATGATTAGCAAAAGCATGTTCCTCCTCTTCTAGTCTTATAGTCTTTTGTACAGGTGTAGTATCTTGATGAAATTTGCTTTTTCATAATTTGTCTGTTTTCATGATCATAATTTTGAATGAAAGTACTATATGAATTGTGTGGATGGTTGCAATATTAGATACATAAAGCATGCGGAAAAAATAAAATATGCCAAACATTACGTTGGCAGCGGATGTACAAAACATATAAAAGGAATTGAAGGAACAAAGGAGTGAAATGAGCCTCACACCTACAACTCTGAAAATTTCCAAGTTAAAAACAGCATTTCAGACTGCAAAAATACACACCACACCCAGTGAAAATTAGAACATTAATTTGGTTACACTCTTTCAGAGTACACAGAATTATAACATTGTTAGAAGCAATAACTTAAGCCCCGTTCAAACGGTCATGATAGTTGATGATAGTTTCAACTATCATTCACTATCATGTCTGTGTTCAAATGACAAAAACTATCATGTCAAATTTGAACATGTTCAAACTGCATGATAGTTGATGATAGTCAGTGATAGTGCATGATAGTTCGTGTTCAAATGCACATGATAGTTAAAACTATCATTGACTATCATCAACTATCATTACCATTTGAACGGGGCTTTAGGGTTCAGAAAAACGTTGCATGAATGCACAACTAACAACTTCTTCGTAATATACATGTAGCCAAATGAAATTAATTGGCTATCACAAACAATTCTTCAATTTTTTCACTTGTTTGTTAGTTTTTTTACATGAGGGGTGAAAAGTCTTTTAGACTATGAGCACCTGAAAAAACAGTTTAACAGTTCCTGCAGTCTCAAAGTTTTGGACAACTTAGCCATCTCATTGTTTGAAATTTCATGTGCAAGCCTTTAAAAGCCACAGGCTCACAAAAATGGTGCTCTTGACAAATGCCCAAAATTTGCAATTCACCAGACCCCACTGCCCCGAGGGCTGATAAAAATGCACCAAAATGATTAAATTGTCAAATACATAGTGGCATGTTTCCATTAAAAGAAGAAATGACATTTGTCATAGATCCCTTATACAGACTCCCTTTTTAGTTTAAGTTTAATACAAACATCACTTGCCATTGATGCATTTTATGAGGCGTAACCACCCCCAATTTACCATTAAGGCTAAAAGCCTGTGAAAACATAAACTTATGTTGGGGCCGCATTCATAAAACATGGCAGTTCACTTCCCCTAATAAGGCCTACTGAGAAATAGTAAGCCAATTTGTGGAAGACATCCTGCTGGGAATACATGTCAGTTACACTTTCATTTTGTTTTAACGTTTAATTATTGGTGAATTTAAAGCACATTAATAATTGATGACTAAATGGGGGCAGCCAAAAAGGATCAAACAGACTGAGAAACATTCAAACCCAAATAAAAGCCAGACCTGTTTATATCAAAGAAATTATATCTGCAGGAGCATAGGTTTAGACTGACACTGAACACATTCAGCGAAGAAAAAAATTAATATAAATGGGAGCTTTAAGGCCCAAAAAAATTTACTAATATGTCAAAAGCACAGAATACACATTGCTGTTGCATGCGCATCACTCAAAAACCATTCAACGCTTGCTTTAAAATAATCACCTGACTGTATACTTAGAGACAAATATATCCCTTGAGATACATGGAGCTTTATTATTATTTCAAACAGAAAATTACAACACATGTTAAAAAAAAGAAACTTTCATCACCGGTAAAATTTTAGTCTTCAGTGAGCATAATAAATTCGCTGCAAGTATACAACTCAGAAGAACCACAAACAACAAACACCATGACAAAACACTGGTGATCAGTGAACACATATTTTGCTTAGTAACAAATACATGGGATTAAACATCTAAAAAGTAGGACAATTTCACAAATAATTTTATACATCAGAAAACTAAAGCAAACAAAATTGTAATTATTTTATTGATGGTACTATAAACTAACCTGCATTGAGTATTCCAAGAAGGTGACACAGACCTCACGTACATGTCCAAGTCTTCCATTGAAGAGGAGATACTAAAGAAAACATGTCAAATTTAAAAATAGTTTGCAACACAAATGATAGCTAGAGGGAGCATATAAACAGTAATTGTCTGCAATAGAATCAATAATGGCAACTACAAAGACACCTGCTGGTGGCTTTGAATTTCAAACCTAGATATGTTATTTAAATTATTCATCAAAGAGACATTCAACAATTGAAAATAACCCACATTGCATGGTGTCCACAATAAAACCCACAAAAGCTCTTAGGTCCAGAATATCAGCTAATATTAAGAAACTGTAGCTGTATACAGTCATAAGTAAAGCTTATGAGACAATACTGTCTGTAACAGATCTTTCACTTTTCAAAGTCCTAACATCTCTTTTGTGACATCGAACACATGATCAGCTAAAAAACATGGCTAATCCAATCCTTTTGATCTACAGTGTATTTATAGACAATTTTCAGCGTAAATACATGTAAAACAACCACAATAAAAAGAATAATGATTGCTCCCAACCCATCTGCTCAGTACACAAAACATGCAAGACAAAAAGTGATGATCTCTTGAGCACACATCTGAAAACACACTTTGCATAAAACATTCTTAAACTGCAGGATTAATTACTGCTAATTTGAATCACTAGGAAGATAACAAAGTTTTAACATCAACAGCTTGTTTTTTTTTTATGAAGCTCTATGTAATGTCTCACAGATATCAAAAGAACTTATAGTGAAAATATAGACCACTCCATTGAGTGCAGGATTAAAATTTGCATATGTCAAAGCTTTGAGTCATAAGTTTACATGATCATAATAAGGAACTGTAACCATATATATTCGTGTTATGAAATAAATGGTAAGAATCCTTGAAAGGTAACAACACTAAAACTACAGCTGTAATTGTCTAGAGAGTGATGATACTACAACATATGTTATGCCAAAGCATACCTTGAGGAATCATACACAGAGAGCTTTAAACAGAACTAGCCTTAAAATTGAATGTTTTTCACATTTAAGAGGCCATCTACTTCTTATACTTCTCTCAATTATCTTAGTCTTTTGATGAACTGAATAACTGTTGATGGAAAAAACCCCTGAGAAACCAAGTCACTATACTTGCCCATCATGTGATCAAAGGATCTTGCTAACTCATGACAAAATAAATAAAGAGCTTATTTAACATACAACTTTGCTTAGAATTTGCATCTGATATTATATTCAAATTAATGAAGTGTAACTATGATTTTGACAACTACCAAATTAAACCCCTATCTTCTAACTGCATAAGGAATTCTTAAAAATGAATTACAGATGTGCATCCAAGTATTAAACTTGACAACTGTAAAACACTGCATGTATTGACAGCAGATGACCCTAGTGCAGGGCTATTACTGAGCTTTGGGCCACTTGTGGCATTGAACCTAACACCCATAACAAACTTGTTGACTTTCTTAATAACATGAACTTTCAGCAGTCAATATCACCCATTACAGCAAAATCCCATCAAGGGCATTCAGCCATAACATGACTTATGGATTGTTATCATGGCCCTTAATCTTGATGACAACTCACTCTCATATAGAAGTAGATTGTAAAAGTTGAAAAATATTTAAAATACATGTACTATCGCATCAATACTATCATTGCTGTGGTTGTCAGAGGTGCTAAACACATGCATGCAACTTACTTAGTTACAGCTCACTGAGAAATTGAAATGACTGTAAAAAGTCACAAACAATTTACACTGTTTCCATCAACTTCTTAGACAACGCATTTAATTAAGAGAGGATTACTTAAAAGAAATCAACAAAATCTTTGATCAAAATTCCCTTCCTAGCAACAAGGAAATGGGTCTAACGAATTAAAACCTCTTCATTTGGGATGAATTTTCCCTATTCAAATCAAGTGTTAAACTGAATCCTCTTCAGTCATAAATTCAATTGTCAAAAGCCCCACCTCTGCCCTGCCCCTCTCCCACCTGCCTTGAATACCATACATGGCAATAATGTTGCTAGACTGGTTGTGCATAACAGGTATCTCATGGATCATAAATGTAGTGTGTGCTGCTTGAAGTCACTTAATTACTACTCCTTAAGTCAACCATTTAATCATGCTTAAAAATCTTATAAAACTGTACATGAGCACCATGCCCATCCAACCATTGTATTAAAAGGTGCATGTGTGTTGTACTCTGGGGAGACAATATTATTATAACATGGGCTTGTTGTTACCATGTTCCATCCAAAATAGTTGTGCTGGCTACAGCCCCCTTAACCCTTAATGTTTAACCGAAGGGGATTTAATTATTTAATAGTAGGGATACAGATACTTCCAAAAGTGACAAAATCTGTGGAGTTCTGGTGCTACAAAAAGGCTTTCCACCTCTTGAAGTCCTAATTTTTATCAGGATGCATGTACAAGTACATTATTTTGTGTTGGCAATTGTTGGGTGAATTATTTTGTTTAAACCAAAAAAAAAACAAACAAACAAACAAACAAAAACAAAAACAAAAATTTGTGTTATTCTCAGTTAGGATTTCCATCACAATCTTGGTTGGGGTATTAGGTTTCTTACATATGTAAGTGTTAATATTGCTGCAGAAGTCAGATGGTAATCAAACAGGGTCTTAAAAGCAGAGTTTTTATTTCAAGCATGGTCCACTGGTATTGGCATCAGTATACTCTGAGTACTGGGGTGGGGAGTCAAACACCAACCATTAGTGTAAGCACCAAAACATTACTCTAAAAATAAAACCAAGGTGTACCTGTGTCTTCAATGAGAAGAATCCTTCCACTTCAAAAACAATTCAAGGAAAACCTGGTTAAAAAGGTTGCAGATAATGCAAGAAGTGGTTGTGTTTTGAGCTTCGGGGTGTGCATGTCATTTCAGGACCTCCAAAATCTACTTGAAACCATGTACATGCAAGTAAAGGCTGTTTACTCACTTTTTGCCAGGATGTAAGGAATTCTTTGGCTTTTTGACAGTAGCATATGTAGGCCCATCCTCTTGCATGTTTGTTTCTTCCTTGTCTCCAGTTAAATGTAATGGGTCCTCCTCGTTGGTTGAGTTTGAATGTTTTTCATTTTTTCCCTGTGGCCAAAAATCAAACCCTCAAAAAGATGAAAGAGAGCCTACAGATAGCCTATACCTGGGCCAATAGTTTTGAATGTAGTTCAAGTTAATAGTAATTCAATTTTCTGTGAAAGAAAAGTGCTTTTATTAGTTTGTACTTATTTTAATTTGTACTTATTTTTGCACTGATTTGTTATTAAGAAAATAAATAATGAAATTGCACAAAAAATTCTATTAAAGAGGCTTTTAGGTACATGTAGTGCTCATGACAGGTGATGCATGACTACTTTGATCATGTTGAATTACAAGTTGATCTCATAGCTCAGATGATAAGAGTGCTGGTATATCTAATCCATAGGTCACTACATTTTTTCATCCATCAAGTGGACACTTCCTCATCAAAAAGAAAGTACTCTAGATTACCATACACTGTAAGAAAAGAATAATATCTATGGATGAGGGAACATGGGGTTATGGTACCGTGATTTCAGGCTATCATTCTTGCAGCACATCAATCAGTAACTTTGGTCTTGAGTTCAGTTAAAGGTTTTTCCTCTCTTGGCAGTTTCATCTCTAACACTGAATACCTTAAAATTGACTGTCAACCCATTGGCGCCCAGCCGTTTTTACGTTTTCGGAGTGATTTTCCACCTATCAACGATCCATAGCATTTCGTGACTCTTTATTGAAACTCCCATGGAAAAGTGGTGCTGTCCTAAGGCACTGGAGGCTCAAGGGTTCTGAAAACGTCATTCTGACGTAGCTATTTTTCATCTGTGGAGCTACAAGGATGTCCCAAGTTCGGTTTGCTTGTGATTTTTGCTAAGTTTACAACCATTTTTCATCTTTAGTGGCTGCCTGATGAGCATCATTAAGTGTGATGGTAGCTAAGAGTCCACTTTCTCAAAGAATCGAGCAAGGTGATGTACTTTGTTGCCGAATTTGGCTTGTTACTTGACGAACTGGGAATTTGGCCGGTCGGACACTTAGTACCTTTGGGACTCGACTGTTGATGAATTTCTCGACCCACCGCCGCATATTTTGGAATTTGTGAGCACTGCAGATGACCACAAGCACGAATTTTTGGTGGTAGGTCAGAGTGGCTGTAGACTTAATTTATATGTGAAAGAATTGGGGAAGGAACAGGCGCTGTCAAAAATTCTCGTTATTTCCCAGCATTCAATGCGGTCGAGATGTTGAAAATGGCGGAAAGGCCCGAATGCACTGGAACAAAAGGCTGAGTTTGATAAAAATTGCTATGTTTCTTGCGTTTATTGGATATCCAAATTTAAAGGACATCCCATTTCGTGCTCACAACTGACAGTTAAGGCAATATTCGTGCGATTGAGAAAGTTGCAAGGTTTTGAAGCATTGGAGTCTTGTGCGGCCGGTTTTGGCTGGCACGGGTGCCAATGGGTTAAGTAAATGAATATGATTACTATACTCTCACCTTTTCAAGATATTTGTTTCTTGCTAATAATGTCGAAGAGTTGTTTTTCCTGGAAAATTAGGCATATATGCAAATTAGTGATGAGGTACCCTAAAGTTAGAGAGTTATTTTAGATGAGTCATGTAATGAACAAAACACAAGTTATCCCTAGTGTCCTTTGCCACCAAGGTGTATAATAGAATATTGCTGAACAGAATAAGACCCTTCGTTGATCCAATCCTCAGGCATAACCAAGCAGGCTTCCGCTCAGGAAGAAGCTGTGCACTTATTAATATTCATCCTCAGCCGCTTCTTTTCCTCTGCAATGACAAACCCTTGTTGTTGCTGGTGCTGCTGTTGTTGCAGTTGTTACATGAATGACTAATAAAAGTGCGAAACTAAGAAAGTTGAATTACTCACTTGGCTTCTTGAACTCTAAATATTTCCGTGGAAGCATAAGGAGACACCTGTAAAATAACAATGCCCATCAGGAAGTGCTGTAGTGTTTACCAGTCTGTGAATACATGAAACAAAAGTTGCAAACTGAAAGTCTCTACTCAGGTACTGCACACTACAGTAGCTGTACATGTACATCAGACTAACAATCCCTCAAACAATAATTAACACTGATGGAAATACAGACAAACACCTATTAATCGGCCATCAATCAAGCGGCTTCCCCTATTAGGCAGCCAGTAATCAGTTCTTCTATTGTATCTTCTATTGTTTTCTACCTCTATTAAGCGGCCACTATCCATTTCCCCGAGGGTAGCCACTTAAAAGGGGTTAAACTTTTAGTGTTTTGTGTTTTCAGACCTTTACCCTACCTACATTTTGAGGAGTTTTTTACTCAACCATTTCATTTCATTCTTGTTGCTTCATGAGAGAGGGGAGAGACTTAAAATACATAAAGTAGAGATAGGGCTTATTTCCAAAACGTGAATTCTAATTTTAACTATATCTAACACAAATGTCATTACTGAAATCTGTGTGGCTGTGTGGCAAAATTGGATTTTCGTTTGACAGATCACAAGATAACACCCACCCCTTCCCTACTTACATGTATATTATAATAAGCCCCTGCCCCTCGTATTGGTCTTAAAATAATAACATATGAATAGCAAACCTCAAACAAGGTGTCAAATTCTTGAATGAACTCGCAAACAATTGCATTAGTTTGCCCCTGTTCTTGCAGTCCTTCAATACCATCTTTACATCTACAATAAAGCAATTCAACACAATTAAAAGTGCCACACCTGATGTTTGCCTTGGAGGCACTCCATTACTATGGAAAGGAGTTAAAGACCACATATTGTAAACAACTGAAAAAGCAAAACTCCTGTCTTTATGGACTATTGGTATCCTTACTGCAATTACTATTGGATTTCTAAACCAGACTAGCATGACCACTGGCAATTCAAATAATCCATGAAGTTGGGAATGTCCAAAATACATCATGTACAGGATAAGGACGCTTACCTAAAGAAATTGGGGCCAAATACTATGGCCAAAGCAGTGGAGCTCATTTTGTTGTTCTCTGAAGAAAAAAGACAATAATCATAACAAAAATTTATTTCATAAAACAACATTTATGTACCACAAATTTCATCACTTGCTAAGATTTGTACATGTGCCTCTAGTTTCATTTAAGGTAATTCCCCTGAAAAGGATGTACTATTAAGATTTTTTTCAGACTTGGCACAATTGAAGGCCTCGGAGCATAACCATCCTATGTCGAATTTTGGGTTGTTTTTTGATTTTGCCGGGATTTGCCCGAATTGTTGCATGTAAATTGCAATTCGATTGAAAGAAGATGTAATGCAACTTGCAAACCACTCCCATGGAAGGTTGGTTTCTTGGTGTACATAAGACAAAATGCATTTCTGGATTCTGGATGAATCAGTCAAAAAAATACCATACAATGTGTTTCCATCGAATTGCAGTTCACATGCAGAAATTCAGACAAATCCAAGCAAAATCGAAAAACGACTCAAAATTCGACATAGGATGGTTATGCTCCGAGCCCTTCAATAGTATGGTGGAGTATGCTAATTAACAATGCCCATGGGTATTCTTTGCGTGAAAGACTAAGCGCCAAATGCTCGTAACCGATTTAAGAGAACACAGAACGTTTCTGTTCAGTTAGACGTAATGCGCAATGTGTCGTTTTTGCTGAATCATAACACTCGACAAGCTCGCTTAGCACGAAAACAGTGCACAATATTCGTGGTTGACTTAAAAAACAGCACACAGTAGCCTTGGTTAATCTCAGGTCAGCGCGCAAAGATTTTGTCCGACCTGAAAACAGCACTCACTCCGAAGAGATTCAGGGTGATTGTTGGGTTTAGGTTAGACTTAACATTAGGGCTAGAGCGTCGGCTAGGGCTAGGGATAGGGTTAGGGATAGGGTTAGGGACATGGTTAGGGTT
Source organism: Pachyseris speciosa (assembly GCA_016490735.1). Taxonomy (NCBI): domain Eukaryota; kingdom Metazoa; phylum Cnidaria; class Anthozoa; order Scleractinia; family Pachyseridae; genus Pachyseris; species Pachyseris speciosa. The sequence goes on from JAEMWC010000261.1 coordinate 855,820, forward strand.
AGTGTTGATGTTAACGTCAACGCTAGCGTTAAAGCGCGGTTGTTTGAGTCCGAATCAGCTTGACTTAAGGGTTCGTCCGAGTCGAAAACAGCGCCTAGTTGCCTTGGTTGACTCTAAGTTCTTTCGGAAAGGCTTTGGCCGATATAACACAGCGCTAAGGTCGGTTGTTTGTCTTAAATACAGCGTACATCTTAAATCCAGCGTACAAAAACCTCGGTTGATTCTAAATCAGTGCGCCAAAAGCTTGCCGACGGCTGAAAAATCACAAAATATTAAAGACGGCTGTTTTGACTTGAAGAAACTTTTTGCCAAGACAACTCCTATTGGTGACCTACAGCAAAAATTTGAGTTAATCAGATGTTCTAGAGCAAAAATTAAGAGTCCTAAGAGTACGCTGTTTTCCGTCATGTTTCGTTTACTCAGAACGTTGTGTTGCGTAGTAAATTAAAACTTGTGTGTGGTTTCGTCAGTTGAAACGTTTTTGATGGATTCATTTTCATCGTCAAGTGGAAAACAATGGAATGAAAATCTTATAAAAATTAACGTAAATGACGACAGTGAAAGAATTTGACAGAAATACTTAACTCTTTTGTGAAATTAACTTGGCTCCAAAACGTAAAAATATTTGCATGAAATTCAATCCCTTTATCACGCGTGATGGATTGTCTCATCACAATGACTGTAGTCGCGCACAAATGTTTATCTCGCGTGAGAATACTTTTTGCTGTAGTTTATTAGCCTCCATAGAAGCAAAAAACCGAGGCGATCAACGCAAAAGTGATTTCTGTGTTAAAATTCGGCAGCGTGTTTACCAAATATTCATTCTCACTTGTTCATCAGTCACGGATATGTCACGAACCAACAAGCGCGGATGTTACGGCAATTCACCGGTTTCGCAGAGGTTGTGGGTTCAAATCCCGTACAAGCGGTTTTTTTTCCGTTTTGTTTTGTTTTTTTTTTTTTTTGTTTTTTTTTTGGTTTCACTACTGCTTAAGTTGTGTTCCTAACTGCGGCGATCGTTCACGTTATAATCCGTTGTTTACGTACATCTGATTCACACAGACGAATCGCGAGGAGTACCGCTTAATATTGCTTTGAATGTTTGCCGTGCGCGCCAATGCAACTCTTTTCCATGGATTGTGTTCAAGATACTCATCGAAAACGGGCAGACTTCACTTCGAGCCGAATAAATTTTCGGTAGCGTTTCCGAAGTTCGACTAACTATTTCACGGCTAACAGTAAAAGTAAGCTGCGATTTCATGTCACGATTGGTTTCAAAAAATGCGCTCTTCAAAATTAATGAACAATGGAAACCTCGGTGCAGCAGCTAGACAGTTGTCAAAGTTATTTTATAAGGTAGAGTTCTTACTGAAAACAAGTAATAATCTGCCCCAACCCACCGCCCCCCCGCGAGAGGTTTTGACTTCAGACAGCGCCCTGTTTGACCGCAATGAATTCTGGGATCATTGTCTGCTCCAAGTGCGAAGAACAACAACTCTTCAAACATACACTTTTCGCCCTAAACTCCAAAAACCACTCTCGCTTTCCCAGCTTTTAGCACCGCAACCTTTGAGAAATGGAACAAGACTAGCAACGACGCGCCGCTTTTGAGGCGAGAGTTGTTTTCAGACTTTTTCCGCCTGGCTTCTACTCTGTACCCCAAAACGCTAATATCTCATCGTGATTTGGTAAGCACAGAGAAAACGCTAACTGGATTCTTTCAGAAGCGTTAAGAACTTGCGGATCTCCAGACTTTTCATGACGTCTTTCGATCACCAGGCGGGAAGGCAAACCGATAATGCAGTTAATACATAGCGATCCGCAGCTCCAGCACTCACGTAAGTTTCATATCCGATGAGCTTAATCGATGTTTTAACCGCCAAATTTATAGTCTACGTCACACTATCAAACAATCCTTTCTACCCGTCGATCATTTCACGTCCAGTTTTAGTTGTACTCCTCAGAAATGTTCACATAATTCACGTATGAATATTAATACGGTACGCATGCAAATGAGGTTCACTTCAATTGAAGGCCTTGGAGCATAACCATCCTATGTCGAATTTTGGGTTGTTTTTCGATTTTGCCGGGATTTGCCCGAATTGTTGCATGTAAACTGCAATTCGATTGAAAGAAGATGTAATGCAACTTGCAAACCACTCCCATGGAAGGTTGGTTTCTTGGTGTACATAAGACAAAATGCATTTCTGGATTCTGGATGAATCAGTCAAAAAAATACCATACAATGTGTTTCCATCGAATTGCAGTTCACATGCAGAAATTCAGACAAATCCAAGCAAAATCGAAAAACGACTCAAAATTCGACATAGGATGGTTATGCTCCGAGCCCTTCAATTGATAGTTATGCATAGAACTTTGAAAAAATGCAATAAAAAGATGGGGTCACCGTGCTTGTTTTTGCCCTGCATACTCGTTGTTTTAAGTGTTTTTACGGAGTTGCGTGAGAAATGTTCGAAGCATAAACAACTGAAGAAAGCTGTTATTTTGTAGCAAAAACTATGAATAGTAGTGAAAACTAGAGCCTAATTGTTTTTCTGGGCTATATTAGTTTAATATTGTGATTTCAAATTGCCCGATCTTGCAAATAATGTGAGGAAATTGGACCACTTCATCATCATCTCAAACTCCTTCCTGGCTCCAAATGCATAGTTTCACCCCATTTATATATAAAAAATCCAACTTCTACTATTAAACTTTTTTTCTCCTCAAAATATGTTTTTCGTGTGCCTATTACGAGTACATTACACCAATAAAAAAGGGGGGTCACCATGCTCGTTTCTTTACAACACGACGACAAAGGGAAATTTTCAGCTGAAAAAGCTCAATGTCAAGGCAAATTTGCAATGTTTCTAGTGTACGCGCGCATGAGCGCGTGCTGAATGACGCCATAAATTATGCGCAGTAACGATGCGCCATGCAATTGAGAGGAATCACCTTAACTTTCATAAGGCACAAACAAATTGGTTTCCAAATTGGCGACAAAATTTTGGTACAATGGTTCAGTCACTCACATCACACACAATTTCAATTGCAGTGCCAGACCGATTTGGATGTTAGAAATGTTTGTCTTAAATGAAAGAAGACCACTGGTTAATAAAGCCTCCAGAGCAAAGGCATGAATGTTTAAAAAGCTCATTCCATGCTTGAAGAACAATTACCGTATGGATAATGATAATTAAGTATGAAGAATCCAGAGTTTGCCGTGTCAGAGTTAAAGAAGGGCAAAGCTTACCTTCATTCATTGATACCCTCACAAGAAAGCTACACAGGTACTTGAGGAGCTGATAACTAGATTTTGGCAGTTTTTCAAGCAGTGACTTTATCTCTAAAATACCACCAGTGCCCTCTTTATAGGCTGAAAAAAAAATAATAATAAAGGAGTTGTTCTTACCAAGATCATACTGTGTATATGTTGTGGTTCAATTTTATCCTTGGTTCAATTTTTAATTTCCTTTGTTTTGTACTCATTATCATACATTACCATACACAAGAACAAAGGAAAATAAAAATTGAACCAAGGATAAAATTGAACTACAACATAATAGACTACATGTAAAATTTATATGCATGTCACCAAAATGTTTTGTAATTAGAATGTTTTATAACAGCTTGATGGACGTTTGTACCATTTTGTTGACCATGTTAAGAAGCAGAGAGCTACCATGTCAAGGACAAAGAAATTTACCATGTAAAACTTGCATGCTGAAATGTCCACCATGTTAACACCCTGTCAACAAAGGACATAAGCACACTTCTCCAATTCTTTAGTTTTTCTTGGCATAAGCATACGCTAAGTGTGCTAGTCAAGTAATGTGCGAATGTGTTAGGACTGTGCTGTATGCGTGTGATCACCTTATTCACTGTTTTCCAGCAGAGGGTCACATATGAGTAAAATGCTCTGGCTAGTTTAGCTAATGGGCCAACAAGCATTGATTAAAGAAACACACAGACAAAGGTGGGTGAGGTACACAATGTACCTACCTTTACATAAGCACATGTACAAAACTGTGCAAGAATCCTATCAATGAGATTTTATGCAAACAATGATAGCATTTACTAATTTTTCTTACCCATGGGTCTACATGTGGACCTCCGCTATTGTTATTCTTACATAATTATACTGCACATGCACCACTCCTTCCCAATTATAATTTCTGGGTATTTAATTGTGTTTCCTTTGGCAGTCCGAGAATGGGTGTAACTTGTTTGAGGGAACAAAAGGTGGCATTTAATATTCAAGTACAGACAGAATTGACCACTAACTTCTCAGTCAACACTCACTTCTTAATTTCAATTCGGCACTAAGTGACACTTTCTTTTAACTTGCAGGGTATAAAGATATGAATGCAACTAGCAGTCTGCCAAGAAAGCAAGAACTCAAGGAGGAGAGCCTGTCTGGAAGACAACTGCCTACTGACCCAAAAAAACACAGCCACAGGCTGCCTATCACTGAAGTCACACAAACCGCATGTGGGATTAAAACCACCCTAAGACAGGACACTCTAAACCGCTAAACCACTAACCACTCACTGCAAAAAAAGTATGCTAATAAATACCGCTAACCATGAAAGCATAGAATGCTAAAAACTTGCTAGAACAGACTGGATAATAAACCAAAGAATGCAAGCTGCCAATAGAATCAAAATGCAAACACACCAAAACTGACAATGCTCCTTGTAGTTAACTAAGTTAAATTGCATATAATTCAACGTAACAGCTTTTAAGAAAATAATTTAATGTTGCAACAAGCCAGAAATGCAGTTCTTCCATAATTTGTCTTGTACATGTACAGCTGCCTGTAGGTTAGTTTGACATCATTCTTACAACACAATTGGTTCAAAAAATGTGTTCAAAGGAACACATCCAGTGCATGGTAAAACTCATGAACATACATTATGTACAGTTGATCAGTTAAGTCTCCTCTAGGTAAACAAAGTGCACATTGCATCGCTTATTAGATGTATTATTAACTACATAGAGGATATTACATGACTGCGTGGAGATACGAAATTCCTCTGAGTGTTTAAAAAAATATTTCACGAGTGAGTGCAGCAAATGAGCGAAATATTTTTTAACACGAGAAGAGAAATTTTGTATCTCCAAGCAGCCATGTCATGTTCTATTAATTTCAGTATAATTTTATAAACACCACTGAAATAGCAAACCCTTCCACTTTCACTGCAAAGGGTGCAGCTTATTATGTAACCATAGCAACAGTAATGTTTTTACATGTGAAGATAACAGGTTATTTTCACATGCAAAGATGTCATATTTTCGGGCAAAAGCTCACCCTGCCCATGGACATGCCACAACTACATGTTTTAAGTATGATACAAATTACACATACATAATTATACATGATGAAAACAAACTCTTCATACCTCTATGAACTTTTATGAAGTCTGTTGTCATGTTCCGTGGGATGAGGGGTTCAGGAAGTTCTCTCTACAAATGATATCATGGATACAATATTATCCTGAGGCACCTTTTTAACCTCAGATTACTCATATTGCTTAATCAGTCTTTTTGTGACCGCAAAAAATCCATCCAGGTAGACTCCTCTAATCATGAACACAAGGGGTGATGGCTTATTAGATACATGTATTGTACCAATATACAAAATTGCCTTTGCAACACAATGCACTCATCCTTGAATTGATTAACTAGTCCTACGCTACATGTGTACAAATTTTGGCACTTTTGTCACTATAAATTACAGTGCACTTAGCTTGGAAAAGTTGTTTCACATCAACACAATTTAACTCTTTCTCATCATTCCATTTGCCCTTGTAACCTGTAGGACATTATAACCTTCAAGATTGAACATTAATTTCCCCAAGACACAACCCCTTTGTATTTAAGGTGGCTCAAAACAGTTTTCAGTGCTTTCTAAGACGTAGATTTTGATGGGTCACCATAACCACTCTTTATCTGTTGATGCTACAATCATGGCATCACAAAACTGCCCAATTATTGGGGAGCACGTTGATATTTTCTTTGTGAGGCTACATGTTACCATAGCAACAGTAAGACCTGCTAAAAACACCCTTAATTTTAGCTTTAAGTACTTATATTTCAAAAACAGCATGGTGAAATTTTTTTATTGTTATCGAAATTTGATAAGCAGGATAAGACGCAACTTTTGGCAAAGTTTTAAAAAATTCTGTACATGGGGTTCAGAGCCACCTTAACTTTTTGAAAATTTAAGGTGGCTCTGAATCCCATGTTCAGAATTTTTTTAAACTTTGCCAAAAGTTGCGTCTTATCCTGCTTATCAAATTCGATAACAATAAAACATTTCACTGTGCCGTTTTTGAAATATAAGTACTTAAAGCTAAAATTAAGGGTGTTTTTAGTAGGTCATACTGTTGCTATGGTAACATATAACGTCATGAAAATCACAACAACGTACTCACCAATGATTGGGCAGTTTTGTGATACCATGATTGTAACATCAACGGATAAAGAGTGGTAATAATGATCCATCAAAATCTACGTCTTGGAAAGTGCTGAAAACTGTTTTGAGCCACCTTAAGACATACAATGAGAGATGGTGACAAACATGCATCTGACAATTTTCTACTCCACTCACAAGGAAATTTGGCATGAAATCTTAGTGGAAAAAATGTAGCAAAGTCTTGAATTTACTGACTTTACTCAGGGCTCAGCTCAGTCTGGTGTGGATCTAGAAGTAGTGTGTACTCTCAAAAAGAAGTTGTCAGACATGGAAATTCTTAAAAGGAACACAGACTCCGATTTTGCAATGCAAAAGTGATTTTCCATGCATATTGATTCACATCTGCTTTCGCTGGAGATTTCAACATTGCAGTTTTTTTTATATACTGTATTTGACAAATCAACAAACCGTACAACATTACATAATCTTTTACAATACACTAATTACAGCTACAAACACACAAAAAAATATATAAATAAAATAATAATAATAATAATAGTCGTGATAATAAACTTATACACTTAAGGAAATGGTGGTAAAGTAATAACCTGACAGATGAGAGGTTTTAGCAGTAAACACTTCTCTTTTAGTAAATGTGAGCAGTGCCAAGAACGAAATTAGAAGATAATGAATGATGCAAACAACAGCATCTCAAAAGTAAGAAGGTCAATCGGGAAATGTATACTAATTTGTTAATGGCTTGTCAGAGAAACTAACAATAATTTTTGAAGAGCGGCACTAAAAGATCCCACTTCTTCGAAGTAGGGGCTTGTTTATAGGATTCAATTTTAAATTGGGACTTGAGGACCGCCAAAAACATACTTAGCTGAGGGGCCTTGTTACTGGTTTTGCAGTGCCATATGTAATGTCTGGCAATTAGAAAACAGAAATTCAGTTGAAGAGCGAACTTTGTTGTGTCCGGCTTTAGGCCTAAAAAGACTGCGATATCTTTCAAATAGTCTTGAGGTGTAAGTTCACATTCAAGAACTTTAACAGTCAGAACCTTCCAGAACATATTAACTTCTGGACCATACCAGAAAAGGTGACAAAGCTTTCCAGGAGCTGTACTGCAAAAAGAGCACTGTCAGTCTTGTTTGATACCAATTTTTGTTAGAAACAAGTTAGTAGGAAGAATTCTGTGCAAAAATCTGTATTGAAAGTTAATGAGGGTCGAACGTTTAGTGTCCCTGGATGCCAAGGTGTATGCTGCTTTTCAATCAGCAGTACAACCTTCCTGGGAAACAACGGTGTTCCATTTTAATTGGCTTTTCTCTGGTGCATAACTTTTAAGAGAGACAAGTTTCTTGTAAACTACTTTAATACTTTTAGAGCTTTTAAAAAATGAGTTAAGGAAAGAATCTGGTTTAACCAAAACAGTTGTAGATTCATTTGGGAAATTTTTATTATACAGATATTTAAGGGCGGATATAAGTCAACAAAATTTCAAGGGATTTATTTGCATTTTACATAATTCAATAAAATCTTCGAGCCAAAGAAACTTGCAAGGTTTTTTCATTAAATCTTTGACTTTTGAAATTCCTCACAGAAAGAGTTTTTACTCATAAATTGGCTTGTTATCAGTTCTAATTAACGAGTTATGCCACAAAGGTTGTTCAAGAAACTTGTTGTTTTGTTTTATAACTCCTTCAAAATTGACCTCAGACCAAATTTCTGGACGTTTTCTTTTGGAAGGAACCATATAATTATTATTGTGAAGATGAATGGAATTGCCAATTTCATTTTGTATGAGAAATATTATTTGTATTTGTTTCTTTGACTGTATAAAATGCAGATTGTGCGATGAGTCACTGGGGGGCTGATGATATTTTGAAAATCGTTGAAGAAATGAGCAAAGAGAAATGGTCGATTCCTGCAGCTGATATATTATGCTTTATGTCTTATTATGGTTTGCAGTGATTTCTCTGCAGTGAATTTTAAAAGTTTGGCTGTAAGAAGAGATTAACTGGGAAGCTAATTAAGATTTCTGTCTGACAAGGAAATTTATAAACAACTATTTTATCTTTGTTGAAACAGAAAACCTATAATATTTCCTTGACATTCACACTTTCTTGTTAAAAAGCAAACTTTCCAGAGGGATTCAATTTGTATGAGAAATATTATTTGTATTTGTTTCTTTGACTGTATAAAATGCAGATTGTGGGATGAGTCACTGGGGACCGATGATATTTCGAAAATCGTTGAAGAAATGAGCAAAGAGAAATGGTCGATTCCTGCAGCTGATATATGCTTTATGTCTTATTTGGTTTGCTCATGAAATTATAACATGTGCTGATGAAAATTAATTTCCAATTTCACAGGTAAATTTCCCATGGGAGTTACAACATCGCTTCTGATTGGTTTATAAACAATGGGCTTGAATTGACTTTCATCATAGCATGCACATGCGCAATGTGTGTTTCCAGAAAATATCCATACCCCACCACAGACAGAATTGGAAATTCTGGAGGGGTGGGGAAGTCAAAGCCCCAAGAAAATCCGAAGGGGAGGCGGGTTGATTGATTCTAAAAGCTTTTTTTCCAGACAGTTGCTCGAATGTTCTCAAAACACAAATGATTGTTGGCCTAATTATTTTAAACACAAGAGTGAAAAACAAATGAAGGCCTCGGAGCATAACCAACCTATGTCGAATTTTGGGTCGTTTTTCGATTTTGCTCGGATTTGTCCAAATTTCTGCATGTGAACTGCAATTCCACTGAAAAACATTGTTTGGTATTTTTTTCACCGAAAATTTTTTTTTTCATTTTGGAGATATAAAGTGTGCAAAAAATGCATTTTTTCTTGCATACACAAAGAAACCAACCTTCCATGAGAGTGGTTTGCAAACTGCATTACATCTTCTTTCAATCAAATTGCAGTTTGCTCTCAACAATTCAGACAAAGCCAGGCAAAATCAAAAAATGACCCAAAATTCGACATAGGTTGGTTATGCTCCGAGCCCTTCAAATGAAAGAAAACTATTACAATTTTCTTGAAAGCGCTTTGTAACTTTCATTTCAACGCATATCAAGGAATGAGAATCAAGGACTGAGAAACAACAAACACCAAGTTAAATTACCTCTGAGACAGACTTGACAAGGTTTTAGAAATCATACTATCGAGCCATGAATCCTCAGAAATTTAGAGCAAAAACACTTACATAAATTAGTTAAATTCGATGTTGCACTGCCATGAGCACGCATGCATCAGAAACAAGAAATGTTACATGTTACAAATTGACATCCGCTGAGAAATAAGCTTACATGTATCTGCTAAGTATTTGCAAAGCTGTCAATTTTACTACAGTAAAATCCTTAACCAACAAAAATCTCTCGTCATTTAGTGAAGCTGCGATTCCCGCAAAGTCTTTCCAGAGTATTTTTTGACCAGAATATTGAATTACATTCCCAAGCATGGACCACGCAGTTCTAACATTTTGTACTGAAACTTTTGCCAAATGAACTCCTGCTATTTTGAAAACAAGTCTTGAATGTAATTAAAATTGATTGAAGATGTTCGTGACAGCAGCAAAAACCACTGGAAGTTTACTGGGGGAACAGAGATCCATACTGACAGTCGTCCGGTCGTCCGAGATGATAAAAAAGTCTTATGGATGAGTAAGTTAACTCCAAAACTCATCCTTTGGACGAGTAAAGTTTTAACTCTACCATAACACCTTTTCTAAATTTTCATGATGTTATCATCTAAAGTGCATTCTGATCACTCCTTGTCCCATTGGAACTTTCAGGAAACAAAGAATAACATGCAAATTTCGTCTGCAATGAAATCATATTTTTGAGTGCCATCTTTATTATTGAAGGCTCAATTTTCATGTAGTTAACCTCTGGTATTTCTCTGAAGAAAGGGATTTGCACAAAACATGACAGTTGTTCAACAGCTGATCAAAACGAGGTGTGGAGATATTTGGAAGTTGTTTTCCCGCCACCAGTGAAGAGCAGGAAAAGTGAAGCTGATGCTTCTGAAAAAGAAGCCTGGTTGAGATATGAAAAGGAAGAATGCAAGCGTACCTTCTTGCCCTTGCGGCAAACAAACAACTATGGCTGGCATTTGTGTACAGTGCATCAGCATCCACTGAGTCCACAATTCAAACAGTTGCAACTGGGAGCACAGTGTTTTGCGAAATTTGCAAGACTGCATCAAAATTAGACAGAAGTATTACCCAGAAAATTAGTTAGTGGATGGCTGCTCTTCACGTCGTTTGGAGTCCATTACGATTCACGAGACTACCGCTAACCGTCTTTTCAAGTGACAAACAAATATACAAGTCAGAGTATTGCACTACGGAAATAAAAATGCACATGTTCCAGTTATACATAATTTTGTCACCGTTGTTTCTATAATTCCGCACTTTCACAAGGGCAAGCAAACTTTGGCCAGGCCAAGTATATCATCTGGCTTGCTTGCCCAGCTGATGACTTTGATAAAAAATGAATATGGATCCCTGAGGAAGGACAAATTTTGTCTTCTGTGCTGAAATTTGCATATGTCAAAAGAAATTTGAAACCGTCTGACATCACGTAATGCAATGATTGTATTATTATTATTCAATGAAAGATATTTTTTGTTCACATTTTTTTTTCTGCTGAGCCACCAGTATTTGTTTTTGTCTTTTTTTTTTGTAAGAAAAAATTCAGATTAACTGACAAGTTTCTTTTCTCCCAACCGAGTAAAGTGAGGCTCACTAGTTTATGTTTTGCAATGAATTTTGTACTGCACATGTAGAACTTGTTCCTCAAATTACGCCTATCTTTTATCGCTGAAAGTTGTGATTATTTCGACGTATCTCTGTTTGCGACAATTGCATTTGCAAAGAAATTTGTGATGATTTCTTTGTAGTGAATTTTAAAAGTTTGGCAGTAAGAAGAAATTAACTGGGACGCTAAAAATATTTCTGTCCGACAAGGGAATTTACAAACAACTATTTGACCTTTGTTCAAACAGAAAACCAATAATATTTCTGTGACATTCAGGTCTACAACGCTTTCTTGTTAAAAAGCAAACTTTCCAGAGGGGTTGGGCGACTGTTTTAAATAATTCTGGAAATTCCAGAAGGGTGGGGGATTATCATTTTCTTGAAAAAATGGAAAATCTGGGGAAGGGGGTCTTAAACGAAATTCCCTCCATGGTAGGGATATTTTCTGGAAACACACAATATGGTGATACTGTCCCTTTAATATCTCTTACCAAGAACAGTTTAAGTAGACCTGCAACAGCCATTACATCTCCAACTTGTTCCAAGTCAGCTTCACCATCTGAAAGGAAAGGCAATGAAATCAACATCTCTGCCTTGCTTTCACTGCTGTTTTTCTTACTAACCAGACAAGAGTCAAGTCTCCACCTATCACACATGCATGTAATATCAATGTTCAAAAACAAAATTCCTAGAAAAAAAATAATCATAACACAGTACAGAAGGATGAATGATCAAACATGACCCACATTTGAACTCGGCTGTGTCAAAATTCATGTAACTTTGAACATAAACATGCTTCTGACAACCATAGGCTTTACATTTTATTGTCTTTTCCATGTCAAGCCACAAACATTTTCGAATCAAATATTACCCCTCCTCAGTTATTAGACAATTTAAACACCCTGGCTGTTCCAGCCATAGAGCTAGCCCTTCTCAAAGAAATAAGAGTCCTAATTCAACACATTTAGATGTACACACGTAAGTCTTATAGTCTCTTATTCAGTTTTCATAGAAACCTGATCTGAGTAAAAACAATTTACCATCATTTTTGTATATGTCTATGTATTCCAGTAAACACATTGAAATTATAGGTTTTGACAAGAGAACAAATATTCAACAAGCATTTAATGAAGCAAAAATTGACACAATAATACATTAATAGAAAACAATCAAACAGCTACATGTCCCATTTTCTAAACTGCATGTTTTCATGGCTATTATTTTTTTATTTTAGTTTATCATATTATTGCCTGCTGCTGGTAATCATTAGTCAGAAACTCAAAGTTTTCACAAACCTTTATCAAATGCTGCCTTTAGGGATTCAACCACTTTGTAGTTACCACTTATACGAAAAATTCCTTCCTGGCTTAAACCTTGTGGGTAAAGAACAAAATTAATGTTATTCTTAACTATTGTAGCATACCTTCATGTACACATTTAATGCAAAGCTACAACATTATTTCACATTTTGTACTTGAAAACTTTTAATTTGATCACAAATCTTGGTCACTTGTCTAGAAGCTACAGTACACTGTAATTCACTCCTGTCAAAACAACATTTCACTCCTCAGTCTGGGGTGAGAACCACTTTTTCTGGGATGTTCGATATTTTAAAAAAATTCAAGTACTACAGCTGCTGTTTTGTACATTGTCATGTACAAAAATAATTAATGATTCTCAATCTATTCTTGGAGAGAAATGAAGAACAATGAAACAGCTAAAAAGAAATACGTTAGCAAATTGAAAAACACTATAAATCATCAATAATATATTATTATTGAAATCAACTCTTTCAAAAATAAAAGAAAGTTGAATTGTGTTCTTAATTATAATTTTAAAGAGAATGAGTTCAAGTGATAAAATACATGTATTAAACACTAACCATGTTTTTCTAGGTACTCAACAATCATTGCTATAACTGGTGGCACATCATATCCATCAGACCTCTTCAGTAATTCATCAATTGAAACTCCAAACGTCTTATTGGCTATCACCATTACACCTTGAAAAAATAAAATGATAAAACATTAACTACACACACACACACACACACAAAACAAAGTTACACACCACACAATATATTATTATAATTATAAACTTTTATCCATGGGAAAGCCAACAGTATAAAGCAGTCCAGAGTAAAGTAATTTTTACACATACAAAAATTAAAATCCCCAGCATTCAGGTTTACACATGATTGTATACAGTGCATCATACCTGACATTCAGGTTCAAGCTATGTGAGCACTGTAGCCCCACAACAACTTGTTGCTTTCTGAGTGAAAGCTACCATTCTATAATACCGCTGTAACATCAAGATGCCACTGGGGGTATTAAGCTGTAACAGCTGTTAAAGGTTGTACATGTAAGTACTTTATGGTGTCTTTTCCAGAAAAAAAAAAAGAAAAAGAAAAAGATAACTTGTGTCAACAGAACTACACTGTACAGAGGACAAACAAAATGTCAATTTTAAATTCACCAAACATGTTTTGACAAAGCCTCAGTCATCATCTGTGTAAAGGTGTGAGTTTACAGTATCCATGCATCTATATAGCATTCGCTTATAACAATTTGTACATACATACATACATACATACATACATACATACATACATACATACATACATACATACATACATACATACATACATACATACATACATACATACATACATACATACATACATACATACATACATACATACATACATACATACATACATACATACATACATACATACATACATACATACATACATACATACATACATACATACATACATACATACATACATACATACATACATACATACATACATACATACATACATACATACGTTTATTGCAACTCCCAAGCTGGGTTTTTCAGTTACAAAGCCTGCATTAAATTATTGTAATATTATAATAATATTATATTGGCCTAAAAATATATATAAGTAAAACAAAAGCTAATACAATATAAATACAAAAGGCCAGTACACGCTAAAAACACTGGTGAACTAATACAAAAATTAGACAAGAATAGAAGATTAAAACGATTCATTCATGCGCAACATTTCCACTAAGGAGTGCATCCAGTAGGCAGAGCCTAAAGGCGTTCACATTCTCAGCTGTTTTCAAGTCCTTTGGGAGGTTATTCCACAATTTGCAAGGCTAATATTACACAACTTAACCTATGAAAATTAATAGTAAGGCCAAACAGAAGTAATGCTACTGCACAAGGAAAGAGTCTTGAAAATTCTCATGACTGACTTGCTGATCCAAATTAAGTTTTCTGCCACTTTTTATATGCGATTAGGATCATAAAAGTTCGACTTGAAAATAATGTGGTTGCTGTCTAGAATCTTGTTTATGCATATGAAAGAATGTCATTAATTTGTGGATAGATGTCATCACTTATTCTTGAATAGAGCTTCACATGTTTTCAAACACTTTCAGAGTTCAGAGTCTTGTCATGACTGTGCCTTGCTCATCTGAGATTGCCTCAAGCTACATTTTATGTTTATAATACAAACATCCAGTATACTGCTAGAATCTGAATGCCAATATAATTTTATATACATGCAGGGGTTTCAATAAGTATTGAAATAGCCGTCTGAACTAACTAAAGTAGGCGGCAACCCGATAAATTATTGTTTTAATAATTTGAGTGAAAATACAGACAAAGTAGCCAGTAGTAAGAGGTAAATTCTAACAAAGTAGGTGGAGATTTTCTATGGTTGACGGCTTCTAATGAAACCCCTGTGCATATGCAGGTGGCATAATTTTATTCCCAAAGTCTGAAAGAAAGTGAGATTAAATGAAAGATGTAATTGGTACTGTTTGTCACATACATGTACATCTGTTGCTTGGTGAACCATTAAATAACAAACCTGACAAGGTTCTTATGATACATAAATGTACATATACAGGTATGAATAAAAGAACACTTGTAACAACAAGTGAAGATTTGGAGAGTAAGTCTATGAGCCTAACATTTTGTAGACCCAGTGAAAACAACACTATATAGAAATTAACTGTGGTTGGTAATAAGTATTGCTCTACAGACACTGCAAGATGAGCACAGGAACTTAAACCAGACAACAATTGGAAGCCAGCTGTGACTAGTGCGAGGTCACAAGCTTTGTACAAATAATTATTAGTGCCTGTCAACAAATAACTTTACTGTATTTTACAGTCCTCATTTTTAGTTAGAGTTACATGTACAGGTGTAAGAATCACAAACATTTTAATTTTCAATTCTCAGATTATGATGCTGAGCCATGCTAACTGTGATTAACAAATTCCAAATGCTGTGGTGCATTTCAAGCTAGCAGATATAGAGCAACACACTGTTGAAATAAAATTACAGCTGTATGTGACCTTTGGTACATTATTTTCAAGAATGAATGGTTTTCTTTCCTAACAATAAATCATAATAATCACAATATTTATTGACACTTTGGGTTCCTTAAGTGCAGATTGTTTATGACAGGTCAAGAGAGGTACAGTCATTCCAAACATATGTGACCCTCCATCGGATTTTGATACTAAAGGTGAAAGCACGCTCAAAACACGCTTCCAGTTAAAAACAAAAGATTTTTTAGCATGCTTTAGCACGCTAAGGAACTTACCTCATTAGCAATTTCTTTTGTTTCTCAGGATTCACTTCACACAATGAAGCGTGAGCAGACAAACAATGAAGAGTGTTAAAATGTAACAGTAAAACGTGTTAATGTTTCTAACAAAAGTTCCGTGCGAAATAACACAGTACAGTAAGCATGTCAGGAGCGCACACAAAGAGTGTCAGTTAAGATTATAAAAATACTATTACTTTACAGGGCTGCCCTTGCTGTCTGACACCGAAACAGTCAGGTTTTTTTTCTATTTTGGAAACTATCCGGTGAAGATGAGTAAGCTTACGTAAGCAACTCATCAATGCAGAGTTCCCGATTCAGCTAAGTAGTAGTATAACTCATTGCACAGATAGTAATCATCCAAGATGTTTTCATTGTAATATCCAGTCATACTTCCTTAATTAAAGGTCAGCCTTTAATGGTGGTGAAATTCCAAGAGAAATGTTCAACATATGTAGAGATACCTCTCTTATTTGTTTAAGATAATCTACAGGTTCCTTGAAGGCAAGTTTTTGTATTCGGCAACAGCGTCCCCATGAGTCATTTGATAGTTTTGGACACGTTGCACGTTGGTTGTCCCTAGACTGCAAGTAGTCTCTAATTTCGGCGATGGATTGTGGGGCGGGAGAAACACATGCATGCCCACGAGGAGACGCAACCCGAGGGGAACGACAAAAATTAGAGACTACAGTCTGAGATTAAAGAGTTAGTGGTCTTGAATGAAACTGAAAAAACTTCACGTCAAAGTGGCTATAATTACAGTTGAGACAAGCCGGTATACAAATCTGTACCAAGTCGATATTATCATGAGTGTTGACAGCTGCTCGTGTAATGTTGGAAGGTACATGCTTAATTCAAACTCCCCAGCTTAGTCTGTAGTCTCTAATTTTCGGCGCTCCCCATTGCGTCCTGTCTCTTCGCAATTTCGCGTGCGCGTGTATTTCTTCTGTTTCACAATCCATCCCTGAAATTAGAGACTACTCGCAGTCTAGGTTGTCCCCACCGTTTTTTACACTTCGTCCCATTTTACAAGGTGAATAAAGCTAGGTGGAAGTCTATTAAATCAGCTCTTAAATTACTAGCAACACCTTTTAGACTCTATGTCAAAACCTAGCCAAGTCAGAGCCTGCTTTCAGGCAACTGTCGATTATTATTTTTTTAAAATAGACCGTATTTGAATACTATGCATTGAACTGGAATTAAGTTCCACATTACTTCATTTTGTGAACACTCCATTGTGGTGTAATTAAACGTGTGCAGTGTATGAATAGAGTTATCATCATTTCGTGAGTGCATATCTATGGCAACATAACTTTGCAGCCCATAATAATTTACTATTCTCTGGTCGTGCGTGTGGTGTAGGCAGTACTCACAAGAGTCACTGAACACATACCACGTAAACTTAAATCTGGCACATCGAAATAACCAGCAAAAAGTAAAAAAAAAAAAAAAAAAAAAACAGAGAACAGAATTTTTTTCACTGCCTTCCATACTATACAAGTAAGATTTTTTTCTTCCCATTTACGCACAACTTCAGACTCAATGCCAATAACGTGAGCTTATTTTTTAATTCTTTGCAATCAGTTAGAACGGTAGTTGTCAGATTATTACTAACATTTATAACGCACAACCATTTTTGTCTCATTTCATTTCCCCCTAGTTTCTAGCATGTCCTATCGCAGTCGCATGCATTTAGAGTGCTACAGTTCACACACTAAGTGTGTAATCAGACACGCTTAAGGGAAACAAAAAGTTTAGCGTGCTAACTTCACCAAAACATTAACTAAGCAAGTGTGTCCAAGTGTGTCTTTGTTCTAGAAATTAAATATGCACATACTGTGACTTAGGCAGGCCATCTGATATTATGCGATGTTGCAATTTAGCACAATTGACCTCAAATCGCATCCAATCACACAATTCATAAAAAATCGCTTAAGGAGGCTCGAAAGGGTTTCTTACAGTACATGTCAAAACAATTCAAGATTAATTTTTTTTGCTGTAAGTCACTTAAACAAATTGTAGGTTATCTTACAACAGGGTTGTTAAAGTTTCAATTGAGACAACTTCTGACGTCATGTGAGTTGTCATGGTAACCATACCTCTCTAAAGACCTACCCCTAAAAAGTCACTTTTTTAAATTTATCTTTAAAACTAACTCGGTGACCTATATTTTTTATAAGCGTTTTTCAAAGTTTGCAATATTATTCACTTTCTGTAAAATTTTAGAAAATTCTGTAGAGTGGAAACAGAGATAATTCGAAAAATAGCTACTTAAGGATTAAAAAACAGCTACTCTACAGATTTTTTCTTAAATGTCTAAAATGTTAGATAAAGTTGAATGCTATTTGCATGAAAAATTTCAACATAGGTCACCGAGCAAATTTTTGTGATAAATTGATAATCATTTTGCACCTTTTATGTCCGGTTCACGCGATTTCGCGCAAATAATTATTTCCGGTTGCGCTCTTCATGTTACCGCCAACCTTATTCGCACAAGTTGCAAGACTCATACAGACTCCAAATTCTATCGGACTCCATTGTCTCTCGTCGTGTCTGCTTATCAAGGCAATTAATAGAGGAATTGACAGGCTAAAAGTATATGAAATCAAAGCAAAGAGAAAGATCCTGTTTATTGTTTGTGGAAATACTTTAATATTGAGGAAATTGTTATTCTGTTCAATGAAATTCTTGACGATTTGGTTTGGTGATGTGAGAAGTTTCGAGACGATAGAGGGAGTGTCATAACTCCATAAAGACCGTTTATTCCAAGTTTGAAATTTCTTGAAGAGTACTGAAGGCCAAACCGGAGTCTGCCAACTACTGGATTGTTGTTAACTTTACAGAGCCATTCGGAAGGTAAGTGAGATTTCCGCTGAAGGTGTCAACAACTTCTTGTCGTCGCTCAAGAACTGTTGTTTGTTGCAGGACTTCATTCGGTAAAGATGTTTTTCCACGATTCATAACAGTTTCAGCGCTTGGCTCGGGTGGCTCGGGTGGCTCGGGTGGCGGAGAAAACAGAATTCTTCTATTAAGTGCTTTCACATCTTCCAATGCTTCATGAGCCGAAAATTCACAATTAAACGGTGCCTTGTAAACACAGCCCAATTTGTTGTTCAGCGAAGATTTCAAGGTGTTCAGTTGACTTCGAAGGAATTTCAAAACTGGAAGACTTTCAGAGAACAATACTTAAATTTCGTGCAGCTGGTTGGAATATCTGCAGCCTCCGTTACGGTGAAGTCTTGGGGTATCAAACACTGAGGAGCTGTGCAGGATTTATGGTATTGTACAGTGCATATCTGATCTCTCTCTCGAGTACAAACTATTGTTATTTATACAATGTAGGCCTTTTTTGACAAGTTTTCCATTTTCACCAACTTTTTTATAGTATGAAGTGACTAATTACATTCAATTTCTGTACAGGTATATTTGTCAAGTTTTAAACTTTTTAAACTGCATGTATACTTATTTGTACATTGTAGTTGTTTGAGTTAAAATTGTTTCATATAAAATTAAGCTTACGTGAAGTTGAAGTCCCTTTTGAATGAACTCCTTGCGAAGCAATGTAATATTTACTTGTTAAAATGTAAATAAAAAAGCCGAGCTTCAGTGAAAACTGGATCCTTAAATTCATTGCTTACCATTTTCATAACTTGTCCAACCCTTTTGCTAACACCTCCATGTCAATAATTCGTGACCCGACTACATGCTACACGTACTTTCTGACTGTTTTCCTTGCCTGAGTCCTGTGTGTACATGTATGATGAAGTTTGGATTTTTTTAAATACGTTTATGACATTCAACAGCCAATGAATCGAAAGTATTTAAAGCCATGTGTAGTGTAGTGAAGTGTAGTGTTGTAAATTTTTACGTACCAAATTCTACCGTCTTGTTTGTTTGTTTTTTTCGAGCTATAAAATCGTTGATCCCGCGTTCTTGAGCATCATCCTCAAAACAACGCTTCTTTGCTGACTTTTTTGCCTGAGTCATCTTGTTGATGGAAGGTACACTGTTCTCAACGCTCTTTTTAGAAGCAAACTTCCCCTTTTTATTCCGCAAATCACCGCTTTCAGCTTCAGAAGACAGATTTACTTTTTCATTTGAGGCCGCCATTGTTGTTTACAACTCCCACCGCTCGCGCCTCGTAAATTTGCGGGAGGATCGCGCAAGAACACGCATGGGATATATGCATTTGGATCCACTCTTCACGTGGTCAAAAAACCCTTTCGAGCCTCCTTAATTAAAAAAAGGGCACAATTCTTAAAAAATAAACCATAAATAAATGCCTTAAATCTGAAAAAATTCCACGTCTGCACTTAGTTTCAAGACGATTTACCTTGAAAAAGGCCAAATGTTCTGAAACCATCAGTTTAAAAAACAATCAAAGTTCAAGGCGTTATTTTTGTTTTTGCCAGGTCTGGGGCCTGGTGCTAGTTTTTTCATTCTTAAAGAATTGCCTATTGGTGCAATGCAAACAATTCTTTTCTTTGAGTTAGCCCATCAGAATTGCTGATATAAATCCATGACATTATGATCCTTCTATACTCATGTTCTAAATATGTGGTAATCAGAAATGAGCACAATTTATATCACTGAAGTGTTGTTTGACAACAAAATATATTATTTTAAGCTTTTTAAAGTTCTTTTGCGTACATCGCCTACGTCCTCATGGACAAGTTTATAGTGAAAAACGCCCGCTGTTCCTTCGTGTTCAACTACTGGGAAAACCAAATCGCACCTTCCTTCAAACTTGACTGCCAAAGACAGAGCAGAAAAATACACCACCGGTACTGTACATTCCACGCGGATGATGGACTGATGTTTTGTTTGTCATGTAACGTAGTAATCGATTATCTAAGAACATCATAATTAAATTTTTATCCCAATTCACTCATAGTTGCTATTTTTTGTTCCTTTATGAAAAAATCATCGTTAGAGCAGCACAAAGTGGTTTTCTTTCTCAGAATCCTAGTAAAACAAGCTTAAAATAGTTTAGGAAAAAACGCATAATTTGCATAATTTACCGCATAATAGCCCGTTCTTATCACACAATCTATGCTGAAAATATTGCACAATTTCTGATTTTTTATCACACCCTATCAGATGGCCTGCAGTTAGGACATGCTTCGAGTGCTGTGTTAGCCTGTTGTGAGCATGCTTTCACCTTAAGCATCATAATCCTATGGAGGGTCACATATTTCCCATAGTCTACAGTGTTTTCAAAAGCAGCCGGTGCCCGACGCAAATCGCCGGGTACTTTTGGTATTCCAAAGTATGAGTTTATGTAGAAGATGAAGGGATCAAAATTTCAGCTCAAATTAAAATAGCAATACCTATGGATTAAAGTTAAAGATAAAACATTTTGACTTGTTCTTTCTGACTATTCGCGTTCCAGCATCAAAGATTACCGTGGACCAGAAACCAGCCGAGGAAACTATTTGCATTTTCCCGCAGAAAACTGACATTTGATCCTGCTATTAGACGACTTGTTTCTTTCTCCACATCGTGTTTGAAACTGCTAATAAAGTATACAATGAACTAAATGTAACTTTTTGGGTCTGAAATGCACCAGGTTGCACCTCTGAACATACAGATTTTCAAAATTTCCTGGGGGAGGCCCCCAAACCCCCTCCTCCACCCTCCCCCGTGCAGCCTCGCTGCATGGTGCCAGTGATATGGCGCGTTAATGCTCCGGCTACTCTACATTTTCCCCTTGTACTTTTCCTCATTTTGAAAACCCTGAGTCTATTATTTCATACAGTGAAACCTTGATTTAAAAAAGTGCCATTAGGGACCAGGGAAATTGGTTCGTCATATCAAGGGTTTGTTACATTGAGGTCCTTTTCCATATATTTTAAAGGTCGGGCTGAGGAATATCATTCATTATATCAAGGACTTTGTTATACAGAGGTTCGTTAAATCAAGGTTCTGTTGTACCCTACATTCTCATGGATCTCAAATACAAAACAAAACTTAAAGCTTACCACCACTGCTTGATCTTCTTTTCATAAGTGGAGAACTGATTTTCTTTTTCATTTTAGCCATTCTTGATTCTGCTGTCTGGGGAACAGGCAGCTGATCAGAACCCTGAAGAAAAAATCAATTACCGCTAATTACATGTACTTTAATGATCAAAACATAAGTCAACCTAACAGCAAAAATCTGCTGTTGGTGTGACACTTTTAAGTACAATGTATTGCATAATCATTTTTAATGGTAACTCAGGGCTTGAAATAACCAACGGGAAGGCGCCAGTCACACTGTCAGGTCAAACATGTTTTTGCTCGGATACAGCTCATTTTTGGCCTGTCAAGAAGAAGGAAATTGTCCCAGACTTCACTGGAATGTTAAACATCGAGAGCCTAAGTTTTTTAGAACTGAGCCACTGTTAAGTATCAGTCTCGTTTAACCAACTTCGTACAAAAGCCTGGTTTCCATATCATGTGATTGCAGACGATCGTGGACTGCTGATCGCAGATCTCAAATGATTGCAAAGTGCGCTATTTCCATATGATCGCAAACAATCACAAAGCAAAGTTTTAGCATACATTTCAGTCAGAAGAAATTATCAAAAGTTTGGTCTGAGGACAATGTGCGGCTTCAGTTAATCAACACTGTAAAATCACGGCTCAATGGAAGGAATATCCTCCTGGTCCAGAGGGAAGCATCTTAATTTGCTACAAAATTTGCCACAGATATCTTAAGTTTCTTCCCATCTTTTGCACAGCTGTTTGCCTTTTGCTTTTATCCTTAAAATCTTCACTGTCTTGGTTGTAAACACACTCATACAGTGCAACTACTTCTCGTTGCTAACACTGCTGCGTTCGCTTGTGTTTATGACAATAGTGAGCGTTGCAACAAACAGATGCACAAGATGTGTTTCGATCATTGCAGTGCATCTGGACGTGACACAATTCTCAGGTGGGCGAAGTAGCCTGTCTGTAGCACCCGCTAGAATTTCTCAACAAGTACCACAACGCTGTCTTCACTGATTTATATTTTTTTCAGGAACACGAATTACGTATGTCTCTTGTGATTTATATCACACAGAATGACCGGACAACATGTCCGGCAATCCAAAGATTTACAGTGTATCTTGGTCAATACCCAATTCTTACCGGACATTGTCTGTTGACTGGCCATTATTTCAAGCCCTGTAACTTCATTTAATATTTTGTCACAACAAATTTATGGCATTAAAAAATGAAGAGTTTAGAAGAGAACTCATTCACTTGGTGATTCCATGAAAAAATCAAAGGGCTCCTACACTGTATGAGCCAACTTTTGCAGAAAAAAAGATCTGTGGTTTAAGTGAGGGAAGCCAAGGTTACTTGTTAAAAAAAAAACGTCTAAATTGAACAAATTTATAACAGTATCCTGAATCCATCCAACTATTACTGCAACTGAATCATTCAAAATTTTTGCTTGCCCAAACCACACATGAAAGGCAACACAGCATAATAAAAATAAATATTATCTTAGATTGTTTACAGTCATAATCAATACATTGAGCAGCAGCCCTGTCAAAATGTTTTGTAGTAGTGGGCAATATAGCTGGAGTACATGTACAGTGTAGTAGGCAGCAACTGCCAACAATCCTTGCCTGTTAGAGAACTCACAGTGAAGAGAAGTAAAGGGCAAAGTAATTGACTGTAGGCAGCAAATTTGTGGCTGGAGCAGAAACAAAAAAAATTGCTACACAGACAACCAACCTTTCAAGTGCTTCCCTGATCCCCACTAATTTGTTGCATATAGTGATATACATGTATCTCTGGTTCTACAATGTACAAGATGCAAAGAGACGATTGAAACAGTATGATGCGCTGTCTACTGATGTGTACTTTCTTTCAATGTAAGGCATGTTTATAACATTTTGTTATTTTTATCACTCATTTCTAACATTTCGAACATTTCTAACGGAATTCAGCATTTAAGACAGTACTTTGTCGCTTTAATCGTCTCTGTGTCTTGTTGAACCAGAGATGCCACATTTTTGTTTGTTGTCACGGCACAATTCACGCTCGGCGGCGCGTGATGAAAAGAGAAAACGCTTTATAAAAACTTTGCTTTGAAAGAAACAACTTGTCAATAACTGGCGCATCATATGCACTTTTCTAATGAAATTCAGCGTTTAATCCAGAGTATTTTACCGTTTCAATCGTCTCTGTGCATCTTGTAGAACCAGAGATGCCACAATTTTGTTTGTTGTGACGGCACAATTATTCATGCTCGCCGGTGCGCGATGAAAAGTGAAACACTTTAGAAACTTTGCTTTCAAAGGAACAACTCGTCAATAAACAACACGCCACAAGCACTTCGATAACGAAATTCAGCATTTAAGACAGAGTATTTTGCTGTTTCAATCCTCTATGTGTGGCTTGTAGAATCAGCGATATCAAAATTTTGTTTGTTGTGGCGCACAATTATTCACGCTCGCCGGTGCGCAATGGAAACACTAATTAGAAACTTTGCTTTCGAAGAAACTCGTCAATAAACAGCACGTCACAAGCACTTCAATAACGAAATTCAGAGTTTAAGACAGAGTATTTTGCTGTTTTAATCGTCTACGTGCGAATTGTAGAACCAGAGATGTCACATTTTTGTTTGTTGTGACGGCACAATATTCACGCTCGCTGGCATACCGACGTCTTCGAGATTATGCAGATTTTTTGCTTCTTGGAGGCTGGTATTAATTCTTTTGTTTCCGAAAACAATTACACACAAAGAGAACTTATGGCGATGAATAACAAAGGCCAGACGCGTATAGGATACGCAATTTTAGATGCGTCAAAAAAAATTATACGCAAAAAACGCGCGTATATTTTGCGTCTGCATAGTTCGCTTATCTCCGAGCTGTACTGTACCTCTTTGAAAACCTTATTATTCAAGGCCATTTGAAATATTTCATTAACTTTTTTTCCAAATTCATTCACCAAAAGGGAATGACATCTGCATTCCACATATCAGAGGAACTCGTGCTTAACAAGACCCACATCCTCTTGCACCAGTTCACAATCTTTCCTACGATGCATCAGACACTTTGAACCACAAGTGTAAGTCAATAACAAAATAATTGTGAAATGCCACTCAAAAACATTTCCAACCTTTTGCAATGCATTGTGGCAAATGTGATATTACAATATGAATTTATTACCAATGCTAGTGAGACTATGGCGCGTATTTCTTATCAAAATTCAACTTTTCGCTCGTTTTACAAGTTTGACATTCCCCTTTTCAATTGGAAGTTTGTTTTATTCATTTCGACATTTGTTTTATTCGCTTCGGCATTCGTTTTTCAAGGTGGAAATTCATTTCACATAAACAGCATTCGTTTTTTAAGATAAACATTGTTTTTACATAAAACAGCATTCGTTTGTCAAGTCTAAAGTTCGACATTCGTTTTACACAATATAGTTTTTCAAGCTCTTCGATACCATCTGTTCAACATTTGTTTTAACGATGTTCGTTTTGGTGACATTCGTTTTGTTTTTTAGCAATGCACTGTGGGATTTGAAGATTTCCTGTCAGATGTTGGGTCCTGCACCCAAAGGAAATGGTGACTGTAAGGGAGGCTTTTCTTTCAAGAGTCTGTTCTTTAATGGAAGTGTAAAATCACTCTAGTAACTTCGATGACGGAAATATCGACAACATGTTGACCTGTGGAAATTTGCTGTACCACCATGCCATTTGCCTTGCTTCAGTCAACATCGTGGAGGATGCTATGGTAGCTAAGTTACGAGCTGTCGTCGATTTGCTCAGTGAAGTCAATGAGTCCAATCAAAACTTTTCTTTTCAATTCGAAGTTTGAGTATACTGGTGCTCCAGGAAGGCCTAAGATTTGTGTCACAAACGTCAGTGTTCTTTGTGGAACTGGCGCTTGTGGATGTGCTCAGAGATGGTTCCACTGACAACAAAGCTGAACTTCTTGTTGAATTCGTCAACCTTGGCGTTGGGGGACTCGTGGATTTCGGGCGGTCATGGCGGGATAAAAATGCTAACAAAAAGCTACAAAACAAACGAATTTCTCATTAACCACTATCGAACACACCTTCCCTCTGCAGCAGAGAATGCTTCCATATTTGGAGTGGAATGGTGGGAAATCTTCAAATCCCACAGTGCATTGCAAAAAAACAAAACGCATGCTGCCAAAACGAACGTCGCTAAAACGAATGTTGAATGGACAGTGTAGAAGAACTTGAAAAACAACATTGTGTAAAACGAATGTCAAACTTTAGTCTTGACAAACAAATGCTGTTTTATGTAAAAACAATGTCGATCTCAAAAAATGAATGCTGTTTATGTAAAACGAATGTCCACCTTGAAAAAACGAATGCCGAAGTGAATAAAACTAATGTTGGAATGAATAAAACGAACGTCCAATTGAAAAGGCGAATGTCAAACTTGTAAAACGAGCGAAAAGTTGAATTTTGATAAGAAATACACGCCATATGAGACCAAGGTTCCTTTCAGGCAAATTCAGCAGGGCTAATTCATGTACAAAGTTCCAAACTGTCTCGTTGATATTTGACCTATCACTTTCCCATTAACTTTGACCTTTCATTTTCCTTAATTTCCATATAATGTAAGCTTTATTTATAGGAAATAATATTGGAGGTGATAGCCAAATATACAGTTGTAGGAGTTTTAAGCTGGGAATTATTAATACATGTACTTAGGCGAATGGCTAGCCAAAAGTAAAATTTCCCATCCTTTCACTGACTGACTTGATACATGATTCCCTGATGTTTCCCTGACCTTGAAAAAAAAAAAGCTCTTTTCCCTAGCCTGACCATGGCAATCCTGAACACATGCACTTGTGCAATTGCAGAGGGCTTTACAGTCTACATGTATCTTTTTCAAAGCAGCAAGAGGAACAAGTCAGTTAATATCAAGACAATGCAGCTTTTTAATGTTTAAGAACACAGCTTTGTGCATTTTTGTGCTATGGATTTCTTCCTGAAACATCTACACATACAGTCAGCATTAACATTAAATTATTCAAAGGCTTGTGTATACCAATGACCACCAGACATTACATCAATTTGAAAACAAGAAAGAAGCCAAATTCTGCTTCAGAGAGTTATGTAAGTAACAGCAAACCACAAAAATCTTGGATGAGGTGGACTCCCAATAAAATCAGAAGGACGGGCCCATACAGCTCTTTTTACACTTTGTACCTCAAGGAAAATTCCTGACAAATGAGATTCATAAAGGACTAAAGAATGGCAATGGCAAGAAAATGAAAGCTGTTCAAATTTAAGGCAGCATCAAATTATACAATATCGTTTTATTCTCCTAAACTACAACCCTTTCAGTCACTGCCTATGACTTCATGATCCTCAATAACTGATGATTCCCACCTGGACATCTAATGTACAGTATCAGTGCTTGGAGGTTTATTAACTCTATTATGTCTGGTCATAAATGCCCACTCTGTGTTGGTTAAAATGTTCTTCAGTGGCACTGAATAGGAAGAAATGATTATGCTGACATAATGCAGTTATAACCTTCTCACTAATAATAACGCAAACAGTGTAACATTAAGACGTAAACAACCTTTAAAATGGCTTAATTCACCAAACCAACAAGATCTAAACCATTCAAAATTTGAAATAAATGGTGGTTTACCTTTTGTATCTCCTCAATGACAGTAATTTAGAAGATCAAAATTGAATGAAATGTTGGACATGCAATCAATAAATTAGTTGTTCCTTTTTCACATGACACTCCCTACATAGACACATAAAAAATATACACACACATATGCATGTGATATGAAAGCTGGGCATTGGTTGCTTTGTGACAGACAGTCACATTTGAGCCTCCCCATAAGCATGTAGCGTGTATTATCTAATGCTATTTGACCCCTCTTAATTACTGCACAATAAAATGGCACACAATTATTTTTTGCAGAAGCATCATTTATCAGGAAAAAGCCTCACAATTTCGCAACAATTTGCAGAAGGAAACCGGAATGATGTATTTTCCCTTCACAACAATACTTAAAGAAATAATTTATGCCACAAAATCAAAGACTATCTTGACCGAAAGAGAGACATATTGATCGAGACAGTGTAAGGAAAAATATTACAAAAAGAAACGTCTGATGCTATAATGTGTATAAGCTTTTAATCCGAGGAAACTTACATGAACTTCCAGTGTATTAAAATAAAGGGCGCATGCACAGTCTGTAAGTTTAAATGACACGACAATCCAACAAAGATTTTCGTCTTAGACGAACTATCTTATCATAACCGAAAACAAAACAGTCATCAGGTAACACTAGAATTTTAAAATTAGCAGCACTAGCTAAGCTCCTGAGCTTGTGAGATAAAAATAACAATTTAATCCTACCTGCTGGTTTCTCACGGAAACACTCGACTCGGAGGCGCATATTAGCATTGGACGAATAGCCTGAGTAAGACCTGTTTCCACACTGTGCTGTCGATTAACACCTCCGTCCCTCTGACTCATAGATCCAAGCTTTAAACCTCACATGCAGAGTTTTACGACGTCCAAGTACAATAAACAACGGCAAAAATCGTCCACACAACTGCGACCATGTACTTTGCAAACCACTTTAACAAAAATTCTTCATGCAAAAGCCAGATCCCATGTCGTTTCGGTTGGTTTTTGAGCGTTAATTAATCCAGGTGGATTTTATATATCTATACGAAACCATTGCATGTTTCTCCGGAACTATTTGAAACTGGCATGATCCCGCCGCCTTTATTCGAAATCAATCGCTGATGCAAGGAAGTGCTTTCCCATCAGCCTGAAAGAAAATAAAGTTCATTTAGCAACGAAATGGAAACCAAAAAAACTTGCTATCTATGTTTGTAAACAACACAACGCCTTTGGCAATCCCAAGGCAAACAAAGCCTACAAGATCTTTAACGTGGATGGTACCATCGTCGTTTATAGCAACAGTCCCTTGACAAGGTGGACATTAACGGCAAATAAATTAAGTTTACTTGGAAAGATCAAAGCCAAAAAAATCATCCCTATCATACCTTGTTGTAAAACACCTTCTAATGGCTACAGCGACGGGTAAAATCAACAATGGATGACAATGAATTTCCCTCCACAAAGATGAAAATACCACTGGATGTAAGTCCAATCCGTGATGGGGTTGCCGTCCCGCTATCAGCACAAAATCCCCACTTCCACGGATTGCTGATTGCAATCTACTTTCCTTAGCTTTTGATTAACTAGTGCAGGTGTTCCTATATCACTTATTCCCAAATACCGCGAGAAAACCCACGATATTCGGCAAGAGTTCTTCCACCACTCAATCAACCAGCTTGACTATCAAAAGTTGTTTTGCTCAAATTTGCGTGTAAATGTGAGGAGACTTTAAAGCAGCTAATCACGAACCGCTATTTCAGCCACGTGATAATATCCCACAGATCAGCTCGGGATAATATTTTGTTCAGTTTGTAATTTATTATTTACTTTTTTCTTTTCTTTTTTTTTTCCTTTTGTTTTTTCCTTGCTAGCAGAGGCGTCCTTTCCTTGTATTCAGCGAAAAGAGGCCTCTGCTAGCAGGGAGTTTTGTTTTGTGTGTTTACTGTAAGGGCCTGGCTAAACTAGGAAACAATAGGGCTGTTTATACGAGAGAAAATAAGCCGCTTACACAAGACGCGAAAGGAACCATTTATACGAGTAAAAACTCCTAGGCCAGGATAAGCCGCAGCTTGAGAAAGCCGTGAACGTAGATTTTGTACCATTTATGCGGAGTGTTCGCGTCTTATGTAAGCCGTGGCCAGAGTAAGCCGCGGCTTATTGGCTCTCGTATAAACGGCCCTATTCAAGTTTCAAGTTTATTTAATTTATTTATGAAATAATATTACAGAAATATGCACTGCCCGCAGTTAGCAAAGGCTAGTCGGGGCGAGCAGTGTTAAATACGTATATTATAAAATAAATAAAAGATTTACAGAGCAAGAGATTCAAAATTCTAGACAAATTACAAATACATCACATTTAAGATATGGCAAGAGAACAGAACAAGCTGAGGTCTTATAGTTTTGCTAATAAATTACACAAATCAATATAATCATCGTATTTTGCAAGTCTCTGGAGGAGGAGATCATGAATTTTACTTTTAAAATTGTGTTTTGATAGCCGGCGCACTTCACAAGACAAGCTGTTGCATCCGCAACATTGTTGCGGATGCAAATGTTTCCCAGTTTAACCGCGCGGGAAACGCTTGTTGCGGAAACAAATTTTGTGTTTCGGAAACATTTTCGGCCAAAAACATTTTTGCTTTCCGGACACAACTTTTGTTTCCGCAACAAATGTTTCCCGCGCGGCTAAACTGGGAATTTGTTTCTGCAACAATGTTTCCGCAACAATGTTTCCAAGTTTAGCCAGGCCTCTAGATAACGGGAAAATATTTACAACGTCATGAGACAGGATGCTCGATTATTGTGATCGAATGTGATTGGTTCTTAACAGCCTTTATTTTTGTCTTAATTGGCTGCTTCAGGTCCAAACTATCCGATTTGAGCTGTCCGATAACAAATACTTGTAATAAGGCCCTGTTAGGGTAAATTCCGACAGGCGACACGGCTCCCATGAAATGGCGACAGTAACAAAAATAAAAGCAAAATGGACAGTGACATTAAATTAGACCGCGACTTGATGGCATTCGGGCAGAGCAGAATGCCGAGAATGAGTTTGTATTTTGAAAAAAATAATCGTTCTGTCAGTCTTAGGTGTGGAAACACACTGAGTTACGACCTCTGAATTGCGACAACGCATTTTTTTGTTTGAGAAACGTCCTCAGAAACGTTCCAAACTTCCGAAATTGCGACATCCGGCTCTTCTAAAATTGCGACACGTAAAGATTTGAAATTCAGACAGATGACAAACACCCCCCTTAACAGGGCCTCTGTAATCGGACAGTTGCCTTATTTGGATATGTTGAGCAGTAGCTGCCATTTTGTCAGATGTCAATCTTTGCACTTTGTAAAATAGCAACCATTTCCGTTGGTTATTTTGTACAATACGTCTTATAATTTAGAAAGTTGACCTCTAGAGTTTCTCGCATTTTGTTATTGACACAATTAATTGGTCAGTCGGACTCCATGTCGTACAATTCAGGGGTAATCGTGCTCGTAATTTCAAATCACTCGCCCGATTACTCCCTGAATTGTACTCCACTCAGTCCTATTACCGTTACTTATTAGTCAATCGCGTGAGGCTGAATTGCCCTGCAGTTTGTTCTGCTATGCATGCTGCTTTCCCCATGCATATATTCGCCATTGCAGGGCTTGCCGTAGAACAATCACAACAGACGCAAACAGTGCAATGAGCCGGTGCCAAGCGCGTTTAAATGCGTGCGTGCAAATCATGATTGGCCGTTTTTTAACCAGTGAGGATAAAAGACGGAATGAGTTTGCGGAATGGCATGTGGCATGACTTGGGGAATGGCATAATTATGCAGAATGTAATGTATGCAGATTGACTCAAAGAAATGAATTAAATTGATTTCATTCATTACTCATGTATTTATCGAATATGAACAAAACAAAAACAACTTATGAAATGTAAAAAGATGTTTCTAGCTTTATTCGGTGACGTTTATAATTAGCTTCCAGGACATTGGAAGCTTCGGAAGACGTATTACCGGTAGTGTGGTCTTCGGTGTCTCGCTACCGTTTGAAACCAAACCTTGATGGTTGCCCCATCAAGGTTGTTAACTTTTCGAATTCTTGCATTACCCCTTGCCGGTGCGTTGCTTGACCTTTTGAGTAGGCCTAGGGGTAATTACCTAAACAGGAACGACAGTTATAAAGAAAAATACGTATAAAAGAATTACAAACGAAAACATCGGTACATTAGAAAGCAAGAAATCTCTTAATACTTGCGCAGTATAATAGTCGATAAGTGATCGATGAGTACTCGGTGAGTAATGAATAGCTTATCAATGAGTAATCAATAACGTCAATGGGTTATCAATGACATAAATGAGAGATCGATGACATCGATGAGTAATCAATAGGCCACAAAATTATTGGGCTTCGATTACTCATCGATTACTCATTGATCATAGCTCATAATCAATGACTAATCAGTTGATTACCCATCGATTACCCACTGATTACTCATTGATGTCATTGATCATCGATTACCGGTAGTTATGTCTGGTTAATTGAAAACCACTCTGATAGTAATAAATCATCATCCTCATTATGCATCCTGTAACGAAGTTTCCAGAAATTGGAAGAACAATTTAGAACATTGAATCACTATTTCCATATGCTGTGCTAGAAACTTCTCCCTATTCCGGAACATTCTGTTGAGTTATTTTAGGATATCTCATCATGAGCTTCTAGAATGTCCTTGCTCTAAAAATAGTGTTTTAGAAATAGGTATGATGTAATCGGCAATTATATAAGGCTCGAAATCGTGAGACTTAGAGAGGCTTTTCAGAGGTTTAAGATACCAGTGTAAAGTTATATCACAGTCGAATAAAGTGTTTGTAAGTGGAAAACAAGAGTCTTCTCTTGGCTTCGTGACAATCCTCATTCATCATCATAGCTTGTAATATCCAGGGGTGAATCCAGAAAATCCAGAAATTGGGGTCCGAAGAAATTAAAAAAAAAACCGCCTGATGTACAATACCACTTAAAAGTCGATTGGTTACGGAAACTTTTTTAAAAACTAATAGGAAAAAAAGGGGGCGCGGCCCCCTCGGCCCCACCCCTAAACCTGCCATTATCCATGATACTTGGTGATGACGATGACGACGACGACCACTATGATGATGATGATGAGATGAGGAGAAGGAGGAGGAGGAGGAGGAGGAGGAGGAGGACGGAAGTAGCAGTACTACTGTCGCATCCATGTGAGAAGCATGGTTTTGCACTGTTGTGGTTCTTGATTTTAAAAGTCGTCTGACTTTGAAATCTTATTTGTAGGTTTTAATCTTCAAGTTGCGAAAACGATCGTCAGAAGCGTATCTGCAATCGTAAAATATATGGTCAAGAAAGAAACTAACGCCCCTTCCCTACTTCTTCTGGAAAAGAAAACTTTCCGTTAAAGATAATGTTTTTTTTCTCTCAGAGCTTAATGCTGAGAAGTTTATTGTGAGTCTGTGAGTTTACCTTATCATTTTACGATAGTCTGAAAACCTGTTTAGAAAAAAAAATGAATCTATTTTCCGGAAGTCATGCATTCAAACACAAAACCGACTTCTCTTTGAAAAGACTTTTCTTTTAGTAATTCGTAAAGCGATTTAGTCAACTCAGCTGTCAAACCTATTAAACAATCTTATTGCGTTCGACGAAGGAGAACGCATACTTATCGTGTCGTTTTTACCGAAATCACTCTCGCGGGTTTTGTGGACCAGTCCCTCGGGTATCGATCCTGATGCCAGGCGGATTTGAGCGTTTGGGCGCCATTTTGGACTGACTGTGTGGCACATATAGCTTCGATCTCATATGCTAATGTTTTGAAATTACCGCTTGAGGTGATGTTTTCCACAAGGTAAGTGAAGTTTCGTTGATTTATAACTCGGGATACTGTAAGTATCACGAGTTGTAAAATGTGTTACATTTCAGTCTCTTTTTTCCTGTGCAGCAAAATGCACAATACAATTACGTTCCGGTGTTTTGATTGGCCAGTGCACAATAGCAGGCACGTGGCGGTGTGTTCATTGGTTAAAGCAAACCACACAGTCCAAAGGTCGAAAGGCTAACATCACGCGACGGTTAGTTGTTTTCGTAATGTGATACCTTACATTTAATACGTGACCGCAACTGAACACTCAAGGTTAAATGCAGAAACAAATTTTCCTGCACATATTGTGAAGCTAGATTTTAATTAATACAGTACAGACTGTCCCCGTGAAAAGGCTTGCCGAGTTTAAGAAAAGGTTGGAAGCCTCGTAGGTGCTGTGAGTATCGCCCGGGAGTATCGACTCGAATTAGAAAGTTGTGACAGTTCTATATTTAGAAAATCGCAAAGTTGTTTTGATTTAAATTGATCGGGATGTTGTCACAACTCTGTCGCTGTTGTGACTTAAATCCAGTAGAGTTTGTCCGCGTGAAAAGGCTTGCCGAATTTAAGACAAGGGTGGAAGCCTCGCACGTGCTGTGAGTATCGACTCGAATTAGAACGTAGTGACAGTTTTATATTTAGAAAATCGCAAAGTTGTTGGATCGCTGTGACCGTTCTATATTTAGAGACAAGTTAGCGAATATTTGGTTTTCACGTGACGTCAGGAAAAAACTTAAGTTAAACATTTAGATTTTTTACCTTCGTCAGGTAAATGACATTTTGAAAATATATATCTGCTGGCCTGTTTTCCGCCAAGTCACACGCTTTGTTTTGAAAATAGAGCAGTTTGAATTTCGAGGTATTTTACAATGCGTGACATCTGGATTGTTTCTGAGAAACATGTCACACACACGGAAACGATTCGCCTTGTGTTTTCGAGTATGTTAAGAGAAGTGTCTATGCGAATGTTTTCAAGCTTAGCAGAGAGAAAAAATGTTTTAAGAGAGCTGAAATAAAGTCCAGATGTGGCCACTTAATTTAGAAGTAAACAACGACAGCTGACAACGAATATGGGATGGCAACTCTCAAAACAGTTTAACGAGCTTTGCTCGTACGTGATCAAAAAGGCGTTATGCGAAGCCAAAAGCAAACCACTAGCCGGATAGTTTTCGAGAATCAGAAAGCGTGCGTCGGTTTCTGCAGCACAAAAGTATCCCGAGTTAACGCTCATAGAGCGTCTTGTTCGGATTTCCACTAGCAAATATGGCTAAGCCTACTTACGAGAATATCAGAAAGCTGTGTAATGGTGTGTTTTATAGGAAACAGACGCTGCAATTTGCCGCGGCTACGACAGCGAGTTGTGTCAGTTAAGTTTCTCAGGAGATTCAACTTCTCTCTGCGCTAGTACTTGTGAGACACGATTTAGTGAACTCATCTCGTTTAATAGTAATTTTTATAAGTGGACCACAAAATACATTGACATGTTGAGCTATGCAAGTTTCTTTTTTTAATTGCAACTCACGGTGAACTTATCTCGTTTAAAAGTAATTTTTATAAGTGGACCATAAAATACATTGACATGTTGAGTTGTGCAAGTTTTTTATTGAATTCCAATTTAGTAAACTACTGTAAAACATAATATATCCGTCTGTTCAATTTTGTCCTACTATTTGTTTTGACCACTGTCATTGTATCAAGTACATTACTAAGGCCCGTTTCAAACGTC
Organism: Pachyseris speciosa; assembly: GCA_016490735.1. NCBI lineage: Eukaryota > Metazoa > Cnidaria > Anthozoa > Scleractinia > Pachyseridae > Pachyseris > Pachyseris speciosa. The sequence continues at coordinate 890,855 of JAEMWC010000261.1, forward strand.
GTGCTACTGCCGTGTCGAACTCAATTAATCGAATTAAATTCGACTCAAGCACGACGTTTCAAACCAAGTCGTGCTACTGCCGTGTCGAACTCATTTCATAAATTAACAATTTGGATTTGCTTCGTACAATGGCTGCTCAGTGTTTTGATTACGGCACCCGACGACTCTGAGTAAGAGATTGGGCAACGGCTTTTTATCCGACAGAATTAAATTCGACGTCTAAAACGAAGTCGTGCTGGAGTCGTGCGACAATCGAGCCAATTGCAACTTAGCAGGGGCACCCAACGAGCCAAATCAACCGAAAGATGTAGAAAGGAATTTTTAAGTACCTTGTGGTGTTTGAAGTTTGTTTGAAGTGATGTTTTCATAAGCTAGAAAAAGTTCATCTGTTCGGATTCCCTAGCTGAAAGTTTACTTGCCCGAAAATGTTAGGGAACAAAATCTTTCTTTGAGAAAATGCAAGCTGAAATGAACTTTCGACGACCTTTCTAGGGAACTATTTTCTTTCCGAAAATGCTAGCTGACGTTTTTGACTGCCAAAAACAGCAATTACGACCTTTCCGAAAACCTCAGGGGTTATGATTTCCCAATTTGCGACTCTTTTAGGTCACGTTTTAGTTACGAAAATCCGAGTGCACTCTTTAATCGACGCCGAAAACCCAAGGCAAATTACCCTCCACCGAACAGATATCGACCGAAACTTGTCGTTGGGTGCCCCTGACTTAGCACGGCAGTAGCACGGGCTTACGGTAATCCGCGAAACGAAACGAAACGAAACGAAACGAAACAATTGGTAATCGACAAAACAAAAAAAACAAAAACAAATAGATGACACGAGAAATTTGACTTCCCTTCCAAAACTGTCCTCGCTAGATGCCTTGTTTCGCAAAATACCAATAGCGGTCGATTGGTAATCGACGAAACAAGGCTCGCAAACTATTTTCTAAAGCACCCTGCCTTCGAAAATTATCTTGTTCGATAAAGCAAATACTGGCCTACAGATGACTGGAGAAATTTGCCCTTTCTTCTAAAAACCGTCCTCGCTAGACAGATGCCACGCACCTCTCGGCCGTAACCTCCGCTAGATGCCTTGTTTCGCTAATTACCAATAGCGGTCGATTGGTAATCGACGAAACAAGGCTCGCAAACTATTGTCAAAAGCGCCCTGCTATCAAAAATTATCTTGTTCGATAAAGCAAATACTGGCCTACAGATGGCTGGAGAAACTTGCCCTTTCTTCTAAAAACCGTCCTCGCTAGATGCCTTGTTTCGCTAAATACCAATAGCGGTCGATTGGTAATCGACGAAACAAGGCTCGCAAGCTATTTTTATAAGTGCTCTGCCTTCGAAAATTATCTTGTTCGATATAAAAGCAAATGTAACTTTCGTCGAATGAGGGATTCCGTCGAAAACTGAACCTCAGGGTTCGTACTCTTTGTTGGACTAAAAATTCAAGGACTTTTGAAGGACATTCCAGGGCATAAAACAAATTTTTCAAGCACTCCATGTAGTAAAAAAATGCCTTTAGAAGGTGATACTAGACGATCGGGTTTAAGGGATAACTGCCAGATTTGTTCAAGTCTAAGTCTTTTCTAGTTCTTCCACTAAGTGGAAACAGTAAAACAGCAAATTTCAAGGTTTTTCAAGGACCCAATGTACTTTTCACTGACTTTCAAGGCCTTGAATTTTGATTTTCAAATTCAAGCACTTTCAAGGAATTTCAAGGTGCGTGTGAACCCTGGAACCTTGCTGAACAGTGGAAGGAAGCTCAAGCAAACCAAAGGATGGCAGCTTGAACGCCATGTTGACAGAAGAACAACAAGATTCCCGCCAAATCTGATACAAGTGACCAGCAACGGAAGTGTCACGCATTCTCTCACGTGAGAATAAATAATGGTAAATTGTCAAAAAACCAAAATAAATGAGTAATATTAGAGTGCGATCATCTTCCGCATCAAGAAGTACCTTCGATGATACCATTTTCGATTTTAGGCTACTTAAGATTATTAATAAAGATTATTCTATTTTTTTTCATTTTCCGGGATGTATTTTAAAGGCGCTTTATGCACATGTCATCGGCTTCCCCGTGGGGTCGACCCCCGGGCTAACCAGGGGGATTGTAAAATCAGTCAAGCAAACCTTAGGAATTTCCCCGGAGGGTCGGGGAATCTCTCAAGACAAAGTCCCCTGGGTTAGGTGTCTCCCAGCAGAAAATTCCCTTGACATCCTTTTCAAACTTGTGAATTCCTCCACCCCCAAATCTTTGATCGTAGAACAATGTGAAGATTTTCCCCTACCCTCGGGCAAAGAATCCCGTCCATCCCTTTGTATTCCCCCACATATCTCCCTGGTAGGCCCGGGGGTCGACCCCAAGGGGAAGCCGATGACATGTGCATTAACTCTGCGTTTGCGAGCCTTGCTTCGTCGATTACCAATCGACCGCTATCGGTAATTAGCGAAACAAGGCATCTAGCGAGGACGGTTTTTAGAAGAAAGGGCAAATTTCTCCAGTCATCTGTAGGCCAGTATTTGTTTTATGGAACAAGATAATTTTCGAAGGCAGGGCGCTTTTGACAATAGTGAAAACGTAAAGCTTGTGGGATGTGGCTGGAGTGACAAGGATATACCTCACAAATTAATGTGATTTGGTAAGCTGAAGCCACTCTAAAGGCACTAAGGCCAAATGGTAGCAAATTTGTGAGGTATATCCTTGTCACTCCAGCCACATCCCACAAGCTTTACGTTTTCACTGCTTGTTTTATGGATATGTGGGTACTTGAGCCTGAGCATTAGCTATGCCATGCTGATGAGGCCTAACAAGGCCGAAACAGCTGTCCATGGCTGCTAATGCTTGGGCTCAATCTTTGTATTGGTAGATTTAAGGGGTAATGCCCGCTACCATTTGGCCTTAGTGCCTTTAGAGTGGCTTCAGCTTACCAAATCACATTAATTTGTGAGGTATATCGCTTTTGACAATAGTTTGCGAGCCTTGTTTCGTCGATTACCAATCGACCGCTATTGGTAATTAGCGAAACAAGGCATCTAGCGAGGACGGTTTTTAGAAGAAAGGGCAAATTTCTCCAGTCATCTGTAGGCCAGTATTTGCTTTATCGAACAAGATAAGTTTCGAAGGCAGGGCGCTTTTGACAATAGTTTGCGAGCCTTGTTTCGTCGATTACCAATCGACCGCTATTGGTAATTAGCGAAACAAGGCATCTAGCGAGGACAGTTTTGGAAGGGAGGTCAAATTTCTCGTGTTATCTATTTGTTTTTGTTTTTTTGTTTTGTCGATTACCAATTGTTTCGTTTCGTTTCGTTTCGTTTCGCGGATTACCGTAAGCCAGTAGCACGACGTTTGAAACAGGTCTAAGATGTTGAACTATTAAAACTTATTGTTGTGTTCAACTTTGCAACTGGCTTATGACACTGACGGCAGCCCACAATCCACTTTCCCTGAATATTTGTACGCAGTCAATACAATAAAAAAAGCTACATTAACTGACACAAGAGACGGCGTCAGCTTTCGAATGCAAAACTTATCATACATAGCCATCTTAACAGTTACCAAGCCTAGCAAGATCCGAACGCACTCTCTAATCTACGATTACTACTAGTCTTAACTCACTTTTCTTATTTGTCCCATCTTATTTACGTTTGACCGTGGGCGCTTTCCATTCAACCAAAATTTTTCGAGATTTCCGGTTCGAAATCGAGTTCCGGGAAAAGTTTCCGAAAATTTAGGAATACGTTTTGAGTGCACCCTCTTTGCCGGAATTTCCAGAATTACCGAAATTTTCGTGTTCCATTCGCGATAGATATCGGTTTTAGTCTCCCTATCGGGCGTGAGCTCACGTGAACAAGCGGAAAAACCAATAAGCGGACGAAGCACCTTCAGCATGTCAATGCACGTGACCTAGAATTCTGGGACGTGGTCGGACGCTTTCCATTCGCCCCGTCCATTCGACCAGCGAAAATACCGAAAATTTGTACCGGTTTTTTTCGCTCAGTGGAAAGCGCCCCGAGGCTCTATTTCCGCCGCTCACTCGGGTCCGCGGTTCACCGCGGTTTCAGTTTCCAGTTTCTCCTCTCTAGCCTCGAGATCATGTTGCTTTCGCGTTGCTCTCGCGCGCATCGTCATTTCTAAAACGTCACTTCCGGTTAACATCCAGAAAAAACCGATAATTGTCCTCGGAAATCTGTGCTAGGTTTATATCGTTGTTGTCTGGTATCAGAGTAATGGCGCAGTGTAGCAACTCCCGATTGCGAGATTCTCAAGCAGTAAGTATTGCACTTGTTCTTTTGGTACTTTTCAGCTTTCGCTGTTGTCTGATAGTGGTAGGTGGCGATCCGAAGCTCGAAGCGCAGCGAGTTTTACCGTTCAATATGTACAGTTGTATGAACTTATTTTGGTTTCCCGCACTCTGATTTATAAACAGAAGCTTAAGTATTCTGTTAACCGTCCTTGGAACGAAAAGCCGTTCTAGAAAGGTCGTTCTAAAAGCAGTCTTTCCCAAGCTACTCAAGTCTCGGATTGTATGGAGGGAGTAGCCAGTCGACTCGACCAAATGTTTTATAATTACTAATCTTGATATTTTGCAATCCATTAGTAAGGTTACATTTTCAAACCGAGAAAACAGATAATTCGTGCGCTATGTCTTCTAGTGTAGAAGGCAAATGCTCTTATTAAATTCAGTTTATAGGCACTTAATGAATTTCCTGTGGTTATGTTGGCTTATGTTGACAAATTGGTCCTTGACAACTCCAAAGATCCTGTTGTTTGTTTTGACTTCACCCGACTAATGAACTCGGTTTTTACACGGTCCTCGACTGCGACGCAAATCTTAGTGACTTTGGAAGATTTTCATTGTTTTTGGTGTAATACATAGAGGATATTACATGCCCGCGCGTGGATATGAATTTTATCTTCGAGTGCGCAGCGAACGAGTGAGATATCGAGTTGACCACGAGAAGATAAAATTCATATCCATAAGCGGGCATGTAATATTCTGTTTATTATATAACACCAGTGAAATACCAAACCATTTTACTTTAATATTTTCAATGGTCTTAAAGTAGAACGTGTCGTTACTAAACATGGAAGAAGTACATGGACGAAAACCAAATTCATTTGATAAAGTCTAAAATGATGGTCCCTAGAATTCTAGATTCCGAGGAAAGCCAGTTGTAAACAACAATATTTTTGACCACTTCTAGACGTCAAAAACTAACAGTTACTCTCGTCTAATGTAATAAAGACAAAGCGCGAGAAAATCGTTCAAAGCCAAAAGAGCAAAAACAAAGTACTTTATAAGATGTAATTACAAATATTAGAAACAAAAGAAAGCGTAAAGGTTTCTCAAATTCATTTTGTAACTGATTTACCGTTCAACTCACTGTTCACATGTTCATGGTTCAATTTTCCTGACTGCTCCCACTCCCACTGGTGATCTCTTCACATGTGAAGATAACATGTTATCTTCACGTGTGAAGATATGAAGTTTTCGCGGGAAAGCTCACTTGGTATTTCACTGGTGTTTATATAATAAATGTAGTTATGTTACCGAGCTTCACAGCGCTGTTTGTAGCTTCTAAACAGCTTTGTGCTCATGCAGTTGCAAGTTCAGGGAAGAAGAAGTTTAAGTATTTGAAATTTTTAAAAGCTATAAGCTTACTTCTGCGCTCAATTGTAGGTCCATTTGTTCAGAATGGATTTTTAACAGCAGGCAGCTACTGTAGTGGTAATCTTTCGGGAGCTTATTTTGTTTATCGTAAGCTTAAATCAGAAGATAAAATCTAGAGTGAGCATTAATTAAGAAAATTTAATTGAATAACCGGCTGGAACATTGCCCAAATGAAAATTGAGACTAGCCATCAGGGTATAATAATAATAATAATAATAATAATAATAATAATAATAATAATAATAATAATAATAATAATAATAACAAAAAAAATTTCCAAGGAGAATCATTGTTTTACTTACATACCAAATCAGGGGATAATTTCAGAGTTTCAATACTTCTTCTCTGACAAGAAATGAACAAAAATACAAAACAAAATTAGGAAAACTGTGCCTGGGAGTTGGAGTAAATATTAATATTGTCCACAGTATATATGAACCGCCAATAATCGCAGCTTGCTAAAAACACTTTCCTCTGGTTTAGTCCATATATATGATCAATGGTAGATGGACTTTTACCTTTAAAACCCACCTGCTTCCATCAAGGTATCAACAGATTAACCAAACCAATTTCATATAGCATTAAACTTATTGAAGAAAATTTAAAGCTATATGTAAGTTATTCTCTCTTTTATCTTCTCCAGTTGTAGATTAAGAAATAACTAAAAGATCTAAAGAATTTGTCGCCTTTCATATCCATTTGTATATGCAAGAGGCAGCCTTCTGTTGGGTTCTTGGGGAGCACTGCTTGATATATATATACAATAATATATAATTTACAAGTATGTTATTATTTTAGTATTATTTCCACTTCATCACACCTCCTCATCTGTCCTACACCATTGTTAATAATACATCTGTCATACTATGTTGCATTCATGTTAACCAGATTTTCTCTAGTTTGTATATTTGGTATCATTTATTAATACTGATTGTTACATTGTATACCACTGCCATAATGGCACCTTAGAGAGTTGTCATCTTAAAGAGTGGCCATAAATTTTGGATTTGTAATTCATTTCTTGTAGTGCATGTATTACATATGGAAACAAGTTTTCTTATAGAAACTGTTTTCTGGCTATCTGTTGTTTACACACTGCTCCTTTGTGGATAATTATGTGTTGGTGTTAAGATTCTTTTAATTGATTTTTTTCCTTTTACAAGCTGCTGCACTTTATCATTCCATTATTTTGTCTAGCTTAGTGGACAGCCTGACTCAGATAATGTCAATTACCACTGTTCATGATCATATTTTTCCAAGATAAAACAAATGAGGCCTTGAATCGTCATGCAGTTGAAATCTGGTTATATTACTAGGGATGGTGAATGGTAAATCCAGAGACTAATACATTTTCTGCGAGCCCGAGACTTTCTTAGCCTTGCGAAAGAAATCGAGACTCTGAAACGATGTTGCATAAAAAATCAAGAAGGCGAGACCTGTGAAATTTGACAAAAATTCTACAAGACATGTAGTTTTTCAACAACCATTTGCCACCTCTATTACTGATCACAAAGGAAATCCAGTCAGATAATTAGCCGTAAATCATTCATAGTATTTTATTGTGTATTATTTTTCTCTGCTCAAATTCCCATCAGCCACCTATCTAATCATAAGAAAAGTCTTGAAACTAAATAGCTATAACCAGATGGGACCCAGATATTACTGCATGGACAGTATACACATCTGAATGGCATATCTATATTTTTATTTTACATGGACCTTGTATGCCTGCTGTAATAGGACAGTTCCAGAGTAATAAGTTTTTTTTTGTGGATCTCACATTTAAACCTGTTGAGTTTTTTCTCCAAAAAGTGTTGCTGATAGTTCATTCTTGGCATTAACCATATATATGATTATATGACAAGACAACATGACCTTGTGTGACTTTGTTCAATCTCAGCAATAATATTTTGTTCTTATTTACTTGTGTAAAACAATAATTGGTGGACTCTGACCTCTAATACAGCTGTCCAGTCAAATGGTTAATTCCTCGTATCATTATGACAGGGCTTCTGATAGGTAGTGGAAAAAGTTTAATTTCTTGGATTTTCAGGGGCAAATTCGCGTAAAAATTGGCCGATATCGCAGGATTTTTGCAGGAAGAAAGTCAGATTTCACTGGAAAAATCGGCTGATTTAGCGGGAAAAAGTTGAATTTCGAAATTTTCAGGGGCAAATGTGCAGGAAAATCGGTCGATTTCACAGGAAATTTGGGGGGGCAAACTTCACCAGAAAACAATCAGTACCAAAAACAGCCGATTTCTTTGGAATTTTTTGGGCAAATTTCACTAAAATCAATCAATTTTGTGTTGATATGACCAGCGTTGTTTAACATTTTTTTTTTACAGAGATAATCATTTGTTTTTCAACAACAATTCGCTCGAGAAATGAGCGAATGCTTAAGCAGTTAACATTATGGCTAGAGCCCAGTTTTTCGCAACGTTCATCTAAGAACGCCTGGTAGTTTTGGGACGTTGTTTACTTGTTGTATTGACGAAGTTTCAAGATAAATTTGGATGTTTGTGGTGAATAAAACAGGTCTAATAGCCAAGATAAGTATCAAATATGTTTTGTCAACATGTATTTGATAATATTTCTGGCAGATTTTGTGGTATTTTGCGTTTTTTTGGGGGGGGGGGAGAATTTTGTGGGATTTCACGGATTTACCTGAATTTCGCGGGTCTGCGACCGCATGAAATATCAGAAGCCCTGTTATAAACAAAATTGGAATCCACTCATTCCTGTGACCATCACTGACTACTCCTACATGGTTTTACCAAAAGCTTAGAGAAAAATCTGTGATTCAATCAACCATATTATAATGGCATTTTGATAAATGGGGCAAGGATTTTGTATGCTGGAAATTTGACTCTGATTATAGTGAATGAAAATACCAGGATTTTTTTTACTTCTAATACATACATTGCCAGAAAGGGTAAACTAGTGAAAACATTATAAGATACAGTTGTAGTACTCCTTAACCCCTGGTGTGTCTACTTGCAAATCCGTTTGGCCAGGACTTGCGTGCAGTTGTCTTAACTTGCGATGATTTGTGCTTACGTTGGTTGAGATTAAATTTGCATGCAAGTCGATGCTAGTTTTTCATCGTTTGGCCACCCATCCCAAGTCAATGCAAGTTGAGTGATGTCTATTCATTGTTACAGCAACCTATTAGCCAATGTAATAATATACATGAAAAAATTTCTCGATTCTGATTGGCTAAGAGAAGTGCAGTTTTTAGGAAACACCGGTGCAGAAAAAAGGTAATTCAGTGCAGAAAAAAGGAAATACAGTGCAAAACAAGGTAAAAAAGCTGAGGATTCTGATTGGTTGATAAACAAAGGCGCTGCGATTGAGCCAATCAAACGCGGCCTCTGAATGGCGCAAAGTCTGAAGAGCTGCAAGCGACTCTGCGAGCCAAAACAATGGCTGGCTTTTTGAGCAGGTTTTCTTTCTTCGTGACCGCAATAACAGCAGAGAAGCTGCAAAACAGCTCTAAAAAAGGAGAAACGGCTGCGAAAAGCACTGTATTTTAGCTGTCTGTTTGGAAACAGTGGTGTCCAGAGAAGGGAATTACCGACGTAATTGGAATTACGTGTCCGTTGATGGAGTGACGCCGAGATTAATAAACAAACAAGGACAAACAAGGCAAAGATAACGAACTAGAAAGCCTGAAGGTAATGTTTACAGCGCTTGATAGACACTCAGCAAACAAAGTAGCCTTATAGCTATAGCCTGTAATTGTTTAGCCAGTTTTTACAGCTAAAAACGCTTTTAAAACATCGAGAAAACTGTTGTTTTGGTTCACCTTAGCTTCGTTGCGTTGCTTCTGCAACGTTAAGAAGCTATCTCGCAATTTTTTCATGTATATTATTAATAAGTAATCACATGATTTTTCTCGTGCAATTTGGAATAAATAAGCACTTGTAAATTTTTTTCAAAGACCACAAATTGCACTCGCCCTACGGGCTCGTGCAATTTTGTGAGCCTTTGAAAAAATTTACTCGTGCTTATTTATTCCAAATTGCACTCGAAATCATGTGATTACCTATACAAATATGGGATATGTAGTCTTGAAATGGTTTTTTTTTGCGACTTGCATGTACTTGGGAGGAGACTTACATGTACGAGTCTGTTTGGCCACCCAATGCAAGTTTGTACGCGGCTACATGCGAGTCCGTTTGGCGAAGGCTTTAGAATATATATTACATGTAGTTCTACTTCCATGTATGTAAACTGTAACATATCATTGTGTTTACAAATTAGGAGTATCTAGATCTAATAGTTATTTATATAACTGACAAACAAACATGTCTACTATCAATGGAAAAAAGTAAGAAATGGCTATAACTGCTAAACAAAATATTAATAGAGATGTGAGAGTAGTGGTGTCTGGTAAGTTGATGAGCTGAGTGAACAATTTTCCCTTGCACTTCAATTTTTACTGGAATATATATTTAAAAATTAGATTATGAGCTCGAGATTTCTATCGCATGAGGGCACAGCCCGAATCAGCTATCACGCATAGAAATAGAGAGCGAATAATCTAAAGTAATTGTTTTAGTATAAATCTGCTACTTGTTCAAAACTAAACAAGCCAATTATTTAAATCCTCCTCGCAGACACTTCGAAAAGATGTAGAAGCGACCGCCATTTTGTTGACAACCGCTACTCGCTATCTATGTAATACATAAAATATGAGCAGAAGACCTTTATGGGCATTTAAAACGGCGAGCTGCAGGCGAGCCGTTTTAAAGCCCATAAAGGTCGGACGCAAATATTTTATGTTATTTGTGAAATGAAACAATAGATTTTGTTTGTCGTGTTTGTAATATTAATCAGTAGAGATCTATAACAAAGTTAATGCATACTAATTAGCGGAGCAGGACACTTTTATGAAAGTTAATAATTTTTATTGGGGTTTAGAGAGGTATACATGTTACTGGTTGTTAGTGTTATGAATTATTAATGAATTTTACAACACAGAATAGATAGCGAGTAGCATAGCCAATCAGAGAGCGGCATTCATGAGAGAACGCTAGTAGATTTATACTAAATATATATAAAAAGTTACTTAATAGGCTTCTTAAAGAGCATTTAATTTTACATTTGTGTGTACTTTGGCAGCAACAAAAGAAGATCTAGTCTACATTTTATAGTGGTGGTGGACAGGTGTATTAGATTAAATATGTAAATTGTCTGTGTGCAAGGTGAGAATGTACTGAAGTTGTTATGCTGGGACTTGAAGGAGTTGAAGCAGGACAGTTAGATATATGGGCAGCAAAATGTAGCTATGTTTTGAAATGCTAAATGTTGAAGTAAAGTACAGTTTATACATTTAAGTATGCAAGGGCATTTAGAAATTTCCAGATCATTTTCTCTTAACACCAGTTATATCAGCATTCTGTTGAGATTGATGAGATCTGGCTTATAAATTGTTGTTGATATAAGTACTACCTTGGAAAAATTGCATTGAGGCATTCAGACTGTTTGCTCAGTTGTCGTTCGGCACCAAGGTTTTAGCCAGTAGGATGTCCAGGCGTCCTGTGGACGCCAACTTTTAAAAGAAATTCAAGGAAAATTCACTTTATCTCTTATAGTTTTATGGGAAAACATGCCTGCTGGACGCCCAGTTTTCAATTTCTGGCTAAAAGTCTGTTCGGCATACCACTCTGAAGAAGAAACTGCCCTCACGCTGAAACCCAGGGCTTATCACTGCACAGCCAAATTTCACATTTGTCAGTGACTAAACTAAGAATATTAAATTTGATTTAAAATGTTTGATCCATTGTTGATCCATTGTTATTGTCAGCATTACTCTTCAGTTAGTTTCGAGTTGTACTGTTTTCTACTACTGCCTTCTTTCTTTTCCATCCTACCCTCCTTGGTCTTAGATTGTGTGTCTTTGATTGTTGTAGTTGTAGTGAAACACCTGTTTTCTTTTTGTGTGTTGCATTTGGGAGCGATTTCCCCTTCAGTTAAGACTGACACCTGACAGTGACTTGTAGCGTATTTCTTCTACCATTATCACTGTTTGAGGGAACATGCAAGTAATGAGAATAGAGGAAATGACCAGTCAAGATGAAATGTCATTAAACAAATTCTCCTTACAAGTGTCATCATGAATGTATGGAGGACAGAGAGGAGAATATAAGGGTTGATAACTTATATCTTATAAAGAAAAGGTTAAGGTGCACCTCGCCCGTTGGTGATGGTTGTGGGAGTTTACTTTTTGCAGAGTTCACTGGCTTGCAGAACGTTACATTTTGCAACATTAAAAATTGTTTGGTGCTATGGGATGAGAATTGAGATACGTGTACATTCACACGACTACAAAAGGCACATTGTTTAGAGTGAAATGCAAAAAAAAAAAAAAAAAATAGGTTGCATTCCCAGCTTTAACTCGCGAACACACGCGCGTGACATGCCGCGCCATTACTCCTCGCGTGAAGGGCTGTAAATAGGCTAGTTTCGGATTGTGGAAGTTAAGTTGGAATAATCGCGAAAGAGTTACGATGACGAGAAGTTAGATTTTCAAATGACGTTTCCGTTGCCGTTGCCGTCCCGTCGTTGCTTAAGCTCTCTAATTCAACACCAAGGTCGCAATGTCTAAAATTAAAAAAAGGAAATCAGTACACAGAAACCCTAACAGAAAGCTAAACGCTAAAATCGGTTGTCTGCTCGGGAAGAGAGATCGTTTATAACTAAAATTGTCGCTCCAACATCGTCTTCGTCGGAGGTGCTGTCATCGCTTATGACGTCACTGTCGTTCGACGGTACAGCAGAGAGCCTGGCGTTCTTTTTGTCACGAAGTCGCCCAGAAAAATGACACAGAGCTTCCTTCGCAGCTTTCATGACATGCTAACGCATTTGCGGTCAGATTTGGTGGTCGTTTGACGTATGCCCGGACGAGGTCATTTCCGGTCGTTGTTTATGCGCCTTTGTATTTTAGCGTGGCGTTACAAAGGGAAAGAAATAAACGAAATGATTCAAACATCGTTGTTCTGTCCTCCACTTGTAGGACTGTGTTTAAAGCAACGGGAATGCAAAACGACAACGGCAAGTTTTGTAAATCAAAGCGGAGTTTCTCCGGAGTCTACCACGGTATTTACAAAGCTTTTAATTGGATATCAGGCTGTGTCTATTCTATTTCCATCTTGGAAACCCTTTGATTGACTTCTTAACTTTACGACCTCTTTACGGCGCTTATCGAGTAGGTTTAACTAGATTGGATTATTATTTTTTTTGTATGGCCAGATGACGATTTCTTTTCTTTCCTTTCCCAAGTATCAGGTGATTTTACGACAGTAATAAGGTGGTATAATAATTGTTTGTGTTTGATCTTGCCATGAGGATTTACGACTGAGTGAATGCTATTTGACGGTAGAACAAACAAAATATACATTCTGTAGTCTCAAGGGATGCGAGTAAAATCAGAAAGATGGCATGCTTTCTTTATTTCCCGTTGTGTGACCGCATCCGATTACAAATACCCTAGAGTCTGAAAAAGGCCGGAAACAGTTTTTTCTTCTCCATTTTTTTGAGAACTAATTTTGGCCCCTAGATTTTCCATACAAAAATTCTTTCTTTTGGCAAGATAAAAAAGCTAGGATCTTTTTTTGCCTACATGCGTTTTTAAAATATGGATTTCGGTAAATTTTAGACGTGCTACAGTTGAAGTTTAATCTATTCAACATCTTACAACGCCTGGTATCAGTTGGTAGAGTGCGTAAAATGTTGGTTTCGGTCGGTCGGTCGGTTGGTCGGTCGATGGGTGGTTTCCTTCCTTCCTGCCTTCCTCCCGCCCGCCCGCCCTCCCTCCCTCCCTCTCTCCCTTCCTTCCTTCCTTCCTTCCTTCCTTCCTTCCTTCCTTCCTTCCTTCCTTCCTTCCTTCCTTCCTTCCTTTCCTGCCTGCCTCCCTCCCTCTCTCCCTTCCTTCCTTCCTTCCTTCCTTCCTTCCTGCGTCCCTCCCTCCCTTCCTTCCTGCCTCCCTCTCTCCCTCCCTTCCTTCCTTCCTTCCTTCCTTCCTTCCTGCCTGCCTGCCTGCCCCTCCCTCTCTCCCTTCCTTCCTTCCTTCCTGCCTGCCTGCCTCCCTCCTCTCTCCCTTCCTTCCTTCCTTCCTTCCTTCCTTCCTTCCTTCCTTCCTGCGTCCCTCCCTCCCTTCCTTCCTGCCTCCCTCTCTCCCTCCCTTCCTTCCTTCCTGCCTGCCTCCCTCCCTCTCTCCCTTCCTTCCTTCCTTCCTTCCTTCCTGCGTCCCTCCCTCCCTTCCTTCCTGCCTCCCTCTCTCCCTTCCTTCCTTCCTTCCTTCCTCCCTTCCTCCCTCCCTTCTTTCCTCCCTCCCTTCCTCCCTCCCTCCCTCCCTTCCTTCCTTCCTCCCTCCCTCCCTTGTCCGTCCGTCCGTCCTTCCGATCGATCTGTCTTTATTTCTTCCTTCCCCAAGTAGCACTTGAACTTTGGGTATTTAAGACCATTTAACTTTTCTGTTTTACATGAAAATGAAATTTGTCTGTTTCGAAGTAGACGTTTCAGGAGTCAACCTCTCGATGAGTGTTGTTGTAGTGTTGCCAGCGACCAATGCTCTGTTCAAAAATAAATGAAGGGTATTCACGCGCGGTTGCAGCTTGCATTCATTTAACAGAGAATAAAAAAAAATCGCGCCTGTTGCTACGAAGTGGACAACCAATGAAATTAACTCATGACATGTGAAGTCGAACCCGACTAGTAATGATAAGTTCTCGTAATCACTGAGGGAAAACGAGGTGCATTATCTATATTATGAAAGGTGTTCGTCATCGCGGTTTCAAATGATAGCTGAGTTAATCTTTTGTCTCACGATTGAGTCACAAAGATGTGGATCGCGACGTTTCGACCGCTATACTGCTGGTCTTCATCAGGCGATGGTGTCGACTGGCTGCGTGTGAGTATAAGAAGCATTCGCTCCACCTGCGTTTTATGCACGTGCATCACGCACGCATGATCCTCTTCGGCGCCAGGCACACAAAGTTTGGTAGTACTGCAACTGGATATTGGAACCAAAGAGTTCTGTGGCTGCGTGGCACTCGGCTGAATAAACTGATTTAGTTGGAGTAAAATTGCCAAGTTTCTGGCAAATTCTTGCTTTTAAATAAATTCGTATCTATTTGTAGATTGTCAGTCGTCTTCTGTTGTTAGTTTTTCACTCCAGCGCCCTCCCCGAAGACACTACCTCCCGGTTGCATGAAACCCGAAATTTCACTATAAAGCCGCTCTTCATTGAAAGGAAGTACGAAATGTTGCATGGGAGTAAAGGAAGAATTAACTCGCTCCACGCCACGTTCTATATAATTCAAGCCATTTTAGTGACGCTAAAAGACAAATTTGAAATTGGCGTCCTGGGCAATTTGACGGGAAAATATTCGGTGATTTCCAAGCCTGAAAGCAAATTTTACCGACTAATGGGAATAATTGATTGTTTAACATGCAATTCGTGGCGAAATTTGGTTTATACATTAAAGAAATCACTCGCTTTCTCAACCAGTAGGAAAAGCTATCTCGTGGCACATTCTTCAAACAGCATCAATGTTACCATTGCAACCGTTCTATCTCAGTTTGCCGGCATTTGAATGATCAAACAAAACTCGTTCCTTCTTGCCGAACTAAGCAGTGATCACAGATCAACAAGGTTTTGAAAATGGCTACCGCTGGAAATCACCAATGTTATTTGGCTTCGGTATGGAAGAGTCGAATTTGATTTCCACTTCGGAAATAATTACACGCATATCGTTCGATCCGGTTTGGGTATAAACTCGCGCTTGGGGAAGAGTGATTGCGTTCAAGAAAATGCTTTCTTTTTGTCTTTTAGAATGTGGTTAAGTCCACCAATGTGTTCTACAAAGAGCACAATGTTACTCGCGACACGAGAGGGCAAGTTGTTGGCACAAGAGGAGGATTTCGAGGATGTACCGTATGGTTCACAGGTAACTGATGATTTCCTTTGCTCTAATCAAATGTTCTCGCGCTCGTGAAATTCGCGGACAAACTGGCCATTTGTTCGGAGTTTGGAATCTTGTGACCCTTATATTATTTTGTCATTATAGCACTTCGTGAGTTTATGTTATACGGCTGCGTTCGTTCCAGTTTAAGTCGTTTAGTTGCGAGAATAGATTTTTCGAACACTAGTTGAGATGAACTTGATCTGTACGTTATTTTTCTATCGTAGTTTGAGAATTTGCTCGCAAAAACCTATGAAACCCATTTTCCTGATGGTTTGTTTTCAACAACTGAACTAATTTCTCTATATCTCTCCTCTATGCCTACATATCTCTTTTCCACGGCATTAAATCAATGTTGTATCTCATAAAGGTTTGTCTGGTGCGGGTAAGACGACCATCAGTATGGCCCTTGAAGATTATCTGTGCCGACAGGGAATACCTTCCTACACTTTGGATGGTGATAACATGAGAACAGGACTCAATCGCAACTTGAGCTTCACACCAGAGGATCGAGAAGAGAACATCCGCCGTGTTAGCGAAGTAGCGAAGCTGTTTGCGGATTCTGGGATGATCTGCCTGACCGCCTTTATCAGCCCTTATGCGCGGGTAAGATTAAAGTTATCGTCTGCTCAACTAAACTCATTACCAAACTTAGCAATCTACAGGGAAACCAGTTTTCTGTCTTGCTTGCTTGCTTCCTTGCTTGTGTGCGATTAGATGAACTATCACTTGTGTTCTAGCGTAAAATTGGCGTTTTGCTCTGTTTGGACTGTGCAATTTCTCCTGTCATAAGACCCTGGCAAACGAGGACACATTGTTGCTCATGATGTTTCTTAGGTGAGCAAACGAGCGGGACACAGCGCAAATGTTGTGTTTCCATACTACGCAAACTGGGAAACATTTTTTGAAGAGACAAATTTTGTGTCCGCAACAAATGTTGCGCGCGCGGGCAAACAGGGAAACATTTGTGTCCGCAAAAATGTGTCTCGTTTGCCAGGGCCTTTACTGTCGTTCTAATGAGTTTACTCGACAAATCTTCGAACGGTGGCTATTTCAAAAGATATGAGATCATTTATTTTTTATTGCTATGGGACATAATTAGAAAAGACTGATTAAAAAAGCGCTAGGTTCGTATTATCAATGCGAAGTGTCATCGTAACAGTTCTGTTTTTGAAATATGTGATGTACGTGTGATCAACTAATGAATTTTAACAGATCATTTCACAGAATTGTTTAGTTAACAAAGTGACGTGTTTATGTATTCATATTAGGGTGAAAGGTTGCTTTCACCAGGGTTCCTTTTGTTCAATTTTGCGATATTTCCTTCACAAAAATAACATTGTTTAAGTTTTGTTCATATTTAGTAGGACTTAAATATCGCGAACTCAATAGCTCCCAGGTACACCGCAGCTATACCGTTTTTAATTATATTCCAGTG
Organism: Pachyseris speciosa; assembly: GCA_016490735.1. NCBI lineage: Eukaryota > Metazoa > Cnidaria > Anthozoa > Scleractinia > Pachyseridae > Pachyseris > Pachyseris speciosa. The sequence continues at coordinate 907,944 of JAEMWC010000261.1, forward strand.
GCAGTTTAATGCTGAAAGTATCTTGCTCTATCAACAGCCTAATTGCTCAGCTGTATTGGTTCAAACACCGCATATCTTTGGCGATTTTCGTCAGCGGAGCGAAAATTATTGTGCCAAGCGTCTATCTTCTTGTTAATAATATATATTAACATTAATATAGGAGAAGATAGACTTTGAAGACAGATAGACCACTGTTGTAAAATTTATTATGTTAGTTGTGATTCAACGTGGCAATGTTACGTGGTAATGACAATGAACATGAATTAATTCCGCCTCCGTATAATATATCTCCGCTTTATATTTTATCTTATTTTGCTAGTTTTGTTTGTGTGGTTTAATGAATTTTCAAAGAAAACAAGGAATTGTTCAAACCGACCATTCTATACCTGCCAACCTTTCCTGAGTCAAATGCATGAGATTTACGTCTATTTCCGAAGATGTTCCGGCGACTTCCGACAATTTCTCGAAGACCTCCGAACGTTACCGAACATGTCCGAAGATGTTCCGATGACTTCCGATGCTATTTGAGTTCGTTTCCAGTAGTCCCTCAAATACAAACTAAATTAAACGCCACATTTTAGCGTGTTCTGATACAGTTAGGACTCAAACTGGACATAAAGCACCGTTTGTTGGAACGTTTACGAGTAATATTGAATTGGATATTTGTTGTTAATGTGTTGAAGAACAAGTCATCTGGATTTGTAAGCCAGGCGTGAGAAATTGTCCTCAGTGCGTGAGATCGACGTCTTTGGTCCGCAGGCGTGAGACTCACGCTTAATGCGTGAGAGTTGGCAGGTATACCATTCGAGTTGGCTTTTAAGACCAAGGTAAATTAATAATGACCAAAGGAAATAGCTTTGTTTTCGAGATAATGAGGGGCCACTGCAGTTATATTTTCCAATTTTTGAATGAACACACGCACCGATCAAGGCGACGCAGGGCGACGTGATTTTTTGAAAGAAAATGCAATTTCACGCAGCAAAAATCGCACTTGTAGGCTGATGATCCGACGGCTAGGAAGTGGCAATAAAACATTCGCGAGTTGAATTCTTTTGCGGCAAAGTATTTTGTTGTTGCATTGAGCCTTGTGCATTGGTGGCGAATTTCGACTCGCTGATTGGCGGCTCGGAGTTGTTGAAACGTCTTGTACAACCACTCAAAGGTGGGAAATTGGATAACATAATAGCCGACATCGCCAAATAAAATACAACGAAAATTACCTGCTCTGACACAATTTTATTTGAAACACGATTTTGTTGCAGTCTCGGGAACGTAGCTGATTTTCATTTGGTCTTCAGATATTGCACTTACTACCTCCAGTGCTCCTTTCGCCTTAAAGTGTGATATTTACTGAGTTCAACTGCGGGAAAATTGTAGTCAATGACACGGAAATTCGATGTAGAAATTAGGCCTAAAACCCCATAATTTTATCGCGTTCAGTTTCAAGAGAACAATTTCGGGATATTTTGTGATGGTTCTGGATAAAATTCACGACAAATTTTCAACGCCAGTAATCATATGTCCCACAAGCGTTAATAAGATGTAGCAAATGGTAAACATCACTCTTGGAACTGGCAGAATTTAGGATATTAAATACGTCAACTTTTGTGACGGAAAAATGGAAGAAACTGCAACGAAAATCAGATCGAAGGACCCACAGTAATTTGCGCAAGCTGTTGTAATGTCTCTGCTGAGTTAAGGGAAACTAAACAGAACTTTCCAGTTTACCATGGTGCAGTTTTCAAGAGGGAAATGTCGGCTTTGACTGAAAAAAAATTAGCTTCTTTTAAACTTCACCCCACACCCTTGAATTCTCCCTTAACCTTACTCAGTTTCATAGCGGTGTGACAGATTGAAAATGTCTCTTTTCAGGATCGTGAAAGAGCTCGTAAGCTGCACGAGGACGCCGGCCTGCCATTCTTTGAGATTTTCGTCGACGCTTCATTAGCAACTTGTGAACAAAGAGACGTGAAAGGGCTCTACAAGAAAGCAAGGGCAGGACTTATTAAAGGTTTTTGTAACGCTTCTTCTCATAGAAAATCCTTCTACAGAATTTTGAATGGATCATTCTTGAAAAGAAAAGGAGAAATAGCAACCAAAATAAAACAAAGAGGAAAAACTCATGCTTAACTTGACAAGTGCTGCCTTCAAGTATTACGCTTGGAAAAAACAGTATTAAAATATAGCACGAAGTTAGGAGTTGAAATTAGTTTAATAGCTATATGTAGACATACTTAAGTTGTATTTTTAACATTGAATGTCCATCGTCCTGGCTCATTATGTTTCTTTTAGTTTCACTGCCTTGGGCGCGTTTATATGGTCTCGGGTACCCGAAACAACCCGCCTCCCCGAGACTTAACCCTACTTAAATTATTCATACTGCGTCTTGAATTTACAAATCCTCATTTGCTATGTTGTCCCTTTTCGATTGAATATTGTCAATATTGATTGAAAATTTCCTTTTTAGGTTCATATTTGCTTCATTACTTCTTTTTATAAAAGCAAACGCGAAGCCGCAGTACCCGAGAGCCATCAGCCAATCCGAAGTTAATGTGTCATGTGACCCTCGTACGTAACTGCGATTAGCTGTTGCATTTCAGTTTCTTCCCCGCTGTATCTGATCACTGTGGGTAATGCTGGCTTTCAAAGTTTGTTTCCTTGAAGTAAATTTGCGTTTTTCAACCCAAAAATCGGACCGAGACAACTTTTTTCGCATACGCGCATATTTAATTTGGGCCGTGTCGTCCCGGTAGGCGAGCCAAAGTGTTTACATGAGTAAAAGTTTGCCAGGGTTATCCAACTTGCCGAGGTGAGACTACACCCCCCCCCCCCCCTCCCCCGAGTTGTTTCGCTCACACAAGTTGTCTCGCCCACCACATATAAGTGGTTGGTAGAACATTCAAAGAAATAAGTGGAAAGATAGCTCGCCCAGGGTAACTCGGGAGGTTGTCTCAGGCACCCGAGACCATCCATATAAACAGGCTCTTAGGCTGACCAATATGCCCGGTTTGTATTTCAGGTTTTACCGGTATTGACTCGCTTTACGAGCCGCCAAGCAACCCAGAGATAACCTTGAAAACTGGTGAACTGCCTTTGGACGATTGCGTGCATGAAGTTATCAAGCTGCTGGCAGGCAGGGTAAACATGCTTTTTACCACTTAAGTTGTAAAAGAGCCGCTTTCAATTGGCCTGTTAGGCCTTAACGACAGTAATTACTATGGTCAGTCAGGCAGAGACAACAGGCTCAGTAGTTGGATAGTTTATTTAATAAATACATAAGCACCCCAAAGGCTGAGTTGCGTATTTACAAGAAAGTACTACAAATAAAAAGATGATTTCATACGACACTACTAATAACAGAAAATGATGGAAAGCATTAAAAAGTCCTTGTAATATTATAATTTGCACATTTGGATTATTGTTTTAAACTTGAGGTAATTAAAAATGTATTTTTAAAACGATCTGTTTTCCACTTTACAACAAAACACCTGTTTTGTCTGAGCGAGGATATTTGCTTGTTTGCTGCGGGTAAAAGCTTATGATGGCGGTCATACTCATCATTCAAGATGGATTTGAATGCTTTACTGCATACGTTTTCGTTGTAACTTACCGTAAAAGCTCTATTTAGTCCCCGGGGGGCTTATTTAATTTCAGGGCTTATTAACCCGGGGCTTATTAGAGAGGGGGGCATAATAGAGAGGGGGGACTTATTACAAATCGTTGAACACGCCGTTTTCGTATTAAATAGTTTCTGTACAAATCTCAAACAACTGCAGTAAAACTTTATTATTTAATACCGAGCAGAAAACAATAGATGTATATTTGTTTAAAAAGAAACCAACTGGGCCTCATAAAGTGTATTTCGTAAGAGGGAATAGGAGGGAATAATTTCAAAATTTCATGTCCCAAAAGTGGGGAGGGGGGGGGGGGGCTTATTAGAGAGGGGGGTTAAAAGAAAGAAGGGGCTTAATAGAGCTTTTACGGTAAATAGGAAGGGCGCAAAAGAAAACAGGTGCTGCGTAACTTAGAATTGATCTAATGCAAGTACAGTAGAACAATATAAGATCGTAGCATGGTAGTCTAGCTCGCTTTAATTGTACTAAAAAGTACAAGCACTTCGAAGCCTTCTTAATTATTTTGTTGATGCGATTTATCCACTTCAGATCATAGTAAACCAAGTAAGTGCGGTTGGATTCCAACCGCGCGAAAATTTGTCGTTGTTGCCAGCGCCGAAAAATGTTGAATTGGCGCCAACGGAAAAGATAGGGGGAGAGCACTCACCTCGCTTCTCGCGCGCCAACTATCCCCCTTCCCTTTCCATTTCCCTTTCTAGCGCCTGCTACGCTGGCTACCGTAACGGGGGAAGAGAGTACGCAGGTCAAGCGATGATTGACGTGCTCGTGATTGGTTAATACTAGGACAACTGAATGAGATATTTTCAGCTACTTGATTGTTACGAAGCACAAATCTTATTTATTTCTTTATTTCTTTATATTTATTACAGGGCATATTGCCATATGCAACGTACAGTGGCATCAAGGAGCTGTTTGTTCCAGATGAAAACCTTGAGGAAGCCAAGAAAGAGGCTGAGGAACTGCCATCAGTGGAGATATCTAAGGTATGTTAAAGTTTTATTATGTGAACCGGCTTAAGAAAGCTTCTACTGCCAACTTTATTAGCAGAGTAGAGTCAAAATGGCAAATGAAATGCATTTACCAAAAACAGAACACACCAAAGAAGCTTGGTAGCTTTTATTGAGCTATTGAGCTATTGAGCTGTTTTATTGAGCTGTTGTTATTGCTCAATACTCCGAATTTGTGGCATCAATATCGGCCCATCGGTAGCGATGATTTAATATATGTTCAACTTCTGTTTAGCTTAATTATATTTTCTCTCTCCACAGCTGGATCTTCAGTGGGTTCAAGTCCTGTCTGAGGGTTGGGCCACACCACTCAAGGGTTTCATGCGTGAACTCGAATATTTGCAGAGTCAGCATTTTGGACTCCTTTTGAATGGTGAGTGCGGAATCCTTTTCTCGTCGAAAAGCGTCAGAACCTGAGACTGATAAGTAGTTCTCGAATACATTGAAAAGTACACTGAGCTGAGCAAACCAAAGTAGCAAGGGGGCACTTCACAGGGGTATTTTTATTCCAATGGCCATACTTAAGGGTTGCATACTCAAACTTTAAATGTAGAAGCACTTTGAAACAAAACAGTACTGGTCCACTAGAAAGCATTGCTCAATAGCTCTATTGGAATAGTTGCCCTCCAAACCCTCAACTGTCTCAAAAGTACGAATCACTTTCCTGCCGCTCATTAGTGCTTGACAGTTTTCAAGTGGATGGTCTTATTTCAAAGAAACCGTTTTCCAACGTACAGCGCGCAGAGCTGTAGCACTGTTACACGAATTGTTACGAGAAATGTTGTCGAAAATGTGACACTTTTGAAAACTATATACATTTTCACTGATCATATGACATTTTGTCCTACCTTACTCACAGAAGACGTGGTTAATCAGTCTATTCCCATTGTACTTCCTGTTCAAACCGCTGACAAAGAGAGACTGGAGGGCAAGAGAGCGTTCTCCCTTCGTTATCAAGGAAAACCTGTCGCCATCCTACGAGAACCAGAGTTTTACCCACACCGCAAAGAAGAAAGATGTGCCCGACAATTTGGAACTACGAACGCTGGACATCCTTACATCAAGGTAACACGCACTGTCGCAGTAAATGTGTCCTATGTATTCTTGTTGTTGCCTCTCTCTCCCTCCCTCCCTCGCAATTCCTTGGAACAAAGGCAGCTGTTGTGATCCAGGGATGGGGAATTTCCGAAGTGGTCTTGTCCCGGGGATAGTAGAGTAGGAGGCGTTTAATAGTCCAGTGACTCACTTTCTTCCCTTGCTTTGAGCGACTCAGTTTTTAAAATGCGGGGACACCACTTGTAGAATATGACCAGAGTAGTGATGAATAATCCCTCTAAAGAAATTTAATCAAATTTTTTTAATTCATTAGTCGGGCTAGGAACGCCGCCCGAGTCTAAAAACTAGGTCCGTTTTTCTTCGTGTTTCAGCCACAAAGCTCACTTCCGGCGTTTCTGCGCAGGCACTAACGTTCAGGCTCCGAAATCACTCGTAACAGTCATACATGTCCAATACGCTCAAACCATTTACAAACGCGCAGGCCGTTCGCTGTAGACTCGCAAGTGTTTCATCCACAAAGCTCACTTCTGGTCATCTTCACGTGTCGCGCACGAGACTTGAGTGACCTTCAGTGCAGTTGACCTTGCATGCAACTTTGCACGAAAGATATTTTCTTTTTCATTGTTTTTCTGCAAGAGATGCTTCGAGGAGTAATTTTGGAGGTTTCTTTGACCACATCTCGAATCCTAAACCGTTCGATAAGCGTTTTCTTTCACAAACGCTGAGCAGAAATTGTAATGTAAACAATGTGATTATTGTTATTATTATTATTATTATTATTATTCGTTTCTCTTTTTATTACTTTGTTTGTTTTGTTTCGTTTTTTTCTTGGAAGTATTATTATACAATGCAATAACTTTATTTAATCACAGTAGTGATTAAAGCTAGAAGCCTATGGGGCCGTGCAATTAATAAAAGAAAGATGACAAATTACAATAGCTTACTGTTGGTAGGCTACCCATTGTTATCAATTGTTGACCTGTAAAGCAATTGGGCAGTTTTAAAGGGATATATACCGACAGGGTACAAACAAAATGCATCCGATGTGAGGAGGACAGACTTCTCTTTTTCTCTTGCCTTTTGCAAGCCCGAGTTTAGGCTAATTATAGCCTCTTGTTTAATTAAAAGTGCTTATTTTTTTCTGCAGATGATTTACGAATCAGGTGATTGGCTTGTTGGTGGAGATCTAGAAGCCTTGCAACGGATCAAATGGAATGATGGACTTGACAACTACCGAAAGACTCCGAATGAACTTCGTGCCGAATTCCGAAAACGAGATGCTGATGCCGTATTTGCCTTTCAACTACGTAACCCAGTACACAATGGACATGCGCTATTGATGCAGGTACAAGGTGTTGTTGCATAGAAACGTTTACGTTTTTCAGGTTTTAAAAGGAAATGTTTTCAGGTATCCGCTACTCAATCAAAGACCTGTATTTGTGACGAGTCCAATACGATAATCTGAAAGCGGTTCGTAGTTCTTACTATTGGGCAATCTCCCAACCTCCTTTTCGTGCGTTTCGTAGTTCCATTGTTTTAAGGACGTTTATACTTAAGATGTTACTTTTACACTAGCGGATGAAAAAGGCTTGTTTTTGTTTTTTTCTTTCATCGTCAAAAGAAACTTTCATTTTAGTTTCAATTAACGAGTGCACCTTCCAACGTTTTGGCCGAAGAAGCTTACGTTTTTCGCAGTGTTGTTTTTATACCAGTAATTGTAACACTTGTATGCGCATATCTTTCCAGTGTCACTTGCTGGTAACTCACGGCATCCCAGTAGTGTGACCTGCAGCGTACTCGGCTCTATGCTCGAATTAATGCTATTAATTCCTCACTGAATCAAATTCTCTCCCAACAGGACACCCAAAAGAAGTTACTTGACAGAGGATTTAAAAAGCCGGTGTTGTTACTTCATCCCCTGGGAGGGTGGACTAAGCAAGATGATGTTCCGTTACCAATCAGAATGAGGCAGCATCATGCTGTGATGGAAGAAAGGGTGTTGGACCCTGAAAACACAGTTCTTGCTATCTTTCCTTCACCTATGATGTATGCAGGCCCTACAGAGGTTAGTAATCCAACGCCGCGTTCTTTTGAGACTATGCCTGTTTTCCTGATTCCTGATTAGTAAGTAACCCTTTTAACCCCTAAGGGGTCTCCCTTTGACAAGTCAATCGTCTGGTGTCCGTCAGAGTAAAATCCATAGGTCACTCTTAGGGAGGAAAGGGTTAACTGAATACGCGAAAGATGGTTTCCAAAACAACAAATTCTTAAAACGGGGTACCGGTATTCTTCACGGAGAAGGGCTCAATGAAACCAGCTACGAGCAGTTTTCTCTTAAATGTGGTGAAACCCAACAGAATCACAATATATTTATATAACAACACGATGACCGAACCAAAGCAAATACGTCGCAGGCGCCATGTGCGTCGGAACGCTCGCAAGGCTATAAGAATGGCGGGCATTGTTTTAGCAATCAGGCGATACGTAAACTAAAACTTAATTCAACACAAACCTCTGAGACGGTCACTAAAAAAACTGCTCTAATGCATAAGCTGCTTTCTTTCCGCCATAACGCCTTTCAACCTCCTTCCAGGAATTTCGCCAATACTCTTCCACAAAATATGAAAACAAAAATAATTGTACATATTTTTTAAGTTGAGGCGCCTTTTTCAACAGGTTCAGTGGCACGCTAAGGCCCGTGTAGCAGCAGGGGCAAATTTCTATATTGTGGGACGGGACCCAGCAGGGATGCCCCATCCTGATCCTCCAAAGAGGGACCTGTATGAACATTCACATGGTAGAAAGGTACGTTAGAGAAGTGTAATATCGTAATTAGCACTTATCCCATGTCTACAAGACATTTCACCGCGGCACCATTGCACTAAAGCGGCGCGAAAGTTTCAGGTTTTATTTTTCCGTGAAGATTACAGCTATGATCATTTGCACTCTATTGGGTTTGCAAAAACGGATTGAATTCTTGTAGTTGTAGTCCGATGGTGCTATCAGGAAAATGTTCTATCAGCTTCTTTTTTCCCTTTAGTATGACCCTCATTAAATGTTACTTGATATCCCATTGTACATTAAACCAATCCCCCCCCCCCTCCCCATCTCCATATTTTTTTTCCATACGACTCTGCCAACTTACAAGATGCTTCTGGTCGCCTTTACTGTCCCTAATCTCCCTACCTTTAAATGTCGTTCTAAAACTGCAAAATTTGATTACCGGTATTTTTTTTTCTGTTCATCAGGTGCTGACTATGTCACCTGGCTTAACTCAGCTGGAAATAGTTCCATTCCGAGTGGCTGCTTACAACACTAAAGACAAAAAGATGGAGTTCTTTGATCCTGACAAAAAGGAGGAGTTTGATTTTATTTCTGGTACACGCATGCGTGGTCTAGCACGTGCAGGGGAAGAACCCCCTGAGGGGTTTATGGCGCCTAAAGCTTGGCGGGTGCTGTCTGACTACTACCGCTCTTTGAATAACAATTAACGAGTGCTCTCTGTGGGCACAATAGACCACTTCCCGTTGTTGTCTGTTGTTTTCAAAAGAGGATAAACATGATGATTTCTAAGCTAATCTTTTGTTAGGCCAGCATCGTGGATAACGAAGAAGAGCGCGATAATGAAAAAGCTTTTGTTTTCCTTTTTGTTTGTTGGTTTGTTTTGTTTTATTGTTCAGTAGTCCATCCCTGTGGCCTATCATTTTGAGCAATAATGCTGTTACTGCAAATGTAAACTTATACGGTCTGGAATCCACATTTTGTCATTCATTGAATTTTGTCATTCATTGACTGAGGCCAGATCAGATTTCCATCGACTTTCTGTCCCGTCCATGTTTGCCTTCTCTGAAAACCGCAGAAAATCGACAACTGAGAACTGGTCTTGTGTCACAACAGTTTGAGTAGTTCCTTGTAATGGTATATATTGTACTCTAACATTTGTGAGTTATTTTATGTCTTGGCGAGGATGCCACTAGAACGCAGCAGGACAGAAATCAAGAAGTGTTTTAGTAGCATGTCTTTCCCTGTCGTCTTAACCTAGATTTAAGAACAACCATTCACATTTTATATTTATTGCAGTTAGGATTCACAATTTGATGTAAATTCAGGGCTTATTTCAGCTCCTCCTTTATGATAGATCGGAAGATCTTCAGAAGAAGTCGGAAGAGTCCTCAGAAAAATATATTTTACGTAGTAGTTAGCTTTTTTAGAAAGAAATGCTGACTAAGGCCCTCCCTGTTTTAAAATAGCAAAACTTCAAACTTTTAACAGTAATTAGATGTTCATGTTATTTCCATCCGGTATAGGGATGCCTATAGACCTTTTAAATACAAGCCACGCACATGGTAAATTAAGTGTAGAGTAAATTCTGGTCGAAGCTATATCTAAACAATCGCACTGTCATTAGATGGAAGAGTAGCTTTCTAAATCTTCTTGATTTTATTGTAATGTTGTGAGAATAATCCGGGGGTGAATTAAAACATATACGTGTGAAACTATGAAGTTTTGGTATGTTTGGCTCGTTTCAACGTCATCCCCTGTTGTGGAAAGCAATGAGAGAGACTGATTTTTCTCGGAGTATCTGTCAATCATGAGTTTGTTTCATGGCCAGATCTTGTGATTATAAAAGGGTATGAATGGTTATTCGTTGCCTTAGCCTTCCAAGTTCTAAAACTAAAATTGATAGCCAGGCTTGAAGAACTCAAATCAGAACACAATGGATAAAGTTATATGAATGGCTTCTGTTCCATACGCGTTTTGGCATCCATCCATCAAAAAGAGTTTCTTCTAGGAGAATTGCTTGATTTCCAGTCTCCGCCCCGCCCGTGTGTCTCCTTCCAAACTGGCAGCGTCAAACTTTCGCAAGCTTGAAGAAGCAAGTTATTCTTGAAAAATCCATTGGTTGGGAGATTTTCATTGGTTTTTCAAACAGATGCAAATAAAAGGAAATAAAACGAAACTCCGACATTTAGTAAAGTGCGGTGAGGTATAAAACCACGAACATTTTCGGACTTCCAATTAACTTTCCAGAGTCACTTGTGTCTCGACCGCAAAAACCCCTTTCGCCAAACTGGTGTTTTCCTGGTTCGTACCCAAACCTCCCGCCTAGCTCGAAAATTACAGCGCATTACAATGCCTTACGTTTTCCGCACAGTTCTAATCGCTTGAACTCATTCAGCACATTAAGACAAGCCCCAGCTGCAGCACGAAAGTTGATCGCCATACATCAAAGCAAGTTACCAGGAAAGTTTGGATAACCTAGTTTCCCTTAGCTCGCGGGAAACAGTTTTTTCGGATTGCCTGCTTAAAGTCCTTACTACTGATGTGAACGACAATTTCACTGAACGTTCGTATATTTGAATTACCTCTCGTGCTTTACTTTCAGCACAAATCATGATTACAAGAATCCAAAATTAATACATCGTACCTTCGACAAGAGCAGCATTTTTTCGTCAACGAAAGCAAGATTTCCGTAGTTTATCAAAACTTCGACTTCCGCACAAACAAAACTACTAGAATCCTCCGGGTATGTTCTACTGTCATAACGCACACAGAGCTAAAAATATCATTGTTAACATTGAAAATCGTTTAAAGAGAAACTTTTCGCGATATTTTTTACTTTCAGACCTTGAGAAGCTCTAGAACAACCCATTTTGAGGTTAGTACTTGTTCTCAACGTTGCCGAGAAACCTTCAGTCTTGCCCTTTAACTATTTAAAATGTGAAATGCCCGTAGGATTAAGCTTCTCATAACTACAAGCCTGAAAGATGTGATTTATTCGATACTGTCACACACATAGTTGGAAAAAAATAATTCCGAGTTCTTCCATTAGGAGTCGAACCTATGATGATGATGATGATGATGATGATGATGGTGATGATGATAACGGCTACCAAGGGGAAGGAGAGGGAGAGGGACTGAGGGAGGGGGAAAGGGAGAGGGGATACTCTCTCTCCCTTTCCCTTTCTTAGTTCAACAATGATCAGATCTGGCGTGCTGGGTGTTATTACATTAAGCAAGTAAGACTTCAAAAGGCATCCATCTTCCTAGGCCCAAAAGCGCGTAAAATCGAGCCTTACGTTGGATGCTTGGGGATGCATGATTACATCCAACGGTTGGCGTCGCATTGGATTGCGCACAAAGCCGACCAAGGGCGAGTATGGACGAATCTGGTCAAGTGGCCAGTCAGGGCTTTTCTCCGATCTTTGTGACACATCGGCCGTTTGTGTTGTCAGTTCTCTCCATAATCCCTACGTTTTTCAAAGAATTCGCCCAATCTGGTTTCAAACCAATCTGGATAGGGGGAATTTCAAATCAGCTCCAAATAGTAATACTTTTGGTAAACATAATCGGCTTTTTCTTGTAGCCTTCTGGCCCCAGTTGTTCAAAGACCGGATAACGCTATTCAGTGGATAGATCATTATCCAGCGGGATAAATGTGTATTGGTTGTAATGCATTTTATTCGCTAGATAGCGACTTATCCGTTGGTTAAAGTTATCCGCTCTTTGCAGAACTGGGATCGACCTGGGACCCGTTTCTCGAAAGTCCCGATAACTTAACGGGCCCGAAACCATATTGTGAAAACAAAATCTTAAGAAAAGTGGGATGTTTTCTGACATCTATTGAAGTCGATTTTGATTCTTTAGCCGATAACTCTACCGTATAACTTTCAAAACGTTTGAAACTCCCATCCGGAATATGGGCCCGGTAGTTACCAGGAGCTTCGAGAAACGGGTCCCTAGTCTGCTCTTACGACACGAATAGATTCATCCAAACCATTGAATGTTCAAAATAAAGTGTGCTCTCACAGCGCTCACGACATTCATTTATAGCGACCTCTAATTTTCTATTTTAAACGTTACAAGGAAAACAGTGCGGCAAATGTTGTATGAATTATTCAGCACGTTGATCAATATTCTAATATATTGACTCATCCATTTACGCCTCGTGGCCACAATTAAGTTGCGGACGTGATTTTAGTTTCAGTTAATCTCTCACTGATTTCAAGCTATAAACAGCCATTAATTCGCGGAAATGGACGAAGCACCTCCTAAAAATCGCGTTATTGTGGTTGGAGTCGATAACAGTGAGTGGAGTGAAAAGGCTTTTGACTCTGAGTGGTGAAGTTTATTTTCAATGTCTCTCTTAAGCTGTCTAGCTTCCTTCGCAGCGCCATTTCTATCATTCTGTCAGCCAATGCTATGGTTAAATTTATTGCCTGAAATCAGCTATTACAAAGCCAACTTGTGTGCTAGGTTTACTGCCCTGAGATTGGTGACTACAAAATCCTTTTGCCGCAAAAATACTAGATGATTGAGAAAAGATATTTTACATTGCAAATAAACGTGAGCATTTACAACTTATGAAAGGTACACGATAACATATAATCAAGAATTCTTAACAGGGAAGGTTTCGCATTCTGCGAAGGAAGCAAAACAAAATAAATTAAACAACCACAGACGTTTCAGTTCATTCCAGAATACCCTGACAATAACTGTGAAGCTGGTTTTTCACAGTTGATTAATATGATATACATTTTAATAGGACAAACTTAAAGTACATTCAAATGAGAAAATAAGAATTTAGGTTTAACTAATCGAATAAAGAAATCTTCGATATTTTTTCAGTGCACTTCATTAGCATGGGGTCTTCGAAATATGACGATGTAGCCTTCGTTATACACCAATCATTAACCTAAAGCAAAAGAATTCGGCTGAATAAGTTACACCATGTCTATAACTTGTGAAAGGCGCGAGTCATGCCGTCTTAGCCGTGTTCTATCCTGGGTATATCTCAAGGGACTGTAATTTACGGCCTCTAAGGTAGCAAAAGATTAAAATGTGAGGTTAATTTTGTGATTTGGCTAAAAGCGAGAACGTCAACACCGAAAAAAGGACCTATGGGATCCCATATACTGGCTAATGCCTGAGCACATTGTGTGAAAATCTCGTTCCCAGGTTCTCTCCTCTTCCCGCCCCCTGGAGCGAGAGAGTGTTGGGAAGAGGAAAGACCCTGGGAACGAGGTTGACTTTGTCACTTACAGACACTTCCCATAAGCCTCACGTTTTCAAGTCGCATATGTGGGATCTCTGAGCCCAAGTATGAGCTATGCCATGCTGATGAGGCCGTAACAATCCAAGTCTTTGGAAATAACTTTCGAAGTATCAACCGACCGGTTAGCTCAGTGGTAGAGCACCGGACTAGCGTGCGGGAGGTCGCGGGTTCAAACCTCGCCCGGACCAACACTCTGGGTCTTTAAATAATTGAGGAGAAAGTACTACCTTTGTAATAACATCTGCAAACGGTTAGACTATCTAGTCTTCACAACTCTTCATAATTGATTCTGTGGGACGTAAAAGAACCCACACACTGTTCGAAAAGAGTAGGGGACGTCTATCTCTCACCTGATGGTTAAATGCTCGGAGATATTAGCTGCACAAGCTACTCTAAAATCCGAGGGTAAATGAAGTAATGTGCATAGACTTATTTTTAAATATAATTTAGTATAGTATTATTCCATCTTGTATTATTATTGTATTTTATTGTGTATCTTTTAATGCGTTTCACTGTAACTTAGGATATGTAATTTTATCATTTGATTGAATAAAGACTATTACTATTATTATTATTATTATTGTATGTATGTATGTATGTATGTATGTATGTGTGTGTGTGTGTGTGTGTGTGTGTGTGTGTGTGTGTGTGTGTGTGTGTGTATGTATGTATAACATATTTTAGACAGTATGTAATAAATATGTAAGGAGGTTGAGAAAAAGATTCCGCCTCCCCGGCAGTTAGCACAAACGGGGTGCTTGATGATTCTCACTATCATGTATGGAAACCGAATCAGGAAATTTAATGGATCGTATATTTAGTCTAAGACATTAATTGATGATTCGGCGTGCACCTTGCAGCATTTTATCGCGCGTGTTTCCCTCGCGGACTGCAGAATCTAGTAACTTCTTTCCCGTTATGCCTGGACTGTGAGCAGTCGTACTTTTTTTTGCAAATTTTAGAAGAGAACGAGGAGGATTGGGGAGAGGGAGATTAAAGTACGACTCTTTCTGCTTCCTTTCAACCTCATTTCTCGTGGCTCCTCGCGGTTTTTCTGCTCGCCGCGCGCTAAATCCAATTCACGCTTGTACAGAAGTAGGAGAAGAAAGAGACTGCTCGCAGTCTGCGCTATGCGTAATTAAGCTGGCGGCATGTCGAAGTCTTTTGATGGCATCACTTCTGCATATCAAAATCGCAATATCTCTTGACACGACGCCATTGCGACACCTATCAACTCAGCCTATTTGTTTTTGCAGAAATTAATTGGCTTTGTGCTTGCATAAGAAAACTTGTTGTCGTAAATTTATTTTGTGTCGGGTAATTGTGAAACTTTTTTTTTTTAAATTGCAGACTACCTGAACTATATTCATCGGGAACAAGATCGTGTGATAGCTGTTTATTGCTCCGAGCCACTTCACCCTCCAGTCATTTCTAGTAAGGTATTCTTAAACTAACGCATTTTATATAGAATGCGTTGGTTTCCCTTGCTTATTTCTAATCAAGCTACGATGACCTAATAACAAAAGTTTATTAAGTATTCGTCCTTTATCTGAAAAAAAAAAAAAAACAAAAACAAAAACAAAAACACGTTTCGCGAGATGTCACCCGATGCAACAATTTCAGTCGCATCCCCGGGAGGCTACTAAAAGACATTTAATACGGGGAGGCTCCACCCCGAGGACCAACCCCTTACCCTTTTATATACCATTTTTGACAGAAAAAGGTACCCCTTTCGTATACCTTCCATTAGAACAGTACAGTCATGAGGTATGTGTGTTCCAAATATTTTAATGAAAGACCCTTTTAAATACCTTAAGGGCAGAATTCCCTACCCTTTCATATATTTCGACTCGTGAAATCCCTACCCTTTCATATACCTGAAGCGTGAAAAAGGTACCCCTTTCGGGTGGAGTCTCCCCTTATAGGCCATTATAGGGTGCCCCCCCCCCCCCGCGTCGTCGCATCAAAGCGTTGAAAACCGGTGGTAGCCACCTTAACAAGGGACTCGAGCATGTTAGAAATCCCTGCTGTCATGTCAGGTCGCTCACAGGTCGGTGATTTGAATCCCTTTATTTGTTTTCGAAAAAAACAACAACAACAAAGGGTATAAAAGCAAGGGCCGATACAACGTAGAATGGTTTTAAGTTTTGTGTACTATATTTCGGCTGGCCAAACCAGCCTTCTTCAGGTACAATGAGAATTTACATTGGAAGGGGTGTTTATGTAGTTATATACCGGAAACACGTGAAACTAAAATGATTGACAGTGTAAAATAAAATACTAGAAAAAAGGTAAACTTATAAGAAAAAATTAACTAATATGTTTCTTCGCGGATGTTAAGACCTTCAGGATCAATTGTTCTGCCTTTTGAAATTAAAAAAGCTTCCCTGGCCTTACGGATTGAGTCTCTGTTAGAAAATATTTTCTCAATGGGGATTAATTGCATGTCATTAGCAGTGTGGTTAGGAGAGGAGAGGAAATGTTCCGCGACTGTGGTAGGTTTAGATTTGGTGTTAGGGTTATCTATGGTACGGCGGTGTTCATTAAATCGGTCTTTTAAACGTCGTTTAGTCTCGCCTATGTATTGTAAATTACAGCGGTTGCATTGAATCATGTAAATGAGGTTTTTAGTGTCACAGGTCAGGTTAGATTTAATATGGCGCGTTTCACCTGTAGAAGAGAAAGTATAGCTTGTGAGTCCATCTGAAATGTAGGGACAAGTAGCGCAATTTTTACCGCAACGGAAACAACCGGAAAGGGAGTTGTAGGTGTGAATTAGTAGAATTAGAAGAAAGTTTAGCTGTGACTAGTAAGTCACGGAGATTAGGGCAACGTCTGAAGGCAACAACAGGCAAATGCTGAAAAAATGTTTTTGCAGCGGTTAGAAGATAGCAGTAAATTGTAATGTTTTTTGATGATGCTAGAGATATGAGGAAGTGATGGATTAAAGGTCGTTATAAAAGGCATACGTTTAGGTTTGTTGACGTTTTTGTTTTCTAAAGTGAGTCTGCGGGGGATGTCGGCGGCACGTTGTATTTGTTTAGTGATGAAATTGCGGCTGTAACCGCGTTTGAGAAGATATGTAGTAAGTTGAGCAGCGCGAGTATTAAACGTTTCGTCGGTAGAACAAATACGTCGTAAACGGAGTGCTAGACTGAAAGGAATGGCTTTTTTAGTATGCATGGGATGGCAAGAAGAATAGAGTAAGTTATCCAGACCTTCAGTCCAGATCATAAAAATATCATCGATATATCGCAGCCACGTGTGGGGTTGAAAAGGGGCATTTTCCAAAGCGTTGGCCTCGAAATACCCAAGAAAAAGGTTAGCAAAAGAAGGGGCCATTTTAGTGCCCATGGCTGTGCCGTGGACTTGAAGGTAGTGGTTATCATTAAACGAAAAGTTATTCATGGTAAGAATCATGCGAATGAGGTCACAAAGTGTGCCGGTGGGAATGGTATTGTGAGGGGAAGTACGTAGAAAGTGATCACAGGCATTAATACCTTCATTATGTGGAATATTAGTGTATAATGATGAAACATCAAGTGTAATAGTGAGTTAGCGGGTAAATTACCGATGGTAAGTAATTTGTTAAGGAAATCGTTAGTATCTTTAACAAAGGATGGTATTTTATGAACTAAAGGTTGAAGGTAGTAGTCAACGAACTGGGATATACGTTCACAGCCATGGGCACTAAAATGGCCCCTTCTTTTGCTAATCTTTTTCTTGGGTATTTCGAGGCCAACGCTTTGGAAAATGCCCCTTTTCAACCCCACACGTGGCTGCGATATATCGATGATATTTTTATGATCTGGACTGAAGGTCTGGATAATTTAAAAATTTTCATCGATTATCTTAACAACGTTCACCCTACCATAAAATTCACCAGTTCACACTCTTTTACTAACGTACCTTTCCTTGACGTTAATGTCTCATTAACCAACGACGGTCATATCTGTACCGACCTCCATACTAAACCTACAGACAAGCACCAACACTTACTCTATTCTTCTTGCCATCCCATGCATACTAAAAAAGCCATTCCTTTCAGTCTAGCACTCCGTTTACGACGTATTTGTTCTACCGACGAAACGTTTAATACTCGCGCTGCTCAACTTACTACATATCTTCTCAAACGCGGTTACAGCCGCAATTTCATCACTAAACAAATACAACGTGCCGCCGACATCCCCCGCAGACTCACTTTAGAAAACAAAAACGTCAACAAACCTAAACGTATGCCTTTTATAACGACCTTTAATCCATCACTTCCTCACATCTCTAGCATCATCAAAAAACATTACAATTTACTGCTATCTTCTAACCGCTGCAAAAACATTTTTCAGCATTTGCCTGTTGTTGCCTTCAGACGTTGCCCTAATCTCCGTGACTTACTAGTCACAGCTAAACTTTCTTCTAATTCTACTAATTCACACCTACAACTCCCTTTCCGGTTGTTTCCGTTGCGGTAAAAATTGCGCTACTTGTCCCTACATTTCAGATGGACTCACAAGCTATACTTTCTCTTCTACAGGTGAAACGCGCCATATTAAATCTAACCTGACCTGTGACACTAAAAACCTCATTTACATGATTCAATGCAACCGCTGTAATTTACAATACATAGGCGAGACTAAACGACGTTTAAAAGACCGATTTAATGAACACCGCCGTACCATAGATAACCCTAACACCAAATCTAAACCTACCACAGTCGCGGAACATTTCCTCTCCTCTCCTAACCACACTGCTAATGACATGCAATTAATCCCCATTGAGAAAATATTTTCTAACAGAGACTCAATCCGTAAGGCCAGGGAAGCTTTTTTAATTTCAAAAGGCAGAACAATTGATCCTGAAGGTCTTAACATCCGCGAAGAAACATATTAGTTAATATTTCTTATAAGTTTACCTTTTTTCTAGTATTTTATTTTACACTGTCAATCATTTTAGTTTCACGTGTTTCCGGTATATAACTACATAAACACCCCTTCCAATGTAAATTCTCATTGTACCTGAAGAAGGCTGGTTTGGCCAGCCGAAATATAGTACACAAAACTTAAAACCATTCTACGTTGTATCGGCCCTTGCTTTTATACCCTCTGTTGATTTTATTACGCCGATCAGATCATCAGTTTGATCCAACGTATACCAGCAGGATTATTGTCCACGGTTGCTTGCTTGAACATTTGATAACAACAAAGGGACTTAAAGGCATTGTTATTCATGTTTTACAACAGGCGCCATTGCCTCGCCTGAGTGGAAGGAACACATAGACAAACATCAGAAGAAGATAAAGGACGTCGAAGAAAAATACGAGAGAAAAGCAAAAGAAAGCAAAGTATGTTTATTTGAACTAAGTACCACTCACATGAGCCTGCATAATTCCAGAGTTCAATCCGTGATTTATATTTCAATTAACCGAGACACCCTAACAACTAAGAAAAATGCACCGATGCTATTTATCTCCTTTTCGGCATGTCTTCAAATAGTTTCAGCGCGTTTTTTGTTTGAGCCGTTTCGGTTTCTTTAACAAGATAACCTGTCCCTTTAGTCAGTGATAGTTTTCCAAAAACCCGTGCTGGCCTTATTTCCACGACCAATGCTCAAGCAGTTTTGTCCATCCTCAAGCGAAAAGCAACAGCTTCCTGTTTGAAACATCGAGGAGTATCAATTTTGTCCAGCCACAAATCACGGTTCATCGCAGTCGAATCTTAGGGAAAATAATTAACGATAATAAAAAAGGTGCCAATACCTTTTATGGATCGGTGCAAACTGATAGCTGGAAACGATAACGCGCTTTTGTTGTTCACATTCCTATCACCTACTTTCTCCGCAGCTTCCCTTAACAATCTTAGTGGTCGCATATTCCTCAGCTGGCGATGCCATATGCCAAGAGGCAAAGCGGGAACACGCTTCGCTGGTGGTTGTGGGAAGTCGTGGAGCTGGCGTATTACGCCGTACTGTCCTGGGTAGTGTCAGTAACTATGTTGTGCATCACGCTCACGTACCAGTGTTAGTCTGTCCCAAACCCCACGGCCACCAGAACATAGGACATCCCAATGAAAGCATGGAAATGGAATGAATGTTGCCTTTGCATATGATATTCTTTTCGTTTACTTTAAAATTAACAAGAGCGGACTTGTTGTACCTTAAAACGCTAGACACGACAAAAGGGCATGAAATCCTTTCTGTGTGGGCAAAGTTACGCAAAAGAGGTTGAAATGTTACTGAATGTTTCAGGCTATAATTTATAATCTTTATAATTTTACAGGTTGGGTAAATTTGTACGAATCATTGCTGGTAAACAGTACGAAACGTACAAGTGAGAAGTATTTTACCCTGGCATTCATTTGAATGGCCACACCTTACTAGGACTTCATCTACAGACTCTGAAGGTCACAAAAACGAAAAACAAAAAAGCATCCTTGAACCTTCTGTAATAGCCCCTCTTAAGGCTACCGCAGATGTCATGTATCGTTAATCATTGGTCACCTTTTCACACGTAAACTGTTCCTCCCTGAAGAGTCGTAAAATTGCGAGTTATGACAGAGGTGGGATTGGGGATATTTTCCCTCAAATTCATTTTCACTATCGCAACCTCGTTCCCAGGGCTTTTCCCTGAGAACGAGGTTGTCACTATCGGTCTTTTGCCAGAGAAGGTCAAGAAGACTGCCTAATGAATGCTTTAAGGATGTTTTTTAGCTTTGGGGTGTATCTCTTGAAATCGAAATTTCCTATAGAAGGCATGATTCCATTTCCTTGAGACTACAACATCTTTTCGACGTATGATTAAAGTTTATTTCCTCATTGTTTTACAAGCAACAGCTGTTACCATAGGGATGGTAACGAGTGGCCGCTCGGTTTGAAAAGAAAGGTCAAATTATCTCGAAATCCAGTCAGACACTTCATAACGAAACTTAAAATGACTGTAAAGTTGAGTTGATTTTTATTGAGTTGAGTTGAATTTTTATTGACTTGCTATTAATTAAATACAGAATTACCTGACCCGCAGGTAGCATAGCTAATCTAGGCGAGCCAGGAAATGAGGAAAGATGAAAGTCCCGCAACTTGTAGGCCTAATAAGAAAGAAATCTGTAAGAGCTTTTTCAAGTAAAATATTTTGTATATTATATAAAGTTTTGCACATTTTCAGTTCTCTGTTTAATGAATTATTATGGTAACAAAACATTTTAAATTCACATTGAGCCTCCAAGGTAGCTGTGATTGTAAGATATTTCAAAGCACGGACACGTTTTGCATACATTTAGCCGTTCGTACTTAAATATCTTACAATGACAGCCACAGCCAGGCTCAATGTAAATTGAAATTGCTTGGCTACCATAATAATTCCTTGAACAGAGAAGAAAAGAGTAAAAGTTAAACATTTCCTTGTAAAGCTTGAAGAAAAGTGCGGGAATGATCAAAACAGACCTTTTTAAAGTTTATTTGCAATTTACTTGAAAACGTTCATACAGATGTTTTCTAACTTGGCTTGCAAGTTGTGGCACTTGTGTAGTTTATACTCTAGAAGTTTCGTTATGAAGTGTCCGACAGGTACACCCCAAAGCCAAAAAAACAAAACTGATGCGAGCCTCTTTAACAGTATACTAGTTAATTACAGATGAATTTGCAGTTGAAATGCAGCTTTCTGAGCTTCAAATAAAGTTTTGAGTCAGATTCACCCCAGTTGGCTGACAAGGATTATTTTCTCTTTCTTGTTATACCGGCTTGAATATTGTCTTGAAACAGTTTAAACAGATTTACTGTGACTTTATCAGCCGTAAGGTAAGGAATGACTCAGGAATATTAGCGGGGAATGGTTGCAGCAAACGGTCGCAGGGACAAATTCCCTTCGTGTGAGCAAAAGAAATGTATTCGCGAGATCCAAAATTTGCTCCTTACGAATGGTCCCATGAATCAGTGAAACTTGAAATTCGCCAGAAAATCCTTGTCCTGTTTGTGTGAAATGAGCGTGGACCGAGTTCCATGGGAACATTCCCCTCGTGTGCGCCACTCTAAACCAGCTGTTTGCAGTTTTGGAGAATCTCGTTTGCCTCTATTTTCCCTACAAATTGTGGGGAGAAGTTTACCCAGTCCGTTTACGTTTGAAGCAGGTATCATTTATATGGCTGAAAGGGAAAACCTGAAAGCTTGCGAAAAATCTGGTATAGTGTCATTCAAACTGTCGTAAAACAATTTCAAAATAATGCAACTTTGGCGCGAAAATTGTCTCAGGCAAGCTTAGTTTTCGCGCCTTAATTTCTGCCGGCCCCTGACGGCGTTCATTCTTTTGTATGGGTGAA
>JAEMWC010000261.1:935000-962668 GCA_016490735.1 Pachyseris speciosa
AGCAAAGCAAAAAAAAAGCACTCTACGTCATCTATGTAGCCGAAAACACTAGTTGCATTTTATTATTTAGTCTTTTAACCTTGAAAAATGTTTAAAATTGAATTATCATAGTGGGTGGAATAACTTGTAATTACACATACTGAAAGCTTGCAAATATTTACACTATTAACGACATTGTTATAAGTTCAATAATAAATATATTGTGTTTTTTATGTCACTCGTTGAGAATGATGCTAATAACCAATTAACAGCTCAAAATTTCAGAGCTGTCCTCGAAGCTTCACTTCTCGGCCAACTGTTCATTTTTGTGAATGCTCAAGGGTATGTTCCTAATGATCAATATATCTCCTTTTCATAACGTCTAAATGCCGCTTCATCGTAGTGTTATCTAACGTGCAATGATCGAAGAAAGGAAGATCAAAATAATGATAAATGTTTCTAAGATTGAAATAAAAGCTAGTTTTGCCATGAGAATTGAGATTGTGAATGATATATGAAATAAATAATACATGAAATGCGGAAATTGACCCGCTCCCAACGTCAGTGGCTTCATAGCTCAGTTGGTTAGAGCATCGCACCGGTAATCGCGAGGTCACGGGTTCAAACACCGTTGAAGTCCTGAATTTTTTTTTCAGGCTTCTTTTCGCAATTGCATAAATTGCGTTCACAACTGCGAGGATCATTCTTCATTTGAGAATTTCCTGAAGTGGATAAATAAATATTAATATTTGAGGTGCTATGGTACCCTATAAAATGTGTGGAAATCACAGCTTTTTTACTAAAAGTGAGTTGGTGGTGGGGGGTATTAAATCTCTTATTTCTCCAAAGATTTTGATGGAGGACTGGGTATTGTTAGGCATGCATCTTGTCACGTGATAGCTGATCACGTGGCTATACTTGAACTCACTCTCTGGTCGGCCAGATCATTTGCAGAATTTACCTTGGAATGTGTCAAAATTGCCCTAAGTTACTGTGTTTTGGGTCATTTGCTGGTGCCGGAGCTCATCATCAAGGGCTGAGAAGGCTTAAACCTTGCCAATTTCAAAGAACCGCTTATTGGCACTGCGAATACAACAAACTTTGTTCGAACGCTCGCTTGAATCTGCTGACAATGATACTTCACAAATTAACCCATAGACTACCGAGCATTTTGCCGAAAAACACACGGCTCGTCGAGCCGTTTTCTGGCCAGTTTCTAGCCAAAAAGAATCAAAACTGCCCAAAACTCTGTTTGCTGGTGGAGTTCATCGCGCCATTTTTTCTGATGCTTAATAGGGACTTTAAGCATCAACAACGGGAACGGCAACGGGGACGTGAGACTGTGAGGGAAAACCCAAATGTCGCATTGCGCATGTCTGGCGCGAAATATTTTGACGTTCTGCTCCGGGGCCCGACGTGAGAAAGCTGAGTTCGGCGTTACGTGAAAACGTGAGTAGCATTTCACATATTTTAGCTCTAGTTTTGCCCCCAAATTGATAATTTTGATATGGATTGATACCTTAAGATACCAAGGAATAGAATCATTGAGTTGTTGCCTTATTTTCTTCCCCAAACAATTTTTCCAGTCGGCTGTTTCAAAACAAAAAGCTAGTGCCGATGCCTCCGAAATTAGAAATAATTTGCGAGTCTCACACTGTTTTATCGATAGTTCTCTCTGACATTACTTTTTCGCATTCGAAATAAGACATACTGGAGCTGTTAATTTACACTAAACCTGGAGAAAAATAACTAGTCTATGCTGCTCAAAACTAACGTCCAAAACTCTCTATCATATCTTAGTTTTCAGTTCAAATTCCTAGATGTAAAGATATGAAAACTGACATGCATACTAGCACTGCTATAGCGTTTCTCGCCAATCCCGGCCTTCGATGCAGAACATTTCAATTGAGTTCATGTTAATCTAGTCCCTACGTCTAAGTAATATATTGGTGATTTTTTAATTTTATTTTATTACATTACCTCGGCTAAAACATGTGATATCTTGTTTCCGAAATCTAATCTCCGATAAACACTTGTCGTTCTCCAGCACTGATTTGTTGACGTATTCAGTTTGTACAACACTAAAAAATCTACATCGGTCATATCATCATTAAAATGGCTGAACGCGAAGGAATATTTCGAGAGAAGTTGGCGTCTTCGGCGGCTGCTTAACTGCTTCCAATTTCACTCCACAACCGCGTCCTCTCCCCAGTATTTCTCAGTTTCTCCTTCGCCGTTGCCGTTCCCGTCGTTGATGCTTAAAGTCCCTAATATTAGCTTTCCAAGATCGGGCATGCGCAGAAAGCAAAATTTCACCACCCCCTCTCCTTCTACCTTTCGCTTTCTTTCCTCCCCTATTCTTTCGCCTCTCTTGCCTCGCTTTCTTTTTCTCTTGCTAGGCATTTCCTGGGTTTCCTTTCGGTGGGAAAAGATTTGTGGAAACATTTAGGATCACAGGATTAGGTGGAAGGAAGTGCAGGTGGGTAGTGGAACAAGGTGTTCATTCAAATTTTCGGAATCGTGCTTATCTGGGTATGGTTTGAAAGATCTCTAGCCCCTACACATGCTACATGTAAAAGTTGTCCATGAGCATTAAAAGTGATGACGTCACAAGCGGTACAAGGGACATGGTTC
Organism: Pachyseris speciosa; assembly: GCA_016490735.1. Taxonomy (NCBI): domain Eukaryota; kingdom Metazoa; phylum Cnidaria; class Anthozoa; order Scleractinia; family Pachyseridae; genus Pachyseris; species Pachyseris speciosa. The sequence continues at coordinate 937,614 of JAEMWC010000261.1, forward strand.
TGCGTGGCCGGTTTTGGCCCGCACTGGTGACAATGGGTTTGATCAAGTAAGATGAAGCCACTCTAAGAGCAATAAGGCCACAAAGTAGCGGGCATTACCCCTTAAATCTACCAAAGCAAAGATTGAGCCCAAGCATTAGCAGCCATGGATAGCTGTTTCGGCCTTGTTGGACCTCATCAGCATAGCATAGCTAATGCTCAGGCTCAAATACCCACATATCAATAAAACAAGCAATGAAAACGTAAAGCTTGTGGGATGTGGCTGGAGTGACAAGGATACTTCACAAATTAATGTGATCAAGTAAGCTGAAGCCACTCTAAGGGCATTAAGGCCACAAGATAGCGGGTTACCCCTTAAATCTACCAAAGCAAAGATTGAGCCCAAACATTAGCAGCCATGGACAGCTATTTCGGCCTTGTTAGGCAACAAGAGACTCAAACATCATTGTGTTTGTCATCATTCATGGAAACGAGTTGTATGATGGTGGTTTCTTCTGCATTACCTTGATTTTGGAGAAAAAATTAGTCTAGGGTACCATAGCATTGACCTTAAATTATCGTGACTCTGAACCCACTTTTTGTACAGATGTCTTTAAACCTTTGTAGAAGATGAATATTCGTATGCTGATTGCAATCAAGAGAAATTCAACAATACGAAACGGGGTGGTCACCAGACTAGTTTTTGAGTTAGAGGCACATAGAGCTAAAATTAAGGGTGTTTCTAAGAGGCTGTGCTATTGCTATGGTAACCTTATATGTAAAAAAAACGTCACAAATTGTTTACAAGGGTAGGGTTGGTCCCTCATCTCGCTGCGCTCTCAATGTCTGCAGTTACTACAGGGACGTCTTGAAAGGCCATCTGCGTTTTCATGGCTTCACCCTTGGCGGTGCTCGACTTCAAAGTCGTAGATTCCAAGGATCTCGATCCACCTCGTTGTTTGCCTCTCCGGGTTCTTGAAGTTCATCAGCCACCTCAGTGCCCCGTGGTCTGTTCGCACCTTGAAATGCCTTCCATAGACATAATGGTGGAAATGCCTCACAGCAGTCACCAGGGCCAGCAGCTCCTTTCTCAACACACAGTACTGACGCTCAGACTTAGTTAGGCTGCGGCTGAAATAGGCGATGACCTTCTCCTCCCCCTTTTGTTCCTGTGACAGAACAGCTCCTACACCTGTGTTGCTGGCATCAGTGTCGAAGATGAAGGCACCCTCTGCAATGGGGTAGGCCAGTACTGGTGCTTGGGAAAGGACGTCTTTGAACCGATGGAAGGCGACTTCACAATCATCAGTCCACACAAAGGCAGTTTCCTTTCCTTTCAGCCGGTGTAGGGGAGCCGCAACGTTAGCAAAACCACAGAAAAAGCGGCGGTAATACAAGCAGAGAGCCAGGAAACCACGCAAGGCAGATGCTGAGGTTGGGGGTTGGCCATTCGCGGACTGCCTTTATCTTCCCTGGGTCAGTTGACACACCTTCCTCGCTGACCACATGTCCTAGGAAGACAACTCGCTTCTTGAAGAGATGACACTTCTTGGGGCTCAGCTTCAGTCCTGCTTCTCTGAGTCTTGTGAAGACTGCACGCAACCTCTTCAATTCTGCTTCGAAGGTCTTGGCATGGAAAATGATGTCATCAAGGTACAGAAGACACACCTCCCACGGCAGACCACTCAGAACCCTTTCCATCAGCCGCTCAAAAGTAGCAGGGGCATTGCAGAACGCGAAGAGGCATGACGGTAAACTGGTAAAGCCCACTCCCTGTGGTGAATGCTATCTTGGGTCTGTCTTTAACGTCCACTTCGACCTGCCAGTAGCCACTTGCAAGATCGAGTGTGCTAAACCAGGAGAAACCAGACAGAGCGTCGATGGAATCATCTATGCGTGGGAGAGGGTAAGAGTCCTTCACCGTGGCAGAATTTAGCTTCTGATAATCCACGCAGAAACGGGTGATTCCGTCCTTTTTACGGACCAGGACAATCGGGGATGCCCATGGGCTGGATGAGGGCTGGATGACTCCACGCTTTAGCATGTTTTCGATTTCTACCATCGCCACCGTTCGCTGACTACTAGGTAGACGTCTGGGGTGTTGACGGACAGGTTTGCTCTCATTCGTACGAATTTCATGCTTGATAATGCTTGTCCTTCCAGCTCGTCAGCGGAGCGAGCAAAGACATCAGCAAATGCATTCAGCAACGTTTTTATTTTTGCTTTCTGGGCTTCTTCCAGACAGGAAGTGGTTATCAGGGAAAGGTCATCCAGATGGCTTGGCAACCATGTACTTGGAGGAGACACCCTACAAACTCTCCCCGAAGATGCCACATTTGTCTGCACTCCCTGCTGGATGGCTTCGCAAACTTCTTCCACTTGCTCGCACCATGAGGCAATAGTGTCCTGGTAAACAGTCTGTGGCCGGTCCGTTGGATTTAACAATCTGAGTGGAACAACATCACTTGTCAGGTCTACAAGACTCTTTGCAACCAACAGCTGACTCTTCCTTGTGAAACGTTCCTGGCCCTCTGTAATGCTTAGGAACACTTTCCCACAAAGGTCAACGAGCTTAGCTGGCGCAAGGCCCTCACTTCTTGGTGGTATGACTATTGTAGCCTGCGCTGCAACTCTTACACACCTTGGCAACTGTTCTCCTACCTCGCATTTAGTCGCGTGTTCATTCGTAACGACTGCGGTCTGGCTTGATGGATGCGCCACCATTCCTCACTTTCAAGGAGGGCATCTATAAAATGATCGCTCGCCAGGGTATCTTGCAGCTTTGAGGGAGCCTCCGCATACGCTTTCAGTTTGATGCTTGGAACCAAATCTCGACCCAAGGGCTTCGACCAATGCGGAAAAATCCGTCCGCTTACTGGTGTCCAGATCACCCAATGTTGTTCTGGCCGGGCCCTGCAGGGAGGCTGCCAGATAAATGGCCTTTGTGCTACCATCCCAGCCGTTCAGCTCGACAAATAATTCGAATTAGGTGCGGTAGTCGTCCCACGAGGTTACACCATCATAGGGGCTTGGTCTTATACGTGGTTTCGCGTCCGCAGCTGGCATAGGGGTGGGTTGACGAAAAGACTTTTTTTTTCTGATGCGTTCTTTTGCGCCAGCTGACTAAGCTTTTCCAATGTGTCCCAGAATACGTCCTCTGTTTCGTGTATGTGGTGTTTTAATTCGCTTTCTGTGATTGGCGGCGTTACACCGCACACATTCCCGGTGTTTTGCATGTTTTCCGTGACGTTGAGCGAGCTGGACCGTGGGGGACTGGGACTAGTGAATCGTGGTCGTCACGCAATCCGGTTTGTGTTGTCCGTGCCACGCGAAGCTGTTCTTTCAACTTCTGGAACTCGTCGTGTCTTCCTTTTTGGGACATTTCAGTGACTTCGTAATCTCCCTGCAAGGTCTTCTATTGTGTCCAAGAGCAGAATTTCACGCGCTTGAAGTCGCTTCTCCACCGAAGCGAGGCCTTCCTCGGCAGGCAAGAGCGTCTCTTGAAGTCCACTCGTATCCGTAGCTGTCTCGTCAGAAACATCTGTGTTCTCAATGGGACAAACGCGCGTGAAGCGTGGAATGCCATGTGCTCTCGGTCAAACCTTGGAAAAAGTACGAGCTAAATTTCAGGACGAAATGTCTACTTTACCACCTTCCTGAGTGCTTGTCCGCTTGGCAACTTAACGTCCAACACCGCTGCCACCAAATGTAGCGTCGCCGAAAGCAATGGATAGAAGGAGCACGAATGGAAACACACCAAGATCACCACAACACAAGACTTTATTCTAAACTCAACTTGCATTACTTGCACAAGACCCTATATCCTAAACGAATACAAACGGTTATAGAAAAGAAACAAAGAAGTCCTATTACATTAGATAACAGAGTACTTGTTGCGCGGGCCTAACCACGGGAAATTAAAAACTTTTGACAATCTGTAGTGGTCACGAAATCGTAGCTTCGCTAGACTACCATGTTCAAGAAAACAATCCAAAAATTATGAGAGTATCGATCCATCAAAAAATTGGTGTGTAAAAATAACGAAAACATTATGAGCCGTGCCTTCAAGAGTTTCATGAAACTGATTGCAGATTGCATAATGTTGTCCTACATTTCCCGTCGACTCCCTCAGATCTACACAACTATGAAGCGTTATTTGGGTCAAAATTAGAATGTAAATTATGTTACGTGGTTTCATATTTTATTCGGCAACATTACTGAGTTATGTTCCAACGTTTGGTCGAATTATCAGGAGTACCCAACGACCTTTTCTGAGAATTTTTATCGTACGATGTACTTAACACTAGCTGAGTGTCCCCTGCCAATCTTCGTTAATATTTAACTTTCCTGGAAAAAAAAAACCGCTCTTCAATGCCAGCGAGCAAAACTTTTGAGAAATAAAAATCCCAGCCAACTACGACCGTGTCGTTTCTCAACGAGCCAGTAAAGTTGAAAATGCCCCAAAACACGAAATGCCAGCCAGCACGGGTGGAATCTTTCCAGTTTGCCAGCCAGCAGTCGCGTAAGGAAGAAAAATACCCTGCCAGCTAAGTATTGATTTTAACTTAATTTTTGGGCAAAATATGTCAAATGGTTTATTTCGGATGTCAGATCGTTCCCAAGACGGGCAGTAGGCTTCTATCTGTATCCCGTGTTGTTTACTTTTAGTTTTTTTCCCCAAAGTCCTATCTTCTCGCAGATAAAAATCCCCAAAATACGAAGCCAACTGACAGCACATGCTATTCAATAAGTTGAGACTTTTGAAAGTTGCGTTACGAGCCCAAGATATTAAAACGGTTTGTTTTTCATTAACTTTATTTTCAATCTCACGCAGATAAAAGTGCGCCCTCAGTACTCTCAGCCAGCATGAAAACTGAAATAAGACAACTGCCAGAAATGACGTGTTTTGATTCCTGTCAGCCAGTAAGACTCATTACGGACACAAATGCTAGCAAGATTTCGTTAAAATAACACTGCCAGCAAGATTTTTATTTCAGCAAACATTTTGCCAGCCAGCCCAAAATCAGCTTGCAGAGCGGTTATTTTGCAGACCGGCTCCATCGAGCACTCCTGAATTATGTTCGGCTCTTTTGAATTATGTTGGTAAGTTTGACTGCCGCGCCGAATTTTATTCAAACCGTTTGCAAATTACGTTCGGTTCGTTTGAATTATGTTCGGAATGTTTGGCTAATGATTGCGTTGGCGTGTTTCTGGATTTGTGATGTTCTTGTATCGAATTTTGCTCGGCTTATGTGAATTATGTTCGGAGAGGGGCCTCTTTGAATTATGTTCGGGAAGTGGACTGGGCCCTCTCGAAAGTGACTCACGAACAGTCCCGGGACGAGTAAATTTTCCCGGGCTTTCTATAATTTATTGTAATTATTGCCAGTGCTTTGTGCGTTGTTCAGAATCAAAATGGCGGACGAGTCGATCTCTTTCGAATTGGGTAGACATGTACGTGATATAATCGGTTTGATTGAACGAAGTACTTGTCAGAGTGATTTTATACAATTCCGCCTCAACTGGTTGTACAATGCTGTTGTGCGTTACTGTGATCTTATTCTAAATGGAGAATCTGCAGGGGCACCCAACGACAAGTTTCGGTCGATATCTGTTCGGTGGAGGGTAATTCGCCTTGCGCTTTCGGCGTCGATTAAAGAGTGCACTCGGATTTTCGTAACTAAAACGTGGCCTAAAAGATTCGCAATAGGGAAATCATAGCGCCTAAGATTTTCGGGAAGGTCGTAATTCCCGTTTTTGGCAGTCAAAAACGTCAGCTAGCATTTTCGGTATGAAAATAGTTCCCTAAAAAGCTCATGGAAAGCTCATTTCAGCCGCTTGCATTTTCTCAAAGGAAGATTTTCTTCCCTAACATTTTCGGGCAATTAAACTTTCAGCTAGGGAATCCGAACAGATGAACTTCTTCTAGCTTATGAAAACATCGCTTTAAACGGACTTCAAACACCATAAGGTACTTAAAAATGTCTTTCTACAGCTTTTGGTTGATTTGGCTCGTTGGGTGCCCCTGAATCTGCAATGGTCCTCATTCAAGAAGCGACGGAACTGCTTAGACAAAGTGAAGATGACGGTTTTAGTGAGAACTTTTCCTTTCAAACAGAAATTACAGCTGCTGGCGAACGAGGAAGGCCACGCTTTGTTATTCCAAGGATCAGCTCGAGTTTTTATTAGACCTGGGATTTAAATCCAGAGAGATCGCATCTCTGCTTGGTGTCAGCGAAAGCACTGTTAAACGGAGAATTCGTGAGCACGAAACCTTTGTTAGGCAAAGATATTCAGATATTTCCGATGAACATTTGGATAGTATCGTCGAAGGATTGATGAGAGAATTTCCCAATTGTGGCTACAAAAGAATGACTAGTCTACTGCTTAATGCTGGCCACCGAATTCAGCAAATTCGCATCAGGGAGTGTATGAGAAGAGTCAATCCAGAAGGTGTACTACTGAGAGTTCTTGAGCTTCGAACTGTTCGCCGGAGGAAATATCAAGTCCGCGGTCCTCTTGCTTTGTGGCATATAGACGGGAATCATAAACTCATAAGGTAAAAGAGTTAAAAAAAATCATGGAACATTGTTCGTCGTGTGTACCATACTAATACTAAATCTGGTCCAGTTTCCTTACTTGATTAAAGATAAACTTCTCCACCCCACCAGGCACAATGCCCGAGGTATCTCTGCCAAAGGCACAATGTTTTTAAAAATGATGGATGCAATAATTTTTCTTACTATGCTTAAATTCAGATGGCGTCTAGTAATACATGGAGGAATCGATGGCTTCTCAAGGATGATTGTTTTCCTTAAGTGCAGCACAAATAACCTGGCAAGTACTGTACTAGATTGTTTCATCCACGCGGTGCGAAGTTATGGCCTACCTTCAAGAGTACGATCAGACAAGGGTGGTGAGAATGTTGACGTCGCTCGTTTTATGCTCAGTCATCCTTCGCGAGGACCAGATAGAGGGAGCCACATCGCAGGAAGAAGCGTACATAACCAGAGAATAGAACGTCTTTTGGCGAGACCTCTTTTGTGGCTATCTTCACCTTTATTACAACCTCTTCTATGCGATGGAAAATTGCGGAATGCTAGACTCAACAAACGAACTTCATTTATTTGCTCTTCACTTTGTTTATGTTCCTAGAATCAACCAAACACTACAGCTATTTACCCAGGGGTATAACAGGGCTCCTATTTCTACGGAGAGGGGAAAAAGTCCTCTTCAGTTGTGGATTTCTGGCATTGTCTCAGCTTCCAATCGGGGAATTGAGGATTTCTGGATGCAGGTATGAAATACTCATTTTCCGAGTAATTTTGGGCACCTTCAAGAGAAAGATATGGTAATTTGGGAAGGGATAATTGATCTCAGAAATGACGATGCAGCTTGTTTCACGTTGTCTCGAATATTTTGCCAAGACACGTTAGAAGGGTAATTTATTGCAAAGTGTAGCAGGGCTACATCTTAGTTCTTACACTGGCAAACAACTAGATCCCCTTCAGTGTTATAACAAAAGAAGAAATTTCTCAGTTATTTATTAAAACAAAAATTTTGCTCTGGATCAATAGTTTACGGCAAAACTAATTGGTCTCAAAATCTATGTGACAGTTACGTGTGTGGCATGCAGCTATCCTGAAATGTGTTCTAACATGTATTCTTTTGAAGGGGGAATACTACGGTGTTGACTGGGATGGTCCTGCACCTGATGTAAACTTAGATGATGAAACTCCTGTTGACGTTCCCAACACTGGAAACCCACTTGAACCAGCACAGTATGGATCACTTAAAAACTCAATTAACCCCCTATGCAACAGTGATGAATATGGTGTGGACATCTACCTGGAGGCACTGGCATTTATTCAAGAAATAGCAATAAGCAGTTAAAGATTTTTACGTGAAACAGGAACCATACAAAGACTTGTAAACACTTCCTAAACAACTTGTAAACCATCGCCCAGAATGCGGCGACACATCCGGGACTTTTGTACGTGCTCCGCACGAATTTTAAACTCCATTAAGGACGTGAGACAGACAAACAAAAGGGAGAGTGTGCCCAAACCGGCTACCAGCGCGCACGTTGGGCGAGTTTGGGGGTTAACCGCTTTGGTTTTCAATGAGTTAGCATATGGCTTTTGTAGAGAAGACCTCAACGAAGCTAATGAAATATTTTCCAGGCTTTTATTGGTAGTATAACTGATTGGAAATTTTTCCTTAACTTTGCCTATTTACAAGCATTTTTTGTATGCGGCCATAATTGGAAGATGGATTTTTCATTGAAAGATCGCTCTTTCCCAGAGTTAGCATATGGCTTTGTTTATTTTGTGTTTGAAGACCCTCCCTGCCAATTTTAGAGGAAAAGAATTATTCAAAGTGGTTGGAAATTTAAACTTTCTAACTTTCCTACAGACCCTTCGAGCATCTCTCTGATCATTAGCATGCATAACAAAGGAACGAGATGACTTTGAATTTTCCGCCACGACGCTAATGTATTCAAACTCCGCCCACACAAACAATGGTACGCCTGCCACCCCCATTAGGCATTGTTAAGAGGTGCTAACATTAAACTCCAATTCATTCCAACTTATTTCCGACTTGTTGACTATACTGAAGCCGACTTTGAGCGTCAAGACTACCACGCTGCAAGCACGAAAGAAAGAGTTTTCATGAAAATCAATTATTAGCTTTGACTAAAACGGCTGTTTATCTCAATAACGTAACTTCGGAATCGGAACGGTTGTTCAAGAGGTTTTGTGGCACAATTTTTTTTCTTTTTTTTTTTCAGCTGCCGCATCTTATTATGACCTCTTTTAACTATTGCAGTGTCTTAAATCAATCCATCACCATCTCTTTCCTGCACTTATTGTTTCAACCAGTTATACTGTTCACAGCTTAAGTCGCTGTTCATAACTGCTCGATACAACTGTGTAACTGAGACGAATGTCATAGAACGTAACAAATTCAACAACATGTAATAGTAAACATAGTAGTTAAAATTAAGATTTTACAGGTTTCACTGGGCCAATTTGGAAATAATCCCACCTACCTTCCCTTCATACTTTGTAGGGATTAAGGGTGAAGTGATGTATTTCTTTTCAGTGACTAGCCTCAACTTAGGACCAGGAAGGGTGAGGGGTAAGGGGACAGCGCAAATTCATGCCTAAAGAGGTATTTGGTTCGACATTTGTAGCCTTTAAAACCATCTTTTTGTTATCAACTTATATCAAACTTCAAGACTAACGTAATGACAATTTTGTAGTTGAAATAATAGGAAGTAACAAAAAAGGTTTTCAGGGCTTACACTGTCCAACAATACGTCTTGGTGCATAAAATTTGGCCACTGATGCATGCAACTCCTACAATGTGCGAAGGGAAGCTTGGGTTTACCACTTCCATTTGGCTCCCAACTTAGTGAACAATTCCCTTTAGATAAGAATCACGGCTATGCACTTCAAGGAACATTGAAACTGGGTCCATTATCCATCATTGCCACTTCAAGTGAACTTTTAAATGACTTGAAATCAGCAAATGTTGGTGGTAGCTGAAGCGATTGGAGACAAGTGGATGCAAAGATGCACCCATCTTCTCCATCAATAGTGATAGAGATGACACCTGTCGAGGGCACAATGCTAGCACCTGTTGTGAACTGCAGGAAACGCAGTAGCTCTGAGAAAAAGAGAATGATAATGATAAGAATAATGTTAGGTTCAAAATTTACTTTAAATCTAAAGAGTTCAATGATGCTTTATGCCTACTATGCAGTCTTGGTCTTAACATCATTTAACAATGCCAAAACCAAGACTGCATAGTGGGCATAAAGCATCACTGAACTCTTTTTCTGGGGTTAAGATGATGTCCTTAAAATGTTGTATAACACTAAATAGTATTGGTTTTAAAACAGTACAAGATACAAAAAACTAGCCTGGTTAGCTTAGCAATCAGTTTTCCTTTTCCTGTGAAATACTCAATTTAACCTTCCCTTTTTAGCTATTAAAACTCTAAACAATGAATGCAAAACAAGAAATGGGGAAAGAAAGGTTTAAAATTTTTTTCTCATACTTACCACTGTTATTGCTTTCATCTATAAAGCGGATGACCATATCTTTCATATCTTTATGACTGTCACCATCAGGAAAGGTCAACAAATCTTTGATGTTATCTGATGTTATGGTACTCGCGTGGAACACAAAGAATCTCTCAAATAACGTGGGATTTGCTTCCATTTCTTCCAATACACCCAACGTCTTTAGTCCTTGTCTGAGCTGATCAAGAAGCACTTTGCGCTTGTTTAGGACAAAATGGCACAGTAGGCACTGCACAACTTCTTCTTTGTTTTTCATCTACAGGAAATACATTGATAATTTTCTACAATCAATAATATGCTTATTTCCTTTAGAATGTAAATATTTAATTCTCTTCATTCCAAGGAACTTTTATTATAAGTGTCGTTTGACACATTTTTCCCTTTAAATGAGTCTCCCCGTTTTGCTAGGTGCATGTTAAAACATTCAGCAACAGTTATGATAAATTACCGTTAGGATTGTCGTGCGTCCACTCTCTGACAGCATAGAAATGAATGCAGATTCATTGTTTATGACATTTAGCTCTTCTTGATTTGCTGTGATTATCTGTCAAGCAATGCATATACAATTTTAATCATGTGACAAGATTTCTCACAAGATGAGTCATTTTGCCAAAAATTTAGATATGCCCAAGGCAAGCCCGAGATCGCCGGAAAGATTTAGTTGGGAAAGACGGTCTTAAGGTTTGTATGCCAATAAATATTGACGAGAGCGTGGTTGTCAATTACTGCTATCATTAATTTTTTGTAGAGTAATCTTAGTCATCAAAGATTACAGAAACATCCAATGTAATCTAATAAAGCATGCAAGGGACACTGGCAGATGCTGGGATGTACAGATAATGTTAGGAAAACCACTAAGGTGGAAAAATAGTCCCTCACACCTTGTTGATGTATTCAGCAACTGTGGAATCTCTTATGTTGGAAATGTTAGCATAAGAGATGGCCTGGTTGATATCTTGGTTTACGATATACCAATAGCAGACTGGTGACATCCGTGGAAAACCAATCTCACACTGAGCAATGGCATGAGAAATCATTTTCCCAAAACACTTCATAAGGCCAGAAAAGACTATTCTAGCATCATACACAGGGAGAAGTCGTGTAGGTGGGCCATCAAACAGCTGGTAGAATCTGGGGCAGTCAACACCTTCAGCAAGCTTTCCAAAAACCTGGTCAAAGAATTATCTCCGTGGACCTCCAGTGTCGATGGCTGGCTGCCCTTCAAAACTTATTCGGAGAGGACGACTCTCGTCAAAAGATGGATGCTTGTAGATAGCTAGGGCATCTGCTACCATATCTGATGGATCAATTAATTGTTTGAGTATTGGTCCTGTTAATCGCCCTGTGATTCTCTTCAGTATTGATGACAACGAGTTATCTATGATAAGATTAGAGAAAAAAAATATAGGTTTAAGGTCAAGCTACGAAATTGCCAAATATACCAGTACTTTACTGACCAGTAATACGTACTGGAGCATCTTATTAATAGGATAAACATAGAATGTCTGCCGTGGGAGAATATCAGTGGTAGGTCTTCACAGCATAGACTGAGTGCAGTTGGAGTCAGTACAGAAAGATGAGGGAGTCAAAAGGCACGATGATTCACAAAGAGCCATAGACACACTTCCTGGTAATTAAAGTAGTCTAATGGGCTACTTCATAACTAAGCTTAGTCCTTTAAAAATAACTTACTGAGCATGGGTAAACTACTGACTGTAAGTGAAATACAACACAAGATAAAAGGAGTGAAAAAATCAAGGTTGAAGTAAATGTAAAAAGATAGACATTGTAAACAAAATTATGTCATACCACTTGGCCCATATATTTCAGTCTTTGAAAGAAATGGACTTTCTAAGAGTGCTTCGTCATCGCTAGCACAATCGGGTGAAGGTGATGTGGTGAGCCTGTGGCGACTGACCTGTGCAGGACTATCAGTATCAGGAGCAACTGAAAATGGTAACAAAAATACATTAGAAAACAGTATATTTTCAGTCAGCAACACTCAAAGGAAAACAATCATAAAAGAGTACTGGAGACCAGTTCATGTTGCACTGCAATACGAAACAGGTCAGTAACCACAAATAGCCAAATACAATGGGAAGCTCTTACATTTTATCATTCAACACTAAGATTTGGCAACAACAGCCTGTAATGTGGCACAATGACATGTTCTGAACACTCTGACAACTTTATTTGATATTTTCCCCAGCCATTGGGAGGAACTAAACATGCTTTCGGTTCGACCTTGTTGAGCTGCGTCCTTGCTGTACTTTGCGAGGATGATTAGCTCAGACAGTTATTTACTATCAATGGCCAGACACACCACCACTGTTTGAAGACATACCTGGTGCAATCTCTCCAGAGGTCACTGCAGTGGTCCCAGTTGCATTATCACTGCTGCCCCCTGTAAAAAGAAAAATATTTTTTATATATGTCTAGTAAGCTACGCTGTTATTAGCAGCAAATGACAGTGAACATAGAATTACTGAGGGTGTGCCATACTAACCCCTTAATTGTAGAAGGAAATCTGCTGCTTCATTTACATCTCCAGATGTAGTTTGAAGTGCAGCACTCAATGTGCTTTCATCTGACCTGGGGAAGAGAAGCTTCAATCTTTCCAGATTCTCTGCAAAAGATAAGACAACTGAATAAAGGGCGTTATTGATTCTTGTACTTGAATAAGCATTATACGATCCTGGTATTTCATAGAAGCCCTAATCCGGCTGATAAATGTAACATACCATTATCAGTTGGAGCTAGTTTTTTGGAAACTTACCCAATAACAAAAGCAATGTCCCTTAAGTTTTAAGTGAGTATTGCGTGCATGTATCTCCACCTTCACTGAGATATGATTTCTTACCTCTGTTTAATGAGCTTGCAGTAGAACCTTCATGGATAATGCATTCTCGTGAAGACCCAGAACGACTGGCACCTCCTTCACACTTGCTGTCATGTGTATGCCACTGACTTAATGCTACCTTCTTCCCACAGTTCAGACAGTCAATGAGAACTGCATCAGTGGATTCTAGGGTTTCCTGTGAAATCCCAGTACAAAGACATAAATTAAGTGGATTATACTGGCATATCATGTAATATATTTGAGCCTGAGATTTTTTTTCGTATATTCCATTTTATATAGAAGTACTTATTCACTGGTTGTAGGTTACCATTACTAATTTGCAAGTCCATGGCCACACACAAAATTTGTTTGTTTGGCTAAGTACACAAACATATGAAAAGTAAACAATTCCTCTGAATTTCAGCCACACATACCCACTTCACAGGTTTTGGGCATGGAAAATATAACTGGAAAATACCTCACATCATTGTACACACCTCACAAAGTTCAACAAAGCCAACATTCTACATTACGTTCTAGCTCATCTCAATATCCAGAGACCAAGCAATATTAATTAACATAGCAAAGCTTGACATGCCAGTGCTGAGGATTATACTGATTATACAAACAATTAAGATTCCCAGGCTACCTAAATGTCTCAAGCAAATAATATTAGGAGAAAGAACTATTTTGTTACTTGGATTACTGGATTCCTGTCCAAGTCTCGCTGCAGGGGGCGAATATAGGCCAGCGCTTGACCCAGTCCAGAGTTGTCTCTAAGAAAGGGGACGGAGTATCCAGTTGCTGGAGGTACAATGGTAGTCAGCATCGTATTACTGCCTTGGTTGCCTGTTCTCAAAATCTCGAAGCCCCCACCTTCACAAAGTTTTGGATATTCCTCCTCCAACTTTCGGAGAAGCTCTGGGAACTTTGTCTTTGAGTGGAAACAGATCTTTTTTCTGCCAAGTCCCGCCTGTTGCAAGTCGAACTTTTCCGCCCTTGTAGGAGCTCGAATTTGCTCCTTTGAGGCTAAGCAGAAGAAGTCATGGGTCCACGTTTCCTTCGGTTGAAAGAATTTAGGCCTAGCCATTGACCTAGCCGGATTCTTCTTAGATTGTGCTGATGATGAAAGTGGAGCTGGACTTGTCTGACGGTAAGGTGCAAATATTGTGCGAAAGTTCTGCAAAATATTACTTGATGCCCCAAGCTGACCCGGCGCGACGTGTCGAATAGAGGACTTCGCGCTTGTTGGGGGATCATGGGTAATCAGGGCAAACATAAACAAGATGGCGGCCGCGTGTAAGCCGGTAGTGCTCGCGAAACTAATCTGTTTTGGAATTGTTTGCGGCTTTTCGCTCGTGAAAAGGAAAATTGACATCAAAAAATGATTCTTTGGAGAACATTCGTAATTATTCTGACATTAACAAGTACAGAAAGGAGCTTTCATCTACTACAACGTGGAACGTCCGCGGGAACGCTGCATATGCGATCATGGCAAAACACTTGGAGGATTTCCGTGATCTTTCCACCGGAGAAATGAAATGGAAAATTGCACTCCTGTGGCTTATTTTTTTCAAAGTCTCACCCTTTTTGGGGGCAAGCCCCGACAACATTTTTCTTGTGACTGCTGTGGTGAAACTGCCATGGCATACAAGTGTCCCTACTCGGTGAGAGGAATGCTTATTTCAGAAGTTTGGGATAAGATAGAATATTTGGAAATGCATGAAGGAAAGGTTAGGCTAAAAAGAGAGCACAGATATTACACCCAAATTACAGGGGAGATGGCTATGTCAGGCCTAGAAAGACTTTTTTGTTGTTTGGACGGGTAAAGGGGATCAATTTGTTGAACTTATATATTTTGAAAGAGAGTTCTGGCAGCAAGTTCTTCCAAACCTTGTAATATTTTTCAAGACTTATCTGCAAAGGGTAATTCTTGGGTTCAGACCCCTTTGCTATTGCCCCCTTTGTGACAGTCTCTGTTTAGAACCTGAGGAGTTTGACAGTTGTAATGAAAATAGTCTGCAGTGTGTGTCTTGTTCCCTGTGGTATCATTGGGGCTGTTTGAAGATTGACGAGAAATCTTGTCCTCAGTCATTTATTTGTAGTTCTTGTAATCACCTTGCCCTGAACAATGACAGTCTCTAAGATTAGACAATGTACCTTACAATGATCTAGAACAAAAACAAGAAACAAGTAATTAATGCTGTTTTCATATTTGGTCTGTCGTTTCACTTAGTCACTTAATGGAAAATAGGTGTTTCAATTGAGTTCAAAGTTTGTGTTTGCATTATGGAACTTGAAACTACTTGTAGTGAATAAACATCTTGGCTGAGAGAGTTCTCTCTTGGGTTAAACAATCATTGCTTGCTTGGTCAACCTTCAGTTCCTGTGTGTTGTGCACACAACCCCTGTAGATTACATACTCTCTCTTCCTACCTGCAAATTCTCCCAGGCATGAAAGTCAAAGAAATGTAACAACAACAACAACAGGTTTTATTTTAAAAACAGTACAAATAATACACATGTAAATCCTGGTCTAGACAATCAAGATACAGAATATGAGTGACCAGGAGTAAACATATGTTAACTGATTTAAGTGCAACATAGAAACAGGCTTAACACAAAACTAACCAAGGCTCACAGTCTTTGGCAAGCAAGAGAATCTTCTATACCCTTTTAAGGAAGAACAGTTCTACATTAGTTGTCCTGGCAATAGGGTAAACGTCCGTTCACAGGGATAAGGGTTCATTCAGGTTGCTAAGGGAAGAGCAAACAATAACAATATCATCTATAAGTGGCAATAAGCTGATGGGAAGTTCCCTTTTAAGAATAAGGAAGTGTTTAATTCTTTTAATTGCTTGCTCAACATAAATTCAGACATTGGCAATCCTTGATGTTGTTTTAACCTCTTTGGGTACATTTGCAAGTTTGTGTGTTTAGAAGGAGGAATGGTCAGAAAGCATTAATGAAATGAAAGTAAATCGTGAATTTTAAAACCCCGGTCAGCCATTACTTCATCATAAGGCTGGAGGGAATTTAAAAACCTGCAGTCTTTAACAATAAACGCATCACTAGCCCTTCCACCATAGACGGGAGATGCAAATGATACAGCACCATTGGGGTAATGCCAATCAAAAATTTAACAGTATAATGCTGCTTATAATTTGACCAACACATTGCAGCTATTTCTAAGCTAGAAGGTGTTTCTATGTAAACTTCGGTGCAATCAATGATCACACTGCATTTAGGATAAGACTTGAGAAACATGTCTGACATATTCCTCTGTATTATAGACCTGTCAGGCCACAAAATAAGCCATTGTAATTCTTTACACATGAACTTCACCCAAGTAGTAAAGATGGAAGATACTGTGCTTTCCGAGACTGAAAAACGAAATGCAAGGTCTTGCACTGGAAAGCCTTGCCTCAACCTGATGAGGCACAAAAACAATTCTTGCTCCAAAGTTAAGGCTCTCGCTGTTCTAATCACTTTTGATGCCATAATATGTGAAGTTTGGGCATGTTTTTCACCTGTCCAATAATGCATTTCCCTGGCTTTTGCTGACAACTGTTCGAAAAGCAACCGAAAAGCACTTGAAGAGGGCAATCCAGTGTAAAATCGGACGTCATATTCCCTCGTAAGCTGTTCAAAAGTAAAGCTGATATTACACTGCACCTGTGCTTCTTGAAAGCGTAAGCGCTTCTCGGGTGCATTTGAAGGAGAGTATCCATTGTCGTTACGGGTTACAACTTTCCTTTTCCTTGGTGAGCGTTTAGACTTATCACTGGCAATTAGGTAAAGCGTTGGAGCATGAGAGGAAAATGTAGGCAGCGATAATGTGGCATGACTTTGACAGTACCCTACAAGATGAATATGAATGGCTGTTAAATGCCAATGTTCTCCAAAGAACTATTCTTGATGCCAGTTTTCCTTTTCCAAGCGAAAAGCCGCAAACAATTCCACAAAGTTCAGTTTCGCGAGCATTACCGGCTTCCATGCGGCCGCCATCTTGTGTTTTGTTGCCCTGATTACCCATGATCCCCCAACAAGCGCGAAGTCCTCTATCGGTTGATGGGTTGCTGGTATAGCTGGTTCCCTGTTGGACGTCTCAGTAAGTAATGTAGTTACTTCACGGAGCAGCCTTATGGCTTTCGCACTTTTACTTTGGCTCGCCGAATCACCTTGATCTTCATCCTCCCCTTGCAGCACTTCATCGCCAGTACGTTTGTTGTCCGCCATTTTGATTCTGAACAACACACAAGCACTGGCAATAATTACAATAAATTTTAGAAAGCCCGGGAAAATTTACTCGTCCCGGGACTGTTCGTGAGTCACTTTCGAGAGGGCCCAGTCCACTTGCCGAACATAATTCGAAGAGGCTACTCTCCGAACATAATTCACATAAGCCGAGCAAAATTCGATACAAGAACATCACAAATCCAGAAACAGGCCAACGCAATCATTAGCCAAACATTCCGAACATAATTCAAACGAACCGAACGTAATTTGCAAACGGTTTGAATAAAATTCGGCGCGGCAGTCAAACTTACCAACATAATTCAAAAGAGCCGAACATAATTCGACCAAACGTTGGAACATAACTCAGTAATGTTGCCGAATAAAATATGAAACCACGTAACATAATTTACATTCTAATTTTGACCCAAATAACGCTTCATACACAACTGCCGTCACTCTGTGAAGTAACCCCGGCCCGCCGGCAACCAACTCCGATCATCGCAGCGAACATCGTAATTGTTGCGATTTCAATGTCGCACTCCATTGTGCGCGGCTAGTTGCGACAATCAAAGAAACAATGTATAGCCCTTGTGATTATGAAATCACCTTTGCGCCAAGTTAAAGAGGACTTTCATTTCTGAAACAGGGCACAATTGTATGGTGTATAGTTCGCAGTCTGAAAAATTAGAAGCCGCATTTGATCTCAAGGTTTTAAATAAAAAACAGAGCCGTTTATGTGGTAAGGACCAGAAGAGGATAATCCTTCTAGTATCATAAAAAAACCTTAAAGTGCACCTAAGCCCCAAATTTTTTTTGCTAAAATAAATCTTTGTACCTGTTTGAAACGCATTGCGCCTTTTTTTTTTTTTTTTTTTTTTTTAGCAAATCTTGACTAGTTATTTTGACTTTTCTAGGGTGTTAAAGTTGCAAAATCTGGCCATCGTCTGCCCCACGACCGAGTCAGAAGGACCTTGGGTCTATTCTCGATTGACGTCACAAACTGATTTACCTGGCATTAAGTCTTTGTAAAGAACATGCATGCAAAGCAGTTTGTGGCGTCAAATCGAGAATAGACCCAAGCCCTTCTGACTCGGTCGTGAGGCCAGATTTTGCAACTTTAACACCCTAGAAAAGTCAAAATAACTAGTCAAGATTTGTTAAAAAAAGGCGCAATGCGTGTCAAACAGGTGCAAAGATTCATTTTAGCGAAAAAAATTTTTGGGTTTAGGTGCACTTTAACAACTCTCAGTTTCTTACGGAAAGGCTTCACTATAGTTTTTAAAATTATAAATGAATGAATGAATGAATGAATGGGTGGATGGATGGATGGATGGGTAGTTGAGACCAATCTTCTTTGTTTTAAAGAGGCTCTCAGCGAAGGCGTTACTGACGTGCTTTTTAGAGTACATCCCGGGAGTACATGTACAAGGGAACGCATCTTACTTTTTTCAGTAGTAGGAAGCGTCAAGCGATCATAATTTGTTTAGGAATGTCTTCTAACTGTTCTGACAAGATCTCAATCTTTACGGAATGCGTAGGAGTGAAATAAAAAGCGCGGGAGTATGAACTGATGACATTTTACTTTAGGATGTTTACCGTTGTAAGAGAGAGGAGGGACGGTGATGAAGAGGAAATTAAGTACTGAATATTCCGAATATTCAGTACTTAATTTCCTTTTCATCACTTGATGATATCAACATTACAGGGTTTGTCCACCGCAGCATTCAAACGACATGAAATTTTTGGGGCATGCAATATCCCTCTAAAGAGCGCGAAAAAATACTCAATACTTTCAAAAAGTTCATGTTCGTGAGGGAGCCGTTCCAGCGCCTACTGTCAGCATACAGGAACTGCTTTTGGGGAGAAAGGAAGCGGAACGACCCTTGGTGGAAAAGTTTCGTTCTATCAGCCCCAACGCAGATAACACCACCTTTGAAGAGCTTCTGACATACTTGGTCGAAAAGTGCAAACAGGGTGGTAACGATAATTTAGAATGGCATTGGCGGCACAGTTCAGTCAGTGTCATCCATGCCATATTCAGTACGATATTATGGGCCATTGCGAAAAGCTACATGACGCTTTGTTCCTTTTACAAAAGACAAAGTTGCTGGACAAAGTCTCATTCCCAACACGGGAGCCAACAAACACAACGGTTCTGATGCACCAGTACTAGTCCACCGTGTCCCCGCTTAAATTCTCGCAACTCAGAGACATTTACAAGGAGGATATTGAGGCGTTCGGTTATACTAACATTCCACGATTAGAAAGATTACATAACCATTGAAAAAAGGGACAAAAAATAGCTTAAGAAAACTAAGTGTCGATTGAAGATTCCAAGTAGGCGCTGTTTAGGTTTTAGGTGGTGGACGATACAAATCGTGTAAAAAATAGTAAAAGCCTTCGTATCTCCCTTACTCCAGAGTGTTTTAGCCATTCTATAATTTTGCCAGCACGAATTTAGCCTCCCACGCAATCGTTTTTAGGGGACTCGTATTTCACCTCCTCCCCACAAACGCCTGCTTACCCGAAGCCAACATTCCTTTCCCGCCGCTTGGCAAAAACATTTTACCTACTAAATTCTGGAAGGTTGACCTTGGCCTCGCGGGTATTATAGTTCAACATTGCAGAGACAGAGCTTGAGCGAGCTCTGATTACCGTGTACTCTGCGTTCAGAATTCCTCTTTGAATGCCTATCAACTGACTTCAATTTAAGAATTTGTCAGATGAAACAGCGACATTTTCGTCAATTTGCCTACTAGTTACGATAGCACTTATTTATCAAGCTTCGCTTTCAATCTTCGATATCCTCGCCGCTACTCTTGGTCCTGTTGTAGCTGTTGTGGTCACCTCTCGTGAATTTTGATGAAGGGTCAAGTCAGTTATTTAAAAGTATTGGCGTATCGTCGGTTAGTCTGAGTAATTTGGAGCCATGAAGGAGACTTTGCCATCGGTAGACCACAGCGCGCAATGGATCGAGCGAGCGGCGAGGCAGCAAGCTACATAATTTTACCGTCCTCTTCGAGTGAACTAAGAAAAAAGCAGACGAATTGGCACAGTCTATGTCGCCGGTGTTTGATAACCTATGGCCGCTCTCCAGGACTTTTTGGGGTCGTAGTGTGGGCGAATTTCATCTGATTTAATGCAGGACCATGAGAGATCCAGCTTTGTTGTTGTTGCCATGTGTAATAAATTCACGCCGGTTTATTACTCTACGTTTGATGGACTGGTAACTACTTCAGATCTGTAACTCGGTCGCGTCTAAATTCTTATTCGCGTTTACAAGTTTTAAAGGTCTCTCGTAACACATTCGTATTACTCAAAAACAAATCGGCTCCAGCACTTTGATACGTTTACAAATTCGCGAGAGAAAGAAAACACGCATTACCAGTTGCTCGATCGTGATTGGCTAGGACGCCCACGAGCCAAACAATGGGAAAGGAATGTTGGCTTCGGGTAATCAGGCGTTAGTGGGGAGGAGGTGAAATACGATTCCCTAAAAACGACTGAGTGGGAGGCTAGCACGCATTTGACTTTTAGGCGATTTTAGCGTATTCCCAGTGGGAAAACGCTTTTGTTAGAGTTTCGTTAAATCGCCTACAATCTGTTAATAAATATACTTACGGCAAAGCCTAAAAACGGTGATCCACTGTTCACAATTCCCCAGTTCACTGGCGAATGGTAATACCCCGGTAACTCGAACTCGGATAACTCGAACTCCCCCGTTAACTCGAACTGAGTCTCAATTCCTTTGGATTCGACCCAAC
The DNA here is from genome assembly GCA_016490735.1 of Pachyseris speciosa. Taxonomy (NCBI): domain Eukaryota; kingdom Metazoa; phylum Cnidaria; class Anthozoa; order Scleractinia; family Pachyseridae; genus Pachyseris; species Pachyseris speciosa. Next base: position 958,524 of record JAEMWC010000261.1, read on the forward strand.
TTTTCAGTCATTTTTACTCGGTTAACTCGAACTCGGATAACTCGAAAACCCCACTAACTCGAACTAAATTTCGTTTCCTTGATCAAAATTTACCCCGATAACTCGAATTTCTGGTTCTTATAACTCGCCACGGATGCCCATTGAGATATCCCAAGAGCTTTTCTTATCGTAGTGATCGAACGAAGACTGGAGCAATTTGATTTTAATTAGTGCAACGAACAGATCACGTATTAATAAACTAGAATGCATCATCGTTGCAGTTGTTACAAGATGTATTAGTTTCTCGTGAGATAAGTTTAATTTGAACTGTATTGTATACCAAAAGTGCTGAGAATCAATAAACTATTAATTATTAACCTGGAAAATTGAATATTTTAATTGACCCGGATAACTCGAAACCCCGATACTCGAACAGTTTTTCGTTTCCCTTCAGAGTTCGAGTTACTGGGGTCTACTGTATTCTAGGAGGAATAAGTCCAAACTATCTGCAGGGTTAGGGTGCGCTATTCCCATTGGTTGTCCTATGGTCGGACGTCCCGACCCATTTGAAATGATTCAGAAACTTCCACAACTTACTTCGTTCCCGGAGGGGGGGGGGGATTTAATACGGGGAGGTTCCGCCCCGAGGTCCGACCCCTTACCCTTTTATATACCATTTTTGACAGGAAAGGTAATCCTCTCGTATACCTTCCGTTGACAAATAGTACCCCTTTCGTATACCTAAAACAGGAAGTCTTCTTGTCATTTTCATGTAGCGTTTAATAAATTAAAACAGTACAGTCATAACGTATGTGTGTTCGAAATATTTTAATAAAAGGCCCTTTCAAACACCTCAGTGACAGATTTCCCTACCCTTTCATAGACTTCGACTCGTGAAATCCCTACCCTTTCATATACCCGAAACGTGAAAAAGGTACCCCTTTCGGGCGGAGCCTCCCCGTATAGGCCATTATAGGGAGTACCTCCCCCGGGCTTCGTTGGCCAAGATGCTACTCGAATTCAGCTATGATTTCATACTAGAAAACGGTAAAAAAACAAGCAAGGCTGGTTACACGGCTAGGAAGATATATTTAAACCAATATTTCGGGAGGCACAGCCTTCCTTCATCAGGGTGTTACATATTATGACCCTAAGATGAAACGACGTTACAGTTTAAAAAAGTTGTAGATGTAACATGATATTATAATAAAGGTAAACAATACAACGTAAAATAAAAAACATTACAGTTTGAAAATTTGAAAAAAACGTAACATGAAAACAAAAAGATAGGTATTATATTTCTTCTTTTCTGTTGATACCTAACGGTTCAAGAGTTTTAGATATGCTTCTCTGGCTCTTCGTACACCGTCACGATTAGATTTGGACAGTTCTAGTGGAATTAGTTGCATGTCAGAAGCGCTGTGACTGTTAGAGAGAAAATGTTCTGATACTGCAGTGGGTTTAGAGCTGTTGGTTTGTTTATCGACTGTTCTACGATGTTCGTTGAAACGGTCCTTTAGTCGTCGTTTAGTTTCGCCTATGTATTGTTTGTGACAGTGATTGCATTGCACCATGTATATGACATTTTTGGAATTACAGTCAATGTGATGTTTGATAAATCTAGTTTCGCCGGTGGAATGAAAAGTATAGGTTGTAAGTCCATCAGTTATGTAGTTGCATGTTAAACAGTTGTGGCCACAGCGAAAGGCACCAAAGGGTTGATTATTTTTAGCAGGTTTACGTAGTTTAGCACTGACCAATAGATCGTTAAGATTGTTAGAACGTCGGAAAGCAACAAGAGGGGCAGCCTTGAAAACGTCAACGCAGCGGGGAGATGAAGATAAAATGTTGAAGTGTTTGTGAATAATAGATGATACGGAGCGAATAGCTGGATTGTATGTTATGACAAGGGTACACTTGCAGGTTGGTTAGTATCGGAATTGCGTTGTTTGGGGCAAGTGCTTCGGTACGTGAAATGTTGTAAACGCGTTGTATTTCGTTGTTGAGGAAAGAGAGATTGTACCCACGTTTGTTGAGATAAGACTTAAGTTCGTTAAGACGGAGTGCGAAAGTTTCGTCAGAAGAGCAGATGCGTCGAAGTCTGAGAGCTAAACTGAATGGAATAGCTCTTTTGCTGTGTCTGGGATGGCAAGAGGATTGTAACAAGTAGAGATGTTTGTCAGTAGCCTTAGTGTAAAGATCAGTAGTGATTTTACCGTTGTTCAGTGACACGTTAACGTCCAGAAAGGGTATGGATGAGAAAGAATAATTGGAAGTAAATTTAATTGTAGGGTGAATGTTGTTGAGATACATGGTGAAGGTGTTGAGATCGTCTGCTGAGTGTGTCCATATCATGAAAATGTCATCTATGAAGCGCCACCAGGTATGCGGTTGGTATGGGGCATGTGATAGAGCGTCTGTCTCGAGTTTGGCGAGAAAAAGATTGGCATAAGATGGTGCCATTCTAGTTCCCATGGTAGTGCCGTGTACCTGCAAGTAGTGCTTGTCGTCGAATGAAAAGTTGTTCATAGTGAGTATCATGCGTATGAGGTCACAGAGAGTTTCAGTGCCGATAGTGGAGGTAGTGCGTTTGCGTGTGTCGAGGAAATAGCGACATGCATTGATGCCTTCGTTATGGGGTATGTTGGTGTAGAGTGAAGAAACGTCAAGTGTAACGAGAATGGCATTGTTGGGCAGTTGTCCGAGATTTTCGAGTTTGTTAAGGAAGTGAGTGGTGTCTTTTATGAATGATTGGGTAGTCTGTACGAGAGGTTTGAGATGATAGTCTACGAACTGTGAGATGCGTTCTGTTGGATGTGCATTATTAGAAACAATAGGGCGTCCAGGGTTACCCTGTTTGTGAATTTTGGGTAAAATGTAAAAACGTCCGGTCTTAGTATCGGTTTGTATTAAAAAACGTTTAGTGTCATCGTCAATGATTTGGTCACGGTGCATGCGTTGTACGTAAATACGTATGCGCTCTTGGATGTCATCAGTGATGTCCTCATCTAGAGTCTTGTAGAATTTGGTTGCCGTTTAGCTGTCGTAGGCATTCGTTGATGTACCAATCCCGGTCCATGATAACTATACCGAATCCCTTGTCTGCGGATTTAATGATAATGTCAGTGCGTCTGCTAAGTAGTTTGCAAGCATGTCGTTCGCGTGCGGTTAGGTTGTCACCTATAGGAGATGGTTTGATGTTGAAGAGGTCACGTTCCACAGCGTCTAAAAAGGTGTCAAGGCAGGATCTCTGTGAGGTGGAGGGGTCCACGTGCCTTTAGGACGGAATGGATTGGGGTTTTTTGAGGGGATAGTCATGAAAAAATTCGAGTACTCGCATACGTCTGCTGAATTCATTGAAATCAGCTCTAACCTCAGTCCAGTTGATGTTGCGTGAAGTGGGGCAGAAGGAGAGACCTCTAGCAGGTAACTGGGTCTCTTCGTGAGTGAGAGTGACGTTGCTTAAGTTGATGACAGCGTTAGTGCCAAGTTGTATGTTTTTGTTGTCGCTTCTCCAGTATCTATTGTTGTTGGCTTTACGTTTGCGGCGGCGTCTGCGTTTACGTTTGGGTTTGGATGGAAGAAGAGGGGTGATGATAGAATTGCTAACAGATTGATCGTGAGCGTGATTGGTGTGGTATGTAGTGATGGGTGGATGGGTGCCAACGAATGCCTACGACAGCTAAACGACACCAAATTCTACAAGACTCTAGATGAGGACATCACTGACCAAAAACGCATACGTATTTACGTACAACGCATGCACCGTGACCAAATCATTGACGATGACACTAAACGTTTTTTAATACAAACCGATACTAAGACCGACGTTTACATTTTACCCAAAATTCACAAAACAGGGTAACCCTGGACGCGCCTATTGTTTCTAATAATGCACATCCAACAGAACGCATCTCACAGTTCGTAGACTATCATCTCAAACCTCTCGTACAGACTACCCAATCATTCATAAAAGACACCACTCACTTCCTTAACAACTCGAAAAATCTCGGACAACTGCCCCAACAATGCCATTCTCGTTACACTTGACGTTTCTTCACTCTACACCAAATACCCCATAACGAAGGCATCAATGCATGTCGCTATTTCCTCGACACACGCAAACGCACTACCCTCCACTATCGGCACTGAAACTCTCTGTGACC
>JAEMWC010000262.1:0-107500 GCA_016490735.1 Pachyseris speciosa
GATTTCTGTAAACTTGCCTACCTACTCTTTTAGTTAAGACATGACCCACCTAGACTAGCATCAGCTACTGTGGGCATGTCGAATTTGTAAAAAAAATACTAATTCGAAAAATAAAGAACTGAACTGAACTGTCGCCCATCATTACTATTTTACTATTTTAACTGTATATAGCATACAAAAGTTGTAACTGCTGCAAAACAATAATTCTTTATTAATAACAATAAAAATAATACCCATTTACATCTCAATTTAAGATAAGAAATATACATAATCTACAAAAGAGTTGCATTTATAAAATGTAATTTGTGATAATCGGTATTGACATAAATTAATATTTTGCCGACACGAACAGAGAGCTGGGTGCGAGCGTGGTGCGTGTAGGCTCATGGTGTGTAGCGTTTGTAAAAAGAGACAGTTGAGAAACTTGAGCCATTCTACGGTCAGCCTTGCCTCTAGCACCTTCGCATGCGGTTTATTTCTTCTCTTCCTCACTTTATCTTATCTTGTTATGGATGAAGCAGGCGTCAGGAGAGTGGTCGCTATAAACAACAAAGATCTCCTTCACATCAAAGATCTTCGTGAATTCTTCAATTTCTGACCTTAAACGATCTAACGAGTCTATCGCTTTCTAACTACAAATGTCGGAGATTAAAAGGCTGAAGCGAGATTCTGCTCCTCACTTCAACAAAAAGAGCAACGAGGAGCAGTAAATCTAGCTATTAAAGATGCCGTCGAAGAATCCCAGATTGCTCTTGAAAGGAACGACGTCGAGAAACCAAACAAGCCTTAAGTAAAGGTATGGATCTAATTCAAGAGCGTCAAAAATTAATCCTACTAGTTGATAAATCACAGTGTGGATGGAAGACGGCCCTCAAATAGAAAAACACCATGATCTCGCAGACGAGGAAGAAGATGAGAAAAAGATGTAAAGGGCCGAGTCCAGAGCAGCTAGGTCCACGACACGTTTCACTTCACGCTCGATCCGGCAAAGAAGTAACGTCACGTCGACCTCTACATCTGCGCAATTTTCCGCTTCACAGCTACCCAATTTATTTTCCGTATAAACAGCAGCCTTCATCTCAGAGATCGGCATCTGGTTTGTGCTTTGCTTGTGGCAAACCCGGGGGTATTGGAGGTCTTCCTGTCCTAATTTGCGGTTTAATGTTCCTTCTAATACCGGTCAGAATTCCAACTGACCCACTTCGGACGCCGATTTGGAACAAGACCTTGTTCATGAGGAAAGCGATGATTTAGTTTTTTTTCGCGTCACTGGAGATTCTTTCGAGGTCAAATCCGGCGATGACTATTTTTCGGTTAAAGGACGCCTACGTGGAGCCCTGAATTGCTGGAATGACATTCACGCGCCTCAATTTATCCTGGACGTTATCGAATACGGATATAAATTACCACTTCTTCAAAATCCTCCGCCCTTCACAGCTTAAAACAATAGTTCGGCTTTGGATCAGTCGGCTTTCGTCGAAAGTGCCACCAACGATCTCATTATCAATGGTTGTGTCACTGAAGTGTTTGAAGCTCCCGTTATCATTAATCCTTTGTCCGTGTCTATTCAAAAATCAGGCAAAAAGCGTCTAATTTTTAGACCTTCGCTACGTTAATAAGTTCATTTATAAATGCAGATTTAGGTGTGAGGATTTTTCTGTTGCGAAAGAGATTTTGAATCCTGGTGATTTCACGTTTACTTTGGACTTAAAGTCTGGTTACCGTCACGTGGAAATATTCCAGGAGCACAGGAAGTATCTGTCATTTGTGTGGACATTTTCCTCCGGACGCAAGAGGTTTTTTCCAGTTTTCTGTTCTTTCGTTTGGCCTCAGTTCTGCGCCTTACTTATTTACAAAATTACTCAAGCCTCTAGTCAAGAAGTGGAGATCTGAAGCAAAGTTGATCGTGGTTTATTTGGACGATGGCCTTGGAGCTGCTAAGCACGCTGTTTCCATGGAGCTTCTGACTTTCTTCCCAATAAAGCCAAATGCGTTTGGGAGCCCACTCAGGTTATTTCTTGGCTTGGAGCCGCTCTTAACACTTCCACTTCTGAAATTTCTGCTACTGACCAGCGTATTACCAGTTTACAAGAAGACTCTTTTGTCCATTTCCTCGTCCTGTCTTCCAGTTCGTACGCTTTTCAGTGGTGTTGATACATTTTCCCAGGATTGGTCCCACCATAATAGCTGGCTGTGCTCCCCCTGTGTATTCAACGTGTAAGGTTATCAAGCATATGGAGCTTTGCAGTGCTCAAGGAACTCTGATCGTTTCACTTTGGAAGTCAGCCCATTTTTGGCCCATCCTGTGTTCGGATGGTTTCCATTGGGTACATTTAATCGTCTATTTTCAATTTTGGTTGATAAGATCTTCTGTGATATCCAACGTACAAGCAAGCAGGACCTTCGTTCACGGTTTTTGCAGTTTTTCAAGTTTTTATTTATCCATGACTGGGTTATCCTGCCTAACTTTCCTAATTTATTCATTAGAGGAAAAGCTAAGAACTCTATTTTTGGTAGCAAGCCATTGGTTTTCGTTTCGTTAGCTCTACGCCTTGACTTTAGCATCTTTCCCAGTTGGATTCCATTCGGGCGAGAGATTCCAGCTGTTTTTCACTATGTGCCGATAAGGCGTATTTGTATGAAGTGCTTACTGTTTGTTAGTAATATCAGGTTTTACCTGTTATGCCTTAGAGAGGCATCCAGGGGAGGCCCTAGAGGGGCGATTTATCACATGGTTTTGTACCCTAGAGGGGTATATTTTGTTGCCAAAGTGGAAACACGCTAGAGGGGTATGTCCATTAGAATAGCATGGTTCTTTTTGTATTGTGATACGTGAGTAATGTATTGTCTGGAGGGCAAAGTGGCTTTACTTACTGGAAACTGTGAGTTTAAAGTAAATTCAGCATTGTGTGCATTGCTGCCTGTCTTATAGATATGTTTTAGGTTTTCTTGATATTTTTTTCCTTTTTTTTCTTATCCTCGAATAGCTTCACTTCCGTTTTCTGGTCTTCAGGGGCCAATAATTCCCCGAGGGTGGATCAGCTAAAAGAGAATCTCAAGTCCACCGTGCTTGCTTCCAAAGCGTCTGGGACAACTGGAAATTACTTGAGAGCTTTTAACAAGTGGAAAGCCTTTGCTTGCAATGTCTTGGGTACTTCGGAGTTTCTAGTCAGACCAATTGATTGTGCCCTTCACTTGCAACATCTCCTCGATTCTTCCAAGTCCGTTGCTACCATCAACTGCGCCTTCTACGCGTTCATGTGGATACATCGTCGTGATAACATCACACCCTACTGTAAAAGAAGGAGATGTTCGTCTTGTCAGTCAGCCAATAGTCAATAGAAAGGAACCCCTGGACGCCCACCACCTCAAGCTTCTTGCTGCAGTGTCTAATCTAAAAGACCTTTTACAATTAAGAAATTTAGTTGTGTTTATTCTCGCATTTTCCGGTTTTCTTAGAAGTTCTGAGTTATGCGTTATTCGTAGCAGAGATGTTCAGTTTAACGAGGGTTATGTTACAATCAGCATTGAGAAAAGCAAGACGGACCAGCTGAGAGAGAGCAGATCGGTCGTTATTGCTGAATCATCGTCTAACACGTGTCCGTGTTCTTTGCTTAAACTGTATTTGCAGAAGGCCCAGATTCAAGAAACTTCAGACAAGTATGTTTTTAGGGCCATTTCAGCTTCAGGCAATCATAAGCGCCTTATCTCTATTAACAAGTCGATTAGTTAACCCATGTATAGGCAGTCTTTTAAAAAGTCTTTCGTGAATATTGTACCTGATATCTCTAAGTTTAGTACTTATTCAGCTAGGTCAGGTGGAGCTACTTTAGCTGCTAGCTCTAGTGTTTCGGAGAGGAATCTTCAGCGCCATGGTCGCTGGGCTTCTGTCACGGCGAATAACATTTATGTTAAGGATTCTCTCGCTAGTGGGCTGAACATTTCTAAGGCTCTGTCTCTATGAGCTCAAACCCTACCTTTTGCTTTCTGTCTTAGGCCTGGCTGACCAACGCGCCCGTGCTTCAACCAGTTTGAGTGTGTTCGGTTGTGTAGTGAAGGCAAAATATGTAATTTGTGATAATCGGTATTGAAATAAATTAATATTTTGCCGACACGGAACAAAGAGCTGGGTGCGAGAGTGGTACGTGTAGGCTTATGGGTAGTACATTTGTAAAAAGAGACGGTTGAGAAACTTGTGTCATTCTACGGTACTACTACTACTACTACTACTACTACTACTACTACTACTACTACTACTACTACTACTACTACTACTACTATAATAATAATAATAATAATAATAATAATAATAATAATAATATAATAATAATAATAATAATAATAATAATAATAATAATGCCACCGACAAGTGGTATGACGATCAACCCTTGCCAGCCCCAGAGAATGGAGAAGTAAGGATGACCTGGGACATGACTATCTACACAGACAAGGTGCCAAAGCATGATCGGCCAGATATTACACAGCGCATAAAGACACAGGAATGGACACTTATTGACATAGCTCTGCCAGCGGACCAGAACATCACCAGGACTGAGGAGGAGAAGGTGGATAGGTACCAGGACCTAGCCGCGAAAGTTACAGTAATACCTATCGCGATTGATGAACTTGGAAGCATCTCGAAAAACGCCAAGACCTGGTATGGGAAGCTCGATCTACCTGACATCTTTGGAAGTGTACAGTTGTCGGCTATCTTCGGAACTGCCCACCTGTTGCGGAAAGTGTTGTGTCTCAAGCTGCGTGGAGCTGCTGAGACATGATTAAGAATACCCAGAAGAAAACTGGAGAGAATCCCATAAAATAATAATAATAACAACAACTACAACACCAATAGTAATAATAATAATAACAACAATAATAATATAAAATTAAGTACTTATGAGCTCAAGCGCTTAAAATTCTTGCTTTAGGCATTACCAATGTAACGCAACGTTGTTCACGCATTTGTTTAGACAACCCAAAGTTGTTTTGTACTGCATCAGAGAAGAGACGTTAGAAACGTACAAACGCTTTGTCAAACCATTGGAAGTCGCAAAAGAAACTGAAAACAATGGTTATGCATATTTTGAGGGACAAACAAAGTGTATTGTGGGAGATATAGAAGGAGCGAATTGGAAATTTTGTATGTGCGCGTTGAAAATATAATTTCATGAGCAAACCGAAATAAGATATAATAATGTATATTCTTGGTTTTCAGTCACGCAAGTAAAAAATTAAAATCCTCAACCATTCGATAGATAAAGTCAAGAAATTGAGATATTGTAGAATAGTAATAAATAAACAACATACTAAAGTCTCAGGGCTGTGCGGTATCCCGTACTCGAGTTATTCGGCAAAATCTACCACTCAAAATTATAGAGTTTAGTATGGAAACGCCAAGTTAGTGTCCCTCTGAAGGGCACAAATATGGCGGCCGGAAACGAGTGAAAACATCTGGAATTTACTTTTGCTATCTCAAAGGGTTTCTTCTCTATTTTGAGCTTGCAAACATTCACATAGACGCTTCTCTTGCCATGTTGGCTTTTTAGACCTTAAAAAAACACGCGGGTTATCGATGTTTTCATGTACGTGACATGCTTGTGAGCAGACATGTTTATGTCACACACTGTAATAAAATCTAAAATTCAAGTTGCTCTATTTTCAAAACAAAGCAAGCTACCGAGCTGAAAACATGGAAGCAGATACATTTCTAAAACGTCTTTTACGTGATGAAGCTAAAAATGCAAAAGTCTGTTTAATTTTGAATTTTCGTTTTTTATGACGTCATGTGAAAACCAAGAATCAGCTGCTGGAATCGACCGCTAGTCTTCGCTCATTAGCGAGCATTTTTAAACAATTTCTTCGAAGTATCATAAGCCCCAATCGCATCATTGAACCGTCTGCTTTCCTTTTCTGTTGAGTCTAAATTTTATATAGTCAGAGAAACAAATAAAAATACTATTTCTATTTCGTAGACCAAATGAAATCCGCAGTTTCCATTCATGTTGACAAATATATGTTTCTTTCCGAAGGAAACCTCCAACAAGAATATCGTGACCTATTCAGTACTAAACCGTACTCTGAATAAGAATTTCCACGTCTATTGAATCATTTTAATTCGAGAGCCACACACGACTTCTAGATCCACACCAGACTGATCTGATGAGTTTCTATGCCTCTAGCGACACAGTAGAGAACGGACACTATCGCGGTCACCTGTCTTCCACCGGCACGACGTCGCACTTCAGGTTCCATTTATCAAACGAATTACTTAAAGGGGAACCTCCACTCTTACAACAAATTGACGCTAAATTGTAAACAATAATTTTTTTTAAAAAGTAATTTGTTTTTAAAAAGTAGATATAACAACGACGTTTCGACTGATCCACGGTCATTTTCAAGTTGAACTTCAAAATGACCGTGGATCGGTCGAAACTATCTATCTATCTCCACTGATGGGTAGTCTTTACTTTTGCTTGTAAACCCCCTGTTCATACCGTTGTTTTAACCCCGTTTTTGTTGTAGCTTGCCGAAAACTCTAAAATAACCAACTGACTACTGGATTTTCCCTCGCATTTCAGTTTATTGACACGTCCCTCGGAAATAGAAGGAAATGGCATTTCCGAGACCCTAAATTTCAAAATTTTTTGTGCGTACACCTTTAAAATCTCACGCTACGCCCCTGCAAGAGTACTACTTTTTTCTGTAAAAAGAATCAGCAGACAGAGACGGACAACAAGTCCAAGATTTGCGCTTCGAAATTAATTTAAGGCTCGGCAACAGCGAATTTTCTTGCGCGGCATCCATGGCAGATGTGAAGACCGTTGCTAAGCACTATTGTTGAGCCTCGATTTGATTTTTTCTTCGTGGCTCACGTGCTCTTTACCTCGGTTAATTATCGGTAACGGTCGGCCGTCGGCCGATCCCGAGTACTCAGAAGCACACCTTTTGCTTCAGTGTGCAAAATAAATGTTGTAGTGTAGGAACAGTGGGCTGGTGAATAGCAACTCGAGACTTTCCAAGTCAGTGACACCGCCATCTTTTGTTTGTTGTTGTTGTTGTTGTTTTTTAGTGTCCGAAACGTTTTAGGACGGCAAACGAAGCAGAAGCAACGAAACGGCTTCGTGAAAATGTTCAAGACTGGGCGTTTTTCCGGCTTAGTGACTTAAGTTTTCAGACACCATTCCATCGAAACCAAGAACAATTTCAGTCTAGTGAGAAAACTACCACTGACACCGCACTTCTCACGCTTTCATTTCACTTGTCCACAAGTAAGTTTGAACGGCGTCGTTCTTATTGAAAATATTAAATCATTTTATTGTTATGTGACCTTCATTTCATTGATTTTTCTCAGCGGAAAAAAATATTTCTTTTCTGCGTGAGCGTTAACTTTGTTTCGGCGTATTTTAGTTTTTTAGGGTTACGGGATAAATAGAGCTTTTGTTGCAATTAAATTGATCGAATAAATTAATGTTGTCTTTCTCAAGGTTTGCTTACAAGTTAGCGAGTAGTGATTTATCTGCTGTAAGAACATGTGAAGGAACAAAACTGACACAATGAAAAGTGGCTCGAAAGAGTTAATTGAACGTTAACCAAAGTTCTCTTATCTTACTCAGTATCTGGTCCGCAATTTTTAATTTTTTTTAGTGAAACGTGGATTTAACTTAGTACATTTAACTTGTTTGTTTTTACATCATGGAACGTTACACTTCACAAAGTGACAAAAGAATAAGTTTTAGGCCAAAGTAGGGTTTGTGCTCGCCTGGGTTATTTTATTTTATTTGTTTTTCTAAAACAAAACTCGATTTTGACTAAGAAGGTGAAGAGCAATTTGAATTTTAAAAGTAACTTTTAGAAGTATTATTCCGCGTAATTCAGTTCCGCGTTAAAGATTGTCAGCTGCATTTGGCGAGCTGTTCTTCCGTGTATTTATTTTTTGTGGCTAAGAAAAGTATTTTAACTGGGTCTCCTTGGTTTTGTTTAACCCAAAAAGTTAAGATAAAACAACGTGAAAGTAAGCACCTGAAATCTACATTTCCTTACCTCAAACGGCGGTGCTTGAGTTGTTGCTGGATGCGGGTTGGCTGTTGTATTTATTGGCGTGGCTTGTATTCCCTTACAATTTGTCAAGTTAAATGGCGTCTATATATAGCAGAAGGTTTCTTCCTTTGTGAATTACTTCTCCTGTTGAACTGAAAGTTTAAATGAAATTTTAACATTTGAATGGCACGTAGTGCACTAACATAAAGACACGACGGAAGCAAAGATGAAATGAAAAAACAATTAAACGAGGAACGGATTGTGTGTCTGACAATGGGGCGGAAACCAGATTAATAAGATCAGTTAAGAATTATAGTTTAATTTTGATTAGTTTAAAACAAACCTAAGGAAGGAGAGTTGAGGCGTATGTAGGAGGATTACCAAAGATCTCTAAACGCCTACCAATGTGTTTGACGGCACTACACTTCAGTACTGAGCGAACGTGATGTCATTGCATGCGCACATAAGAAGGTGCTGGTCTTCGTTTTGGCGGTAAAAGCAGCCTTCATTGGTCCTTTGAGTCAACGGAAAAAGGCCTTTACTATGAAAAATGACGTTTTCGACAAAATCAATAAAAAAAATAAAGCCGAAAAACGTTACCTCTTTCAACTTCGCATTTTGTCATTTAGTAGCTACAAAGCACTATTTTCGAAACTAAATTAAAACCGCAACAAGAGGCAGGTGCTACATATTACGAAACGCTCGACTTAAAGTTATTACTACGTCCGATATCTAGACTTGTTTTACGGTTGTTAGAATGAGATTAAAAATATAGTGTTAAACTTTTGGCACTTTTCTTTTCTTTTTGCTGAGTTCATGCAATAATAACTAAAAACGCAATTCATACAAAGTATAGTAAGATGGTATAATTTTGGATCACAAGAAATTGTCACGGTTTAAACAACTTTGATCATTTAAAGATTAAGAACTTCGTAATTCGTAGGAGATTACAATCCGCAATCAATACGTTTTGCAACTTTTTTTCCTGACTGGATACGAAAACGGAATTTTTGTCATAAATTCACAATCAACCATTTCTTATTAAACTTGGCCCCACAATACTTACAACATCACGTCTCGTCGTATCTGTTGTCAAAAACTGTGAAACAACTCCATCAATTTCCAATGGATTCAAGTTAATTACGACTTCAAAGCTAAAAACGAAGTCTTTGTTTTCCGGACGTATTCATAGGCAAAACAAACGGGAAGCGAAGTTGTAAGACAACAGGTAAAGAAGTTGATTTGCCAGCTTCCTTAACACCTGTCTCTCAAGAAAACTTAAGTTTCGGTCGTCCTGATGAAAGACTACAAAAGCTTCCATGGTCAGGACCCAACGCCTGCTAGCGCTACACTTCTAAACATACACGTGGAGGTGCACACGAATTCCAAGTAAGTCATAGTGAAATAGAAAATTGCGTCGATTTCGTTATAGCTTTTAATTGTTGAGTGATTATTTCTAACCGTCAAGCGAATTTCAGGAAATTATACATCGGACCAGTTCGATCCTTTTTTCCTTTAGTTTTGGCTGCCTGCGGTTCTTAACACACAGAGTTAGCTTCAGAATATTGTTTTTGTCGGTATCTGCACTCATACTTAAAATCTGTGGTCACGAATCTTTTACAGAAGACGCTATTTCAAAGCACTAGGTGTCTCTGGCAGCCGGGCGTTAAACTGATTGATCGATGTTCAATTTATCATAAATTGTGTCGGTTGCGATAAGCTCTAGTTTATTTTATATACATATTGTCGGTTTTTCTGAAGGGATAAAAAAGAGGACGGAAAATCAAACCTCAACAAAAGAAAGTAAATCAATAATAATACATGTAATACATCTTTGTTACACAGACAAATCTAACTCAAAATATGCCCTGCTACATCTTGATAAACGTGACCAAAATTCCCAGAGTACTTGGTGACACGTCGTGAAGCAATCCTTTGACTTTTAACGAGGATGTTCTTAATTAAAAAATAAACATTTTATTAAGTGTGGTGGAAACAAGACAAAGAGCCTCCCACTCAAAGCATGTTGAAACCTTTATGAAGCATGTTTGACATTTCTGGAATCGAAATATGACTCAGCGTTCCAAGTTTTGTTATATTGTAAAGTCAACAAAACAAAATTAAACAATGTGATCTTGAGAAAAAGACGTTTTTAGCACCTGACTTCAAATTTTTCATTAAAAAAATGGTTAAGGAAGGAATTGAAGAAAAGGTACCGATTTTAATGAGCAAGGCATTAATTTTTTTTTTCTTTTTAGCGAATTTTTATTTTTATTTTTTAAAGCCATAGTAGATCGATTCATACGGCGGCTCCAAAATTGAAAGATGGTTATATAGCTTTTATCAAGTTTAGCATCAAAGTTTGCATCGCTAACAGCGACAAAATAAATTTTACTCAATAATTTAAATCGATGACACAACCCTGGCAAAAATAAATGAAGCACTTCAATAGAGCAGAGCGTCCGACAACACTCAGTGTTTAAAAGCACACAAGACGTTATTGATTCGCACCGGAAAGGAAAAAAGCCTCCTTTGCGTGTGTATTTTTGTTGAATTTATATGAATGTAACATAAAGGAGTGCGATACCAATTATCAGGAAAACGTGAAAGCTCGAAAGGACAAACAATTAATAAAACATCCCGCTGCGTTTTAATTTGATGAAATCCGCTATCCTTTGGAAAGCCCTTCACCCTTCCACGTATATCTGTCAACAAACACAATTAGTGAAAATGAGTGGGCCGGCTTCTGAACACTTTAAGCACTCAAGGCAAGGAATCCGCACACGACTCTTCGTAAAATAAAATTAAAAAAGTAAAAAAGAGTCATTTTTTGCATTGTGACTATTTTTCCTTCGAGTTCAAAGTGCAGCATTACAATTTTTCAAACCGTCAATTTTCTTCACAAATAGAATTTCTCAAACTACGGTAAATTCAGCGCTTTTTGCACAGGTGGAGAGAGGACATGTTTTCCCTTGGTCTGGTATCCATGTGGCGCATTTGATATCAGAACGAGTCGAGTTCCATAACCTTTTTCCAGACATGACCTCTGAGTACACTTATATAGCCTTTTCAGAATTGGCGTGTCTGAAGTACTTAATGGCTTGACCTTCTCTCTCGACGATTAGTTTTTCGTTTGAAGACCAAACGAGGCAAAAAAAAAAACATTTATACAATGTCGCGGCTTATGTATTCTTAGTTTCGAGGCAGAAAATAAAATAACGCCAATTTCGGATCACGGTAGCAAACAACATGTCCTTGAGACCAGAGGAACTCAGAGGCCATACCCCAGCATAAGCTTTGATATGAGAGAATCAAGCTCCTTTTTATGTTATCTTACTATTTTCCTAACTCTGTTGCAACACTTCAGTTTGTGGGATGATTCAAATGAAACTTTGCTGAGCTTTAAGGCCCATGGCAGAAGATCTAACATACGAGTGACAAGGTGAAAAATGTTGCCATCAAATGAAATTCACTGAGCAGCACTCCTCTGTGGATCTTTTGATTATGCTCTAAAATCATTATGGTGGCTTTAACCTCCACGAGCCAAAATGAAACTCAAAATTGCAACATTGAAGTGAAAAATCATTAACGGGGCAGTGTCATGGAAATCAAAGGATACCTGTTTACCGATTGCAAACGAAAAATAATGTTTTTTTAGTTCCAAGAAACTATTTTTATTGTGATGATAATGAAACAAATAAAAAGTGTCTCTCTAACCAGGAAAATATTGGGTGAATTTTATTTCAAGATTTGTACATAAAGAATATATACAGGTGATTAGAACAAAAGGATATAGCAACCCCTACAAGGTTCAACCACCTTACCCAACGCCATAAACCTTAAAATATATATATATATATATATATATATATATATATATATATATATATATAACATCATCATAACAAGAACATGTGTTTCTTAAATTCACTAAAATTAAATCCTAAACTGTTACCTTTCAAATGAAAAATATTGAGCATTCAGTTTTTGGTGGGCTATTAACAATACCACAAATTACTGTTCTAACTCAAGGTAAACATTGAAAGGGACCTGTATGGAGCACGTTTCTTTCTTTACGCCGTATCATACTACACGAAATAATTGAAACTTTTACACTGATACAAAGCTTCTTAGCTGATACATTTTTGCAGTCCCGGTGATTTTGCTTCAGAGAAACTGGAATTTCGAAACAAAAATGCAACTAGATTTTCTTATAGTTGTTGTCGTGCATAAAGGTTTAGAATAAACATATTTGCGTCTACCTTAACGAAGTCTGTCACAGCTCTCCCACATCACAAAACGAAGGTCGTTTTCGGTTGTTGGTTGTTTGAGGAAATAAGACAACGAAATTCTTCTTCTGTTTATTAATTACAGGCCTGTAAGACTTGTCAATAATCTTTCAGCATGAAAGTCTTAAAAAGGCTTCCCACGAAAAGTTGTTATCAGTTCATTCAATGCAGCCGGATGCAATAGAAACTCCATTTGCATTCTGATAGAAATGTCCGTCTTGGTGACGTCTTGCCAAACAAAGAAAACACAATTTACATGCCTATTTCCTCATCTATTTGTCAAAGATAAGATCAAAGATCAAAGATTTGGAGTAAAAGCTTCCTCCATCGTTAAAAACGTATAACTTTTCCGTGGCTTAATGAACTTTTGCGTGGATATAACAAAGAGCACAGTTCTTTATATTTTCTCTGTTCCTACACATTCAGCCAGCCATTCGTTCTGAGAACTTAAAGACAAAATTAACAGGTAAGGCAGTTATGGGATACTCTATTTTATCACAAATATGTCCCTACTTTCTTACATCCAGAATTACACCCGACTTTTATAAGTTGCAGTGGTGCTTAAACAATTTAAAATGCGATTCCCTTTGTCTTTAAATCATCCGCCTTACGTATTTAGTTTTAGAAACTGCTGAACAAGTTATTATATCCGAATGTGCAGAGTTAACTTAGCTTTGCAAGGCTTTTACCATTGCCTACAGGAAAAAAGAGTCAGCATGTTTAATAACGTGAACTTGAACTTTTAATCAAATTCTTGGAAATTCTAGAAAAACGTTCATCTCTTTAGAACAGCCAACATTATTATCATTCTCTCATATGACAAATTCACTCTCCTTCTTTTTAAATTCTTTGCAGCTAACCGACATACTCAGGACTTGGTCGACATTTATAAAATCTAGTTTTAACATCTGTTTCTGCCTCAGCGTTAAAGAAATCCAGGCAATGACCAACAAAAATCGTCACTGAACAAGAAGACTTATCCATTTGATAGAAACCTAAACTTTTTATTTAGTCACTTTGAATTTCAAAACGGCTGACTGTCATCTCTTCTTGGCTTTATAAGGCACTATATACAGTCTCCTTTAATTGCTGCACCTGATCTGTTAGAGCAAGAAACAAGAGTCACCAATGACATTGATTGTAGAACCAGAGAAAATTCTTCCCACAGGAGCAAAAGGAATCGTGGTAATTCGTTTTAAAAGAGTAGTTGTTGTCACTGGCATCTCAATTGCAATTTAATGCGAAGACTTCAGCAACACCCACAGTTTCAATCCAAAAATTAAATCCATTGCCTATCACACTTTTCTCCAGAATTCAACGAAGTCGTAATTCGTTTATCCCACGCTGATAACAAAATAATCGTAATAGAGACCAAATACTAGGAATAATTAATCAATTAATGGAAAACCATTTTCTGAGTCATTCAAATTGTTTACATAATATTTCCGTCGCCCCTGGAGGATAAATAAAACAAAATACTTTTCCTAACTTTCACACAGCTCTGTTCTGTTAGCCAGATAAAGAGAAAGTAAAAATATGCTAGCAGACGCAAAGGAAAATATTTTAGGGGTATAGAATACATCTGAACTGATCTGCGTCTCGATTGGAATCTGATGCCCAGTTTCTAACAGTGTTAAATGCCATCGCAATTTAGATGTTTCCGACACCCTCTTAAGCCGCCTTCGAAACAAAATAGCTTCATTTTCTTCGTGCAAAAAACACGGCTTTTTCCGAGGGAAAATAACTGCCAAATGTTTCCCATTCCCGACCGCCCTTTTTAAATGCGAATTTCCATTGTCATTTTTATGGCCAATTTCAAAATTTGAAAAGTCTTGCAGAAAACTGAAATTCAAGCTCATTGACACCAAGACATCCTGTTTAATCCAAATAAACCCTAACGACTTGTAGCAAAAAACAAACTCTAAAATAACACCCTCAGTGCAAAAAGCTTCATTTTATGATGACTGAAAACAACCTCTCTGGAGGGCAAAAAACAAAATTGTGTGCGTGGTTGCTGCAAAAGCCTTTTAATTAATGACATTTGCCAGAAGGAATTTTTCATAATCTCGAGCACACAATCAATATCAACAGATAAAACTGTGTTAGAATTATTATTACTTTCAGTTTCAATTGTCATATAGTGAGCATTTACACGCACACTGAGAGAGAGAGAGAGAGAGAGAGAGAGAGAGAGAGAGAGAGAGAGAGAGAGAGAGAGAGAGAGAGAGAGAGAGAGAGAGAGAGAGAGAGAGAGTGAGTGAGATTTCGTCTTTGAACACAATTAAAAACAAGAAGGATTTCACTTTTTTAAAACAAACAACTTAAATCGATTTGCATTGGGTCACGTTTTGCCTTTTGCTCATTCAATTTTGCAGCTGATTTCGTTGAGAGCGATACTGCTGTAGTGACTAATGGTGCCTTTACGGTAGACCATATCTTCGGAAGACCTTAAGCGACTGAGAAATTCGAATAAAACTGTGATAATAAAACGTAGAATTTTCTTCGTCGCTTCCGGCAAACGTACATAATATTGCAAACGTAATTATATTTGTTTTCGGGGAGAAGAAACTATGCCAATGATAGTGCAAATAAAGGCCAGCTACATACTTTGACCCGGTAAAAACATTTTTATTGTATTTTCTCTGTGCTGAAATCTTTGTTTAATTTTTCTTAATAATAATAATATATCACATTTATATTGCGCATTTTCTATGCAATATTCAAATGCGCATTACAACACTGGCCGGGGGACTTTGCCAGACTGCTTATAACGCAGTTTACAATTAATAAAGATGAGTTATGAGTGCCCCCGTAATGTAAATATCAAATTAAGACAGACACTAGGGGTGGTCACTGCCAGAGTTTTGTTGCGTCCCTAGTGGTTCTTTTACGTCCCACAGAATCAGAGAATTATTAAGAGTTGTGAGACGGGGCCTACGGTTTATCGTCCTTATCCGAGAAGACTAGAAAGTCTAACCGTTTGTAGATGTCATTACAAAGGCAGCACTTTCTCCTCAATTATTTAAAGACCCTGAGTGTTGGTCCGGCCGGGGTTCGAACCCACGACCTCCCGCACGGTAGTCCGGTGCTCTACCACTGAGCTAACCGGTCGGCAACCTAACGTGCACATTACTGAACTTCTTCGCGCAATTTTATAGCACGTGCATTTTAGGGCACCATTATCAACAAAACGGGAGCGGTGACTTTGCGTTTTTCTCAGTAAGAATTTTAAGATCATTCACATATTCAATTTTAAAGTTACTGAGTTTATGTGTTCAAAATTAAATCTAGCAAGTCAATCATTACCAATATTTGGAGCGACAACCAAATTTAGTTTGGAAATCTGCCTTGGTCAACGAGGTATTGTTTTGTCTCTACCGATTGACTTGCGCAGTAGTCCTCGAGCAATATTTATCACTGCAAATGTTGAACATTCGCAATCGCTCAAAATTAAAACCACATATCGCTAAGCTTGGGTAGATTTCTGAAGCTTGAAATTAACGGAGTTAGTGGACCTTGTTCTGTATAAGAGCAATGGAGTGAATAAATTGGTGCAGGACGAGAGGAACTCTCTCAGTCACTTCTTTATTAGGCTCGAGACCAAAAGAAATCGGCAAAACACCATCTCAATTTTTTTTTATAGGGACCATTTACATTTTTACTTTGTCGTTATAATTTGATAAAAATTGGAAGTGAATTTGCGTCGTTTTAGAGTTCTGTGTCTGTGTTTAGTAGTGCTCTTGTCTTCCATGGTCTATTTGGCGGCATCCGACGGAAAATGTAAAGGTGGAAGATTATACGAAAAGAGTGATGGTTTAACGACAGCAAAATGCAAAGCAAATTTGTTAGGACAGCGTTCATCATTTTAAAATTTGCCTGATAACGCAGAAGGGTAGGCTTTTAAAATAAAAGAGTGAGTTATTTTCGCGTTTATCATTTTAAAATTTGCCTGATAACACAGAAGGGTACTAGGCTTTCAAAAGAAAAGAGTGATTTGTTTTGTCTTTTTTAAATCAGTCCAATGCATTTATAAGTGTATTTAGTATGTTTTGCACTCTCTGATGCGGTATCAGGCAGCATACTTAGTTTGTCAGTGTGAATGAAATCCTGAGCGTAACCATTAAAATGAAGGCAGCTAAAACACAGTAATCTTAATGTGAACAAAGCTGTTTATTATAGTTGTAGAGAGTGATCTAATATTTGAACGATTTACTGAATATTCCAGACAATGTGACTAAGGCGATTGATTGAGTACGGTCATTTCTTGTTTCATATGCTGTACAACTTGGTCAAATTGTTGAATTTCTTGATGAAACCCTAAACAGGGCGCAACATTGAATTAAGCTCTCAAGCAGAACTTTCCTTTAGTGCTTTCCATTACGCTGTGCAGGTGGCTGTTTGATAGCTTGGCGTGGGAAGAGAAAAGTCTGTGACAATTCTAAAAAATTAACACTTAAGTTTTCAGATTTGTTTTGAATCTTTTGCAAAATAATTATTCCGGAGCCTTTTTAGACACAGACCTTAATGCTCGTCTAGGCCAGTGTTAGCCTTTCTAAGCGTTTTGATCGAAGCTCACAATGAAAGAGAGTCGGTGCTAAAAGGACATGGCTGCCTCCTGCCTCAAACGAAAGAAAGCAAACAATTAATAGGCTTGTAATGTATATTAAACCAATTTTGAACTTCACATCTCATCAATTGCTGTAACCTCCTTATGACGAGCAACGTGTTCGCCTCGATTCATTCTGATCTCATTCACACTAAAGGTTTCTCAATGCAAATATCGAAATTTTTTTATATTTCTCCAAACACCATACAACAAGGTATCTCACTGCCCATTTGTGGCCCGGATGGGAGCTATTTTCACGCTACCGTTCTTCGAAATTTACCATATTTTCTTCTTTTTTCTTGAAGTCGCCCTCCCGCCATGTTATCGAGTTTAAATACTCTCTCTCTCTCTGTTCTTAAATCCCAATGGCCTGCACTTTCCACAAAAAAAGTAGAGCTGAAGGCTGCAAAGAGTCACAAACATGTATATGTTTGACAGAGGTAACTACACTGAAGGGAGTGTATTGTATTATTGTACTGCATTTCCTTCTCAGAAACTGAATAATGTCTTCAAATGGCCTTAAAGAAGACAGTAGTAGTATGGGAAGAAATTGCTTTCCAGCACCAAACATGCAATCTTTAATTCCATGAATTAGCTGAATAAATGAACGCTATGGTCATCACACGATGTGAAATGTATCCAAAACATCACTCTATGCTCTGCCAGGAATTTGGCATTAGTATCTTTTCCTTTCTTATTTTGCCTCGCTTAAGCTGGCATGTGTTCGCACTATCTCCACCTTTCGTAGTACGGGGCACTTTATTAGGAGTGCAATATAATCTTTTGGCGTCTCAAAAATAAGGAGGCCACTTGTTCCCCATTTGAAGATCAAAAGATGGTGACCATCTGTTCAAGAGATGGGAGTAGATACCTTCAAGAAAAGCGTTTTCATGTTTCACCCTTGAGCGGCTCAGATAAAATGGCTAATAAACTCATTGTTGAGCACCGCGTTCTTTCTTTGAAAATTCACTTGATTTCACACCTCATTGCTGGTCAAGAGGCAATTTTCGCATGAATCACTTTGTTGCGTTATGACTACAACTTTGATATTCACCAAAGTTGTGACCGAAACCTGAATAGGGTAATCTACATTACTCTGCCTCTTGAGCGCTTCTTGGGTGAAAGCTACATTAGTTCACTGCATCTAAAGAGGGCTTTACAGCCTGCCGCCATATAATCAATGAATATTGAAGATATAAAATCGCGCTGGAACGCAAGACATTAGTGCTTGCATTCTATGATTACTGTGTGAGTTGAATGACAGTCGGTTTATTGATGTTGATGGAAGGGCGCCTTAACGATCATACCTGTTCTTATTATTGCGCCAGGGTTTCAACTGCAGCTCGCATTTGTTGTTTGTTTTCAATGGCGCACTGTAAGTGCTAGTTTGTCCTTTTCCTCCGTTAGTTAAAACCAACCATTCAATTTCAATATTCAACGATCAGTTTGTCAGTGTTCAGGCTGATCAACTGCTATTCTCTTACAACAAAGGTATTTCATGAATATGTAAATGATCACCAAAGTTATGAACATTTGGCTTGTTAGTTCAGTTGGTAGCCAGAGCGCTGCACCGATATCGCAGAGGTCGTGGGTTTGACTCCCGTACAAGCCTGAATTTTTTTCTGGATTTATTTTCACCACTGCGTTAGTAGTGTTCATAACTACGATGATCACTCGCATATTCATTCTTTGATCCGCAGTTCAAATATGTGATTTTCATATATAATGATTCACTATCACAAAGGTAATTCACTTTATATATTCATTATTTTATTTATTTTAGCTATTTACAAAATTCGACCTGAGGCAGGTGGGCATACAATAGAACACTAGGTACCCTGCTAGGTAATCCAACCACCTAACCATCCCCCTAAAAAAATGATACCCATTCCCTGGTATCCCAAAAAAAAAAATACAGAAAACCAAAAAAAAAAAGTTAACAAGAACAGCGTATAACAGTATTGGCACGGTGGCACTTCGGACAGACTTAAGAACGAATGTCATCTTGATTGAAAACTGAACTTAGTCTATTACATAAAAGAAACCTAGTGCACTTTTATTTAAATGGCACTAAAACTAAAGCTATGAATTCGTGAACTTACATACAAACGCCGTAATTCAAGTTGTCGACAACAATCGTGAAATTCATATTCTTTGATCTCAAAGCTTGTCTGAGGTTCCAACAGCAATCAACGGAAAGTAAAACTCGAATAAAGCCGTCAAAATGCGCCCAGATGGGAGGATAATCAGTAGTATCCAAGTTTGACGGGTTAAAAAAATCCAAGTCTGATTTAATGACTAACCACACACCAAAGGCGCCAGTACAACATACCCAGAGTCTGTTCTAGGCGTGGAATACGCATCATTTGATCTTTTGTTTGATGCTAAAAGGTATTATTGTTTGATCCTCCTGAATCTCCGTGCTTTTCGGCTAAAGACTGCAGTCAAACTCAAAAGCTAGCACCTCTTCCTTATTCCAATCATAATGCCTTGAAAAGTAAGTTACATACGCAGAACGCAGAATGCAGAGCGCATAGCGCATAAAAACATACATCATAAAATATAACATATATAACACAACTTATAACCTATAACTCTTGACCATATATCCACGCAAATATGATCAAGCAATACATATTACAACAATGCTAAAGGCCCGGGCAAACAGCTTCAACATTTGCAACATTGAAAAAGTTGATAAACCGAGCTAAGAACGAAAATAAAACACTACGTGAAACACTATATATAAAACTCCACAGTCTAATGAATATGACTATGGAAGTTGAAATGAAAGCAACAAGCAACACCACGGCAGTAAGCGAATTTGTATGATCGAAACCTGTATTCTTACAGAAACTAAGATAATGACAACTGTGCAAGCCTAGCCCGTTGTAAAGCTAAAGATTCATAGTTTCTGGTCATGGATGAGGAACCTGACCCACTGATATTGATAGAGGAAGCTTATACAGCAACACGTTTTAAGACTAACTTCGAATCTTTAACATGTCATTTCCACAGAATCATGACTCAAAAGACGCTCCTTCTCCAGATTACCTTCACCCTGTTTTTTAATGGTCTGTCATCCTATGATAAGCCCCCAAGAAGTCAGGGGGGAAACATGCCGACCTGAAAGTTCTGAAGTGGCGATAAGAGTGGTTGACTGCTACGAGAGGAAGGTGCTTTTACCACAGTGCACAGGGAAGTGCCTATCCAAGCATTCGTATTACAGTAAATTCTGCTATTGCTGTATACCTGTCATGAGAAAGCAAGTGAGAGTGGAAATTGAATGCAAAGATAAAAAAGGACAGAAATACCGATACTTCCACTCAGTAGAGATGCACCAACAATGCACTTGTTCAAAGTGTTCTCATTACTAATAGGAGTGACTTTCATTCAGAATACTGAAAAATCCAGTAAAAGGGCCATCCATATGCAAACACTGAAAAACACCATTTCTTAATTCCGCTCATGTTAGTGCCCGCAGCTTATAAAACGTCTTTTGATACTCCTGGATTTTGGTCTCGAGTTCTGATCAACCCACCCCCCCCCCCCCCCCCTCCTTCTCACCCCGTCTAAGCCCTCCCCGATTAAAAAGCACACTAACTTGAAGTTGGATAAACTCATGGCTTATAAACGTATACACGACATAATTATGGTATCCACCGTCCTTTTGAGCATTGTGAACGAGTCCTAACCCTTATAAACGACCGTCCTCTTACTTGAAAATCAGCCATTTTGATATAGGTCCTGGTAGGAATGTGCCTCTACGCTTTGTGCGACTACTTGTTAAAGATTCTTTCAGGGAATATTTTACTTCAAATGTTAATGTTACACTCGGGATTCATGCATTGTTGATGAGTGAAGTCCAATTTGAGGGAAATCGTTTAAACTCGTATTCCTCATTTTCAACACTACATCTCGTGTCATCTTTAATTTGATCATTGCAAAATGGCGGATTTCAGGTAAGAGTTTCAAGTGACAAATAAACCATGGTGTAGAATTTGGGATGAATTTTAGTAAAGTAAAAAATGAAGGAATACCTTATCTGCTGCTGTAGAGTCAAATGTAGACTGAAGATAGGAATTTATTATTTCTTATTGATTGTTTATTTTCCAATACAACCCCATGCTCGAGAATTATTGGTTGGGGGGGGGGGGGGGGGGGCAGCGGACGTTGATACAAGTATTTAAGCAAGTTAAACAGGTTTACGTTGTACTGGTGATATTAACTGTTCAAATGTAACTATATCATAAACTACTGAAGTGAGACTTTCTACGCTGCGCACAGCTTTATCTCAATGTTCTTGTAACTGCTAATAGTTCAGTTTAAGCTGCTGTCTAGATGGAATATAGTTATAAAAGTCATCAGAAATAGACTTTGTGTCTTCTTCTAAGGGCATCGGATCGGGAGAGCTGCACTGTCTTACCTCTCTCACCAATGAGTCCCGGGTTCGATTGGGTTGAGTTTGTTGTTGGTTCTCTAATGTTCTTCGAGAGGTTTTACTCCGGATACTTCGGTTTTAGCCAACACCCCTAAATTCCATTTCGATCCAGAATGCTCGAACGTTTAAACATTAGGCCTTGGCTCTGGGTCTCAATGGGGTCAACCGCCAACCGTCAAATGGCCTGTTGTTGTTGTTGTTGTTTTTTTGTTGTTGTCTTTTTTTTTTGTTTTTGTTTTGTTAACTTCATTATTTGTTTGTAATGTAGTGGAGTGAATCTGTAATAAAAGTAACCGTCAAGCGTCAAATGGCCAAACATTTAACCGTCAACCGTCAAAAACGGAATCTTTTTACCGTCAAATGACCAAGCCAATTTCAATCGTCAACCGTCAAAACAGCTTATTTTTAACCGTCGACCGTCAAAGGGACCCCTCTGTCGAAAACGGGCATATTTATTTAGCTTTCTGTGCAAATTTCACACAAGATAACTACCCGAAAAAGGTACTTCAACAATTGTACGCACCTTTCCTAAAGCCAAACAATTTGATTGCAAAAATACCCTTGAAAGTCGTCGATTTGTAACTATCCAGGCATGTTTTTATCAGCTGTTTTTATCGATCGCTGAATTATTCCTTTTCTTGTGGCGAATTTTCAACTAAATGAACCCTTAGTACTACTTTTAGTAGAATATATCCACGTGAACAGTGATGACTGGTTTTCTGGTTGTCTTGTTGCAGCTGAAATGTTCAAGAGAGACCAGAGTTCACAACAACAGATTGATGAATCATTGTATTTTTGTCTCGCGTTGCCATGGCGAATGAACCTTTCTGAGGTCTTGCGTTTTTTGGTTGTGAAGAATCCATATGACGAGAGAATATAAATCCGTTTTCGGATTCTCCCCACCCCCCACCCCACCCAAAAAAAATCACCCTAAGGGCCTGTTCACATGGAGATGGGGGACCCCAGGAAGGTGAGGTACCCCACCTCGGGCAATTTTTCTTTTTACGCCCACTTCAAGATGGCGGCCACTTACCGTGATCGACTGGTATCTAGTAAACATGGACGATTTCTCCTCTCTCTTCCGTTGAATATCTTCTGCTTCGAGCTGCTTCTCAAGCCAGTTCTTGTCGCATTTTCGATCCTTGGATGCGAAAATGCGTCACTATTTTAAGAGTTAGCTGCACTGAAGCTGATTTTCTAAATCTACGCTTACGCTGGAGTACAAAATCAAGAAATCAAACCGCGAGCGGTTTAGAATGTCGAATATTGCTCGATTTCTAGCATTCGAAGAACCAGTGGCGTGCGAATTCTTTGCTTACTCTTCTTCGCTTTTGGTGAAAGAAGTCGCTAGTGTCCTTCGAGCCTCTGGGCTTTCAGGCTTCTGTTGGGAAGTAGGCGTAAAAGAGAAATCGTTTGCATATTACGCGCACTTCATTTCGCGACCCCGAGTTCTCTGCAGCTGTAAGAAGAAAAAGTGTCAATAAAAATTGATAAGTAATTTGCGTTATATGTAGGTTTTGGCGCACAAATTTCGTACTGGCCGGTCATACAGACGATATGACTAAGAAAAGGTTTTCTCAGACACCCAATCAACCTTGCATACCAGTGTTTTACGCACATACAACGATTCACAAAAACCCAGTAGGACGACCAATAATTTCGGGCTGTGATGGCCCTATAGAACGAATATCATCATTCCGGGGGCTACTGCCTTATATGGGCTATATAGGTATGTGCGGCCCCAAAGGGTATGGTTTTTAAGCCGTTTTGGTCTGAAATAGGGTATCAATTTTGACCATTTTGGTCTGAAATAGGGTATGGTCAGGAGCCCATCACTAGGAGCGTATAACTGACCTCAGATATTCCTGTCACGGCGTTTTCACAAACAGATTTATGTTTAGATTGAGTTTCCCGCCAATATCAGATTCCCGCAGGAGCCCCTATGACCAATCACAAGTCGCTGCACGTGCCACAAGAATCTGCACGTGCAGAGCATTTCTGTACTCATTAAAACTATTGTTATGTGGCGCTCTCGTGGCCGTTGCCGTCTTCGTTGCCATTTTTCGCGGGAAAAGATAGACTAAAAATAGATCGGTCTGAAAAAAAGGCCGTGACATAGGCTTAGTATGGGAGTTGAACGCTCCTAGTTATGGGCTCCTGGTATGGTTTGTGCACTTTTTTTCTTAAATTCGGTATGTTTTTTAGAAGAAGCCACTTCGAAGCAGAAAATATTCACCGGAAGTGGAGGAAGGTAGAGCCCAGTGTCAAGCGTCCATGTTTACTAGATACCAGTCGATCACGGTAAGTGGCCGCCATCTTGAAGTAGGCGTAAAAAAGAAAAATTGCCCACCTCGGTGGGGTTACCAATCTGTCCATACAATCTCTCTTTATTTCTTGATCGCGTTCACATGTTAAGTGGAGTACCTCATCAAGGCGGGTTGCCTGGTGAGCCTTGGCGGGTAACCCGCTTAGCTGGGGTGAGTTTTCTCCATGTGAATACTGGAGGTGAGGTGGAGTGATGTTCATCCGGGCAATTGTCGCTGAATTCTTTGTTAATATACGTACTTAGCGACCACGCGATAGCATTTTAAACCTCACCCCAGCGTCCATGTGAAGGTCAGCTTTTTTTGACCACAGGTAGGTGGGGTACCTCACCTTCCCCTGGGTTCCTCACCTCCATGTGAACAGGCCTTAAGTTTTACATTTTTACTCCTATGGAAGCCAATAACTTTCAACGCATCTTGAAATTGAGACATCTGCTACTGTCACATCATAGAAGAGGTTATCCTTTGTAACTTAGTAATAAAACCTTTTACTTTACTGCGCTTCTCAATCAGAAAACTCGGACACAAACGCTGATTTTCCAAGTTCTAACTTGAGCAGCCTAAAATATCACCGTAATCCGCGATCCTATAAAACGACAATCATGATGTAATTCCATCATCCAGCAAGATCCCTGTCAAATTACAGTGAAATCGACCCCCAAATTCAGAGATTTAAAGCTTGAAAATGAAGCACCTATCCCTCCACCCCCGCCCCCCAAATATTTTGCTCATGAATTTATTCATAGTCAAGAGTCCTGCGCGACCTTAAATAAATTGATTTGAAATTATTTTGAAGATAACTCCCATTCCAGGAAAACCGGTTCATGTTTTTTTTTTCCGGTAGGTAGATATTGACCTCAGTGATACATGCCTTCTGCTTGCGGTACTTTCATTCTTGCTCGTAACCTTGGTAACGAAACGTCCTTGTTGCTAGAGGTCACGTGAGGTGAGTTGTATGCGTGAGTTCGAGCGAGAACTTTGTGCCCAAGGAGCAGAAAAAGAGGGTAGACTATGAGCAGACGTAGTTTTTTTTTTCTCAAATCGCATGCGTGAACTAACGGTAAAATATGCAAATTTGAGAAGAGAGGGAAGAGGGATTGGGGAGAGGGAGGAAAAAATCTAGAATGCACGCTACAGAAAATAGGAGAATACAGAGACCGCTCGCAGTCTAATAAAGGAAGAATCAGCATTAAATTCCTAAAAGAAACCGGTGATTTGTGTTTTTATATCAATATATATAGCTGATCTTTTCAAAACCTTGTTAGACTCAAGAACGTGAGTTTTTCTAAAATGGCCAGGAAAATGCCTGGACTTTGCTTGAAGATAGATTCAATTCTTACCAGCTCATGCCTTTGTTGTAGGCTAGCCATCTAGCCCGGTGTATCAAAATTCCCAACACTCGGGCATATGTGCACCTGCAGTCCTGCAGGCAATAAAGTCAGCAAATTAATTCATAATAAAAGAAACCCAACATCACACGGCCAACGTTTGAGCTGGCCTACACCCCCCCCCCCCCCCTCCTCCCCTGCTTTGAGAGCTGGTCAGCTCAAACGCAGATGGTCTTGTAGCCCTGTCCCTCTTGAATGCCCTGAAACCCGGCTTGACGGAATTCCCCTCAAAATTAATCGGCCGGATTAAACCGGAACTTCCTGCCCGGAGGGAGCAAGTTCCACCAGAATCGGCGGTGAAAGTCACAAATGACTGACCCTGTTTTGAAAAATCCAGGTAGATATTGACAGCTACAATCGCCAATCGCCAATCGCCAATCGCCAATCGCCTACCCAAACGATCCCGCAATCCATTACTTGTGCAGTCTCCTAACGGATGTGGGGAGTTCGAGTTGAAATTCTTCCCAGCATGCACAACTCACCCTGATGCCTGGCAACTAAGGTATAATTGTCAGAAAATAAATAAATAAATACAAATCGAGGAGTAAACTTTATTTTGCCGAATAAAATCACAGTTAAAAAAACCAAATGTATTTTGTAAAAGAAAAAAAAAGCTGGTGTAAATATAGAGCTATATAGAACTCGTTTTTATGTGCAAGGCGAAGAGATCGTTTCCCGGCCATCAAACTCACCAATGTTTACAAACTTTGACATTTAGTCCTTATGTTTTTAAAAACAACAACCCCGTTTAAAAGTATGAGGCGCAAAGTCGAAAAGCACATTTGACGGCAGACTTGAAATTTTATGAGTGTCATGGTCAAAAAGGTTTTAAAAGTCCCGTGTTTATTTAAATGCGACAATTACTGAGTGATTTTTATCACGTTTGGGTACAGCACCAGTTGTGTAATTTGCGTTCACTGAACAATTACATCACAGTTTTGGCGTGCTAATAAAATATTACCGGCCATTTCGCTACACGCCGTTGAGGTCACAAAATCAATATAAGAGTTTGAAGTCTTATTTGGGGAAAAATATCGCCATTTTTGAAGGTTTTTCTTCTCATTCAAATCGCAGTATTTTTTTCTGCGGACAGGACGACTAGAAGGTAAGATACATTAACATTTACTCTGCCAGTTTATAGTAATTTTTAGCCTTCCAGAGGTACTTACCACATACGAATCTCAAAGATTAACAATATTTTCCATAACACGATTTTTAATCCTTCGTTGCTTCCACATTGCCTACTTGAAAACGATTCCCTGTTTGCAAAAAAAAAAACAGCACTTATTTTGTTTTGATGTATCTGCAGTTTTAAATTGAACGGTTTGAAAGTGTTTTTTCGCATTCCCATGTCGCGCTTTGTTTGTCTTGTGGTAGTATTATAAGCTGAATAACCGGAACAAATATTTATAAATGATTCAGTCTTTAGCAGGTCTATGTTGACATGTCCGCCGGGCTTCATCGACAAGCGACCTTAATAGGAGGTTTCTAAAACAAGTTGTGCTCTTTTAAATAGACTCTAAAGTAGTTGTTTCTGTGTGAAGAAAATTTGAGTCCTGTTTCGTGTAACTGATCTTCTTTTGTTCGTACATGTGTGGCAAGTATTTCGTTCCTATAACAAAACGCAATTACTTTGTCAATCAAATCGCTGCCCTCATATGTTCAATAGGCCGGCAGATTAGAGAATAACACTCAATGACAAAATCAGGCAAGCATTCTTGCGTCCGATTTGTGAAATGATCCCTTGCACAGATTTTGCAGTGTTTGAACGTGAAGAAACTCCAGTAGAGTTGTACGTAAATAAAGATGGTAGCTGAACCTTAATATACCCTCTCTATATAGCTTGGGGTCTTACTACAAGTACGCCTCCAAGAGATCCTAAATTCATTATAAGTTGCAATCCACTAAATGGAGGAACGCGTAAATGGGATTTTCTAGTTGAGGCCAACAAAGGGAGGCCGTCGCATATAAGAGTATGAATGGAGAGGTGTATTCAAATGGGAATACGGTCACAAGGCAGACGAGGGGTGGTCGTTGGCTAATTATGCGACTATGAGATCAGTGCTAAATTGTGTTGGACTGAAAGCTGACTCAAACGAGATTTCATGAATTGTTGGACAACCCGCCTTTTGGGGAAAAATGTGTATACTAAATTAGAGTACAGGGCGGTTCTAAGGTGTCCGTTTTATCGTGACAAGATTCGAGAAGATATATTAACATTCAATTTGTTCAACCTAAAAAATATATAACCGAACATACCTAAATACAACCACAATAAAAAGTAACAATGAGACCATGAAAAGAATATTGACGCAGTCTAAATTTCGGATTCAAGTGTTCAAGCCACGGAAAAACCAGCCGGAAAAACGCTGTTAAATATGACCTAACGTTGAACAGAGTCCTGAGACACAGAAACTGCTTTTTTTTTTTTTTTTTTCTTTTTTTTTTTAAGTTTTCAACACTAAATTATCTCCCGAACAAAATTCATTGAAAATGGCATTGGAATTAGACAGCTAATCAATTTGACCGTTAAGGTCAACTGTACTCGCGCTTGCGTTTGCATTGTACAGAAACAAACATTGAAGATCAAAATGTTCAAGAGCAACAGCTAGGAATTTTGCTTACGCTGGTGCATGTGTCCCTATCGGTCAAATCGGTGTTTGCGTATATGCGACAAAGTCACTCTGTTACGGGCATCAGCCCGTTGAAGAATAGACTGTTTGCAGTTGGTTTTTCTCTCGAATTTCTCTCTTGAACTCTCTTGCTCACCGGAAAAAAAATGAGTCGAGAAGGATTGGGACGAAACGGGCGGCGCGCGAGAACCAATCCCTTTCATATAAACCGCGTTGTTTTGCGAACGTGTGCGCGAGGATGTGAACTCGACGAATTTTAGAGTTGAAGTTAATTTTTATTTGAAGAATCTAGATGCTAAATTGAGACACTAAATTGTTGATTTTGAGTGCTTGTAAATGTGATAAGTCTTAGGATTTACATCCAATGGTAAGCAGTTTATAAAACTGGGTTTAAGCTACTTGCGAGTGGTCTATTGGCACTAGATGAGAACTACTTCTGATCCACGTGTCACAACACTTAAGAAATAAAAGGGGGGGGGGGGCGCTTAAATTTTATTCAATCTCTATCAGACCTCTGGTTCCCTATAATTTACCAATGCTTCTTCTTCCTCCTTCGTTTTTATCGTTTTTATCGCATCACGCAAGGCCTTGTAATATATATAATGTATTATAATTCGCCCATTAATTTACGTGGGCTTTCTTTGAATGAAGCGCGTCGTGTGGGTTCAGAATTGGCCAGCCGTTATCAGACGATAACTGTTGTTGGGATAACGTTTTGCGATACTCTTAGCCACAAGCCAATGTCTGAGCCTGATGAGAGCGAGGCAAAGCAAAATAGGGGAAGTATACTTTTCCTTTCTTTTGAGAATTAACGCAGATTTCCATCTCCTGTTGATAAGTAATGGTAATAGGACTGAGTGGAGTCCAATTCGGTCTGAAATCATACGAGTGATAACAAAATCGGACAACTGCGCAGCGGGAGTCCGATTTGTTTATCACGAGTATGATTACAGACCGAATTGGACGACACGAAGTCTTAATACCAATTAATCATAAAAATTACAATTTCCGAGAAAAGAAGAAGAGCCAAGTTATAAAAAGGAAGTGAAATTTTATGTTAAAAGACTGACAAAGCGTAAATTTTTTAATGTCGCTCTGAAATTGACTACAATCAAAATGTATGGTGATTGAAACCAAGGTTGTGATTGGTTGATTTAAACTACAACTTTGAATGTGATTGGTTGATTTAAAATACTACTATGAATGTGATTGGCTTATTGAACTGTCCGATAACAAACCGTCCAATAACAGGTTGGCACGTGAATTAGTGGAAAATAGGAGTTTTTTAAACCAATCACAATCGAGAAAATTGTAATTTTTATGATTAAAGGTAATACATACTAGAAACAAACACCAAGATTTCTGAAAAATTCCTTCCTATGTCTTATTTTATTTTCCAGGGATGCATTTGTGTCTCCCACTTCTGCTGTGTGCGCTTGTCACAATACCTCGCTTCAAGGCTGATGCGGAGCAAGTGACAGATCCCAGATATCAACTGGGAAAAGCGCTGCTCAGAAGGGTACGAGAAATCAACGAAACTGCACAAAGCAATGAGGAGGTGTTGGAAGATAGTGACAGTGAGATGTCAGAAGAGGAGAGAGAGCGAGTTCAACAAATAGACTCAGCTGAGGACATTTTCGTTGGTTCCGGAAATCACGTGTATGAAAGTCAAGGCAAATCGGAAAATTCCGACTCGAAAGGAGAGGAGACTTCCGGTGATGAAGATGTCGAGGCTAATGAAGCGGAAGAGGTTGAGAACACGCCCACTTCCGGTGACGGCGGTGATGACGCTGACGCCGGTGATGACGATGACGATGACGATGAAGAGGAGAAAAGCGATGACGATGACGATGACGATGACGATGGTACGGAGAAGAAAAATGAAAAGAAGAAAGCACAGAAGAAGCATCTTCAGAGGAGGATGATTCGAGCGGTTCTGGTTTGATAGAAAGCGAAAACGCTGCAAGGCGTTCCATGGATGTTTCCGGTTCAGGATCCGGAAGTGGGGAGCAAAACGATGATAGTGACCAATCTGACCAATCAGCTTCAGGATCAGGAGAGAGTACCATTCAGGAGTCTGCGCCATCAAGTACCTCAAAAGATGAGGCCGGCGGTGCTGCAAAAGAAACGAAACAGGATGAAGCCTCCAAGAAGTCGGAAATCGAGGAATCGGTTTCCGGTGACAGCGAAGAAGAGGAAGACAGCGGGAGTGCCGAAGTGATCAGAAAAGGAATCGAGAGCTTGAGCCGACTTCTAACACCAGTGGCCAGCGGTTATGACTTTGAGCTGTACAGCGGTAAGTCACCTAAAAATGGCAAAGAGGAGAGTGAAGCGGAAGGAGAAAATGAAAAGGGCGACAACAATGACGCACAGGACACCCATGTTAAGCAGTGCAAGAGAGTGTGCGAAGATC
The DNA here is from genome assembly GCA_016490735.1 of Pachyseris speciosa. NCBI lineage: Eukaryota > Metazoa > Cnidaria > Anthozoa > Scleractinia > Pachyseridae > Pachyseris > Pachyseris speciosa. Next base: position 30,132 of record JAEMWC010000262.1, read on the forward strand.
CAATGACTTATGAACAGTGCGCTGTGCCTCGCTGTGACTACAAGATGGGAACTATCAAAGACTTGTGCATCTACCTGTGTAAACATCAAATACCCGTGTGTAGACAGGAGTGCGAATAAGTTAAGTCCTTTCATAGTCTCATTTTTGCAATGTGAATAACTATTATACATGTTTTGTCTCGGTTTCAGTGCGAGGCTTACAAAACATTGCAATCTTTTGTCTTCCTTGGGTAGTTTACTAGTAAAATCCATAACATTGGGACTGGAATAGAAACTGAAGAATGCAGGCGGTGTTTCACGCTTATCTACTCAATTTCCACTAATATAGAAAGTGAATTGATCGCTGGCGTATCATGCGAGATTGGCAGAAACAAGAAGGTAACATTAAATTACTTGATATAGATATGGCTAAATACAGACGTAACATCACATAACAGAACACTCCGAACACAACATGACTCTTAACATTTTACAGTAATCGATTAAATTTACTTTGACGATAGAAGACCATCTGAGGCGTATCCCAAAGTTAGGAACATCCAGAGACGTGACAACGCCCATCCACTTAGCTTCTGCCTTCTTCAATCTTGTTCCCATGTTCTCGCTAAGTTTGTTGCGGAGACGTGGGAACGAGGTTGATAAGAGGTTCCCTAAAACATAACTAAGACGCGTACGGATAGACTTGACATTTAAACAACAGTGACACATTAGCAAGCACTGGACAAGATAAAAACAAAAAAAGAAAAGATGGCTCTCATATAACCTTTCAGAAACTCGAGCTCGGGTTTGTAGAAAGCCATGTTTCAATACTTCTATAAAATAACGACGTATTTTCCAAGGATTAATGTAAAGAAAAATAAACATATTTCAATATTTCTGTAGATCTAAGGTTAAAAACAACTACTAACAGTTGTAAAGATGCTAGCCGTTAACGCACACGGACCATTGCAAAGACGCTTTCCTCCCCAAGGTGTACTGCTTTCGAGCGCGTTTGGTTTGAAAATTGGTGTAGCATTTGACCATTTCAGTCTGAAATTTGAGAGCGAGCAGGAATTTTTAAGGAAATGGCGCCGTCGCACAAAAAAAAAGGTATCCATGGGTATTCTGTAGCCATTTCCTGCGTCCTGTAGGATTTTCGTGCCCGCTATCACTAATTACTGGGGCAAGAGTTGTCTAATGGGTGGATTACCAGGAAGACAGAGCAACAAATCCTTTAGAAAGCGGGACATGGCTGCAGAAAATTACCACTTATCTAAAGGTGGTTTTTGTAACCGAGCCGTAGTCTGAAATGTCTATGGATTTTTAGGGGGCGATTAGATAGAAAAGTGAGTTTAAACAAATTACACATTTTGAAGTTAATCAGGGCCAGAATGTTCAGAAACGGGAGGCACACTGCCACCAAACATTCTGCCAAGTATTTATCCTCCATTCTTGATTCACAAAAGTTTCTCGCTCACAAACCCTTCGCCCTCCATTTTAGTAAGTCCTAGAAATACAGATAATCTTTGCTATTTCTTAACCAATATTTGATTACAGAGTAAAGCGGAGAGGTACTAATAGGCGTCAAAATAGAGCAAATTGACATTGGAGGTGTTGCATTTGACAACTACCTGTTAAATTAAATTCGGGTGGTCTATAAAATATTTAACAGTCACCTATGGTGGCCGCTTTTTAAGCTTAAACTGCGACCTTGGTATAAACCGTGACACTTATTTTCGTACGAAATGTTAGCAAGAGTAAAGCATGCTTAGCATTGAGATTTTTTACATTAAAAATTAGAGTAACAAACAAAATGTACTGTGAAAAATCTCCTTGTTAAATAAAAATTTAGAAACTAACACCCGAGTGGTTTCTTAAATTAAATAATACGTTTACACAGTCGTTTTGGACTCTAGATGCTTAATTAAGTTCGGGACTGACTGCAAAACGACTGTCGATCATTTTTTTTGTTTATGCTCGCGCGCCGTTCTCATAGAAACGTTTGCGATTAATTGTTCTGCTCTCCACTAATCAGTGGCAGCATTGTCAGCATTGTGCAAGTTGAACGAGTTGGAATATTCTCAAAAAAATTGCATGACGCAAACATAAAAGTTCTAAAGATCCATACAAGCGCTGCAAATTAGCATTGTTGGACCCAGTAGGTTGGGGGAGTTTGAACTTCACATTGGGTGTTGTTGCGAGTTGTTGGCAGGTGAAACAACTGACATCCAACAACTTCCAACATGATGCGCGGTCCAAAAGCACCCAACATGCTGAACCAAACAGTGTTAGATGTTGTTGGCCAAAACTGTTGGCAGTGTTTGTACGAGCCTTTTAAGGCAATACCACGCGAGAACACGGCGTGTAGGCAAAGGCAGGCAAAGGCAAGGAAACGTATCGGAGACACTTGGTGGAAGGCGAGCGCTCTGACTACTACACCAACCCTACTCGAACTCCCCGCAGGGGAATAGGGTCTCAGCTTCGTTGGGAGTGAGCAGTCGGTGAAGTCGTTTCGAAGGACTGTCAGTCCGTGACCGCAGCACATTGAGTTTGTTAACATATTGTTTAGGGGAGCAGGGTTGGCGTAGTGGTGTGAGCGCTCGCCTTCCACCAATGTGGCCCGGGTTCGATTCCAGGACTCGGTGTCATAAGTGGGCTGAGTTTGTTGGTTCTCTACTCTGCTCCGAGAGGTTTTTCTCCGGGTACTCCGGTTTTCCCCTCTCCCCAAAAACCAACATTTGATTTGAGTTGAGTTGATTTAATTTGACTTTATTTGTTTCTGTATTTGCTCGCCCCCCACTAGCCTTTGTGCTATAAATACTACCGAGGGTAAATAAAGGTTATTATTATTATTATTATTATTATTATTATTATTATTATTATTATTATTATCATGATTATTATTATTATTATTATTATTATTATTATTATTATGAACCAACTACAATAGCTTCTCAGTCAACGGTGATGTCGAACCTACTGAAGCGTAAACACCACATGTTTACAAGGAAACATGATCCCACAGTCACGCAAGAATTAATTAACTGAACTCTTATTCAAATGACAGTTTAATAACTTCAGAGTTAAAATAGTTACAAACCAACGCCATGCCAACTCAGCTGGGTCTGATTCACAAAGGCAGTATTATTTATCCAATAAAAAATCGCTAACCCAATCAAGTCTTGTGAGCCTATGTGAAAAAAAATATATCATGAAATCTCTTCAAGTCTTCGATCTGCAGTTTTAACTCCTTTAAACGATAGCCGACTCTTACTCGGGTCGGACACTGGTTAGTTCCTTGCGTTGACACAAATCTAGAACACTGGTATTGAAACTATCCTCATTCTGTTTCAGCGATAAGGCGGACTGTGAGCCAAAACCAGCCGACTCGTTAGCCTCTTTGTTAAGTACGTGAGCTGCAAAAGGCCTTGAACCTGCGAAACACACTTCAGCGGACTCTCGTCTTATAGAAGATCTTCTTCCTTGTTCACTGTTTAGTGCTGCTGAGGCATCACTGTTAGATTGAGAAGCAACTGTTTTATTCGCAATCAATCCAGTATGAGTTTTAACACAGGCACTTGTCATAGAAGCAGTAGCAAGCGACGCATTGCTCGTAATGACAGCGTTTGGTGCAGAGTTTGGAAGTGCAACAGTTGCAGTTCCAGTTGAGTTAATTGATGAGGAGGAGTGTAGACTAGTCACAGCTAAAGAGCAAAAGCAAAGTTAATAAATCAGTGTATGGCCAACACTACCCAGTCTGTGAGTTAGAGAGAACCATGGTCAGTCGGTCAGCCACTCATCCAGTCATTCATTTGGATGAATATTGTATATCTGAGCAGAGTTGTTCAAAGAGCGGATAACTCTTTCCAGCGAATAAAATGCTCTTCAATAGGCCTTATCAAGGTTTCAGACGCCATCTTGGCGGGTAGGAAAATGGAACACAATTCACAGTGTATGCAATTCCGTTGTCAAAAAAATTGCGTGAAGTGTCTCTTTCTTAGCAAAAAATATGTTGCTAGTAATAGTACTAGGCAAAGGGTTTCACTGACAAAAAACGTTCTCTGGGGTTTTGAATTTTCCATACATTCGTCTGTTATTTTTACCTGGGAATTTTTCAGCCCGCGGCAAAACATTACAGACGAATGTATGGAAAAATTCAAAAAGCCAGAGAATTTTTTCTGGTATGGCTATATCCCTTAAATTTTGCCAGTGTAACCCTCTGCCTAGTACTATTAATTAGCAATATATTTTTTGCCGAGAAACAGGCGCTTCACGCATTTTTTTGACAACGGAACTGCATACAAACACTGTGAATTGTGTTCCATTTGCCTACCCGCCAAGATGGCGTCTGAAACCGTGATAAGGCCTATTAACACATATTTATCTGCAGGATAGTGATTCATCCGCTGGATAGAGCTATCCGCTCTTTGAGCAACTGGTTCCTGATAGATAGTACTCAATCAGTCATTCCTTAATTAAAAACTCCTTCCACCATTCCGACTGTTTTCGGACTGTCAGCCAGTCAGTCAGTCAGTCAGCCAATCATGCAGTTAGTCAGCCAGCCAGCCAGTCGGTCGGTCGGTCGGTCGGTCGGTCGGTCAGTCAGTCAGTCAGTTAGTCAGACATCCAGTCAGTCAGTCAGTCAGTCAAGCCCAGTCAGTCGGTCTACCAGCCACTCAGGCAGTCAGTCCGTCAGTCAGTCAGCCAGCCAGCCAGCCAGTCAGACAGCCAATCAGTCAGTCGGTCAGTCAGACAGCCAGTCGGTCAATCAGGCAGTCAGTCGGTCAGTCAGCCAGCCAGCCAGCCAGTTAGTCAGTCAGCCATCTAATAAATAAATAAATAAATAAATAAATAAATAAATAAATAAATACTCACTTTCAGCAGACTCGCCTTGTATAGCTGCTTGAGAATGTATGGTGTCATTGCTCCCGGTCGGTGGAGACGAAGCAGCACCTCCTTCACAAGATCCAAAATTCTGTGTCCCCAGCAAAGAGGGGTTCATTGGACCTGGCTGAAAATGTCCCGGTAGCCCGGGCGCTTGGCTATTTGGTACACCTGGTGTGAGGCCTTGTTGCATTTGTGCCAACTGATAAGGATTGCAAAACGGTGCATACAGAGTGAATGGCATTTGAAGTGGAGCTTGCCAAGGAACAAATGGCAAAGGTGCATATAGTGTAGGATTCCAAGAGGCATGAAATGAGGCAGAGCCATGATGTTTAGCAGAGTGTTTTTCTTTCGGGGGTGGGGTGTGGTTTCTTTGTTGCCTTTCCACAGTTTTCTTCGCTGTGTACAATTTCCTTTTAACGTGAAGCAAAAGATCTGCAGATAAGAAACGTTTTTCCTCACTTTCAGTTTTCCTTCTTGAAAGGAATCGAAAACTGTGCTGGTTATCGGTTTATGGTCGTAAATTTTTACATCCCGAGCAAAATCATTTCTTTGATCAGCTGACAGGGTACTCCGAGTTGCACCCGTTTAGCTAATACGTCATCTCAGTTTATAAACTATTCAGACAAGTTAAATAAGAAGTTTAAACAGAATTAAAATTATCTGTTCTGTGATAACTGAAGATGGTTTGCCGTTGTAAAAGGTATTGTCGCCATTCAAATTTTATCAAGAGCGCGCAGACAATAAAATGCAAAACTTTTACTACAGGGAAGTGAACGCTCAGGGAGAAAGCGGTGTTACACCACGCAATGTTTAATGCCACTTGCCCACCAACGAACAAACCTAAAGGATTCTTTTTCTGTTGCCGTAATCATTGCATTATGATTTGCACTACATAACAAGGCAACTTTTCCTGTGAAAATTTGTTGTCAATTTTGTTGCGAGACCTAAGCAAAAAGCGTTGTCTCACAGTAATCACCATTTAAAAAAGTTTTTCTCACCTCGTCTCCCTTTCCGAAAACATGTATGCTTGAACTCGCATCTTGAAGACATAGAAAGCGTTGAACATGCAGTCCTCCTTGGATATTCAGTGACCTTACGAAACCCATACAAGTTCAACTGTCGAACAAAACTCGCAAAATTCTTCGTTTTGAATAGCGCGCTCGATGGATTATTTAGAATCTCCCCGACAAATCTTTGAGTACTTGGAATAATGATGCTTGTTCCTTGTGCATCCCATTGAATCTCATCGTGTTTAGGGTCGTTTACGATCCACCACAGCTTCTCTGGAAAGGTAAGCAAGGTGGCATCGGACTGAAGCTCTGTTTGAGGGTAGGACAAGACTCTCGCCATTTTGAACGCAGAGAAGAAACTTGCAGGTTTTCTAATCCGTTATTTTGTTTCCATGGAATTGCACGTGGTTTCTATGTTCGCGTCATACTAACAGTCACGCGCACCAGCATGGCTCATGATTGGCTAAAAAATTGCTTAAATCACGCGCAAATGCACGCGCTCAAAATTTAAGTTGCAATGGATTGTTGCAATGATGTTGGGTGTCCGGACGTCGTGCGCTAAATTCGAAGTTAACGGCATAAAATTGCCTCGCTTTAAATTGATCCCAAAGTATGGCTGTGGGCGACAGGCGGCGCAATTCCTCAGAAATGTCAACTAAACATTTCATGTACTGTCTTTTAATACCTTGAAGAAGGATAGCAAGGGATATTCCGCGCAATTTCGCAGGACAATTGTTTAACAGCGCCTTGGACCAGGTAAACTAACAGTTAATTTACCTCGTCCAAGGCGATGTGAAGCTTATGTCAATGTCAGCAATAATCCAGGGCCTAGTTGATGAAAACGCGATTGAACGTCCCAGTTTAATTAGCAACCAGTTTCAGTTATTCTGGAATATTTCAAACCTTTCAGTTTTCAATGAGTCCTTCCTTGACTTTCAACTCAAAATTACCTTTAAAAAAAACACCAGGAAGAAGCGATATGAAAACCCTGGCTTTCCAACAGCAGGGCCCAGTGCTTTGTCGCACAATCAAGACGGCTGAATTTCCTTCCTTGATATCGCGTCGAATGAAAAAGGTGCTTACATGAGTGATTTTCATTGTAACATGAGACGCTAGATTTTTAGAAAAAAAGTCTGTTAAAAACCCCAGGTGGCCACACATTACAGAATTTGGGTTGACCTCCTTTTACATGCAAAGTAAAAATGACGTCATCCTTTTCGGTTTTCTGTGATGTTACCGGAACAATCGTGAATGGTTCTCAACAACAACAACAAACACGCCCGAACTCTTTGCAACTGTATAATTTATAATTTGTAACTGACCTCTTAAAATTGACATCAATATGTTACAACCTTGCGTAAAAGACAAAAGAAACAACTTACTGGGATGATCGAAAGTCAGGTGTAAGGACTGTATCAAAGAAGTCTCCAATCATTTCACAGGGCTAACGATAGGAACTGTCAAACTGTACGTGTTTCATAACCTTTCGGCTTGGTAGTTAATCTGCAACCTTCAGGGTTTCTTCTGAAGTCTTGTCTGACTTCTACGTAACTATCGTGCGATTTTTAAACCGCATAACAACCGACAAAATTTGTTCTTGGATTACAAATCAACGGTTTTAGTCTTTAATGTGTAATTTTTGGCATAAAGTCCTCCAACAGCTATAACCGGATAACGTAGGAATCACTGAAAAAAAGAGGGAAAACATCTGATAAATCGACGTACAAAACCAACGCACACATCATGTTCGGAATTATGACAACATCAAGTATGAACAGAAAACCTCATTCGGTTTGTCTCCTACAGACTGACCACCCCTGGTGTCTTTCTTAATTTGATATTCACATTACGGGGACACGCGTGTAAACTGCGCTACAAGCAGTCTGGTAAACGTCCCCCGGTCAGTGTGTTGTAAGGCGCATTTGATCATATCCAAATGCTAACTTGCCTCAAACAAATGATAAATGGTAATGATAACGATAATGTCACGTTCGTGGGACAGCAAGGAAAACTTACAATCTCAACAGTGAACACCCGAAGTAAACTGCGCTCAGACGCTCTCATTCCAGTGAACTAAAGATACACTGGTGCCAAGCTACAATGTTGGACAAACTAACGATTAATCAGACCTGCCCCTTCCTCCCACATCAATGATGAATTCACTCTAAAAACAAAATGGGTCATCTAAACGCGACTTTTTTCCCCACTGTGCGGCAGAAGTATAACTCCAGGGACTGGAATTTGTAAGGAACCTGAAAGACCTCGTGGGCCAAGCTTCGACCAACCACCGTTGTGCTGAGCCTCGACCCCTTCCGTGGATGTAACATGTTTTCTTCCCTCTATGAAATCGTCACAAACGAAATGAGGAACCATTCCAGGTTGTAACCCCTGACTATATTAAATTAACGCTACGTAATCTTAGGTGTTACCTGTGAGTGATGTAGCGGACCCAACGGAAAGGGTTAAAAGCTTTCTCCTTGTCCTGTATGCGGAGATATCGGATTTGTAGGCCGGAACAGATATGCATCGGTATTTCGAACTCCAAACTAAAGAAAGAAAATAATGAAAACTTGTTGCGTAGAACGTTTCAAACAAAACGATAATTTTCCTTTGCCGACAACAGGCAAAAGGTCTAGTCCTTTACAGTTTAGAGCATTTCCAGTGCGTTCGGTATACGTTAAAGCAGATATACAAATGCGTTCTCTGTGCATGGCATTTCTGGGCGAAAAAAAGCTAAACAATAAAAACAAATAAACTCGATTTAATTAGTCTTACCGACTGTCAATTAGCCAATTTTACTTTTGCGTGCTCAGTGACCTGGTCTATGAATGGAAACGAGGCTAGTGGTGACCTTGTTTTGATACAGACCTCACTGTTTTTCTCATGTAAATTATGTTGTTGTTACGCTAACCAGTCCACATTTGCATGAGAAAGACAGGTTTGTATCAAAACAAGGTCATCTCCAGCCTAGCTTCCACTCAAAGGCCAGGTCACTGAACACATCTTTAAAATGGGCTATTGGCTTCGTGAATGGCAGATAAAAGCTAGCTTTATAAGCCATGAAATATACTGTGGATGCAGTTGGAAAATGAATATCATGTGAAATATTTTCCCAGTTTAGCCCGTTGTCTGGAATTCGACTGTACACTTGGGCCACATAACCTCAGTTAAAATTTCGAAGAATACTCCTTCAAACCTAAAATATGTATGATCACGAAAGACAAAAAGTCTTTTGTTGGAAAGACTCTCCTAGATGGTGCAATAAAAAATACCTATGTGGAAAAACGGTGGTGAGATTACACACGCTGATATTAAGGCTTATAGGGTCAAACGCACCTGACGGGTCCGATTTCCTTTCTTGCAGATTTTCGTCTCTCGCTCGTGTGTACCTAATGAACCGATATGAAGCATGAGGCATAGGAAAGCGTCAGTATACTGCTAGTTTACATCAGCATGGTTGGACGCTTTCCTTTTCCCGCGCTCGGCACCTGTTGCAAGTTGGCACTGGCTCCATGCTTCTCGCAGTTGCATGTTTTCCCGCGCTTATCAGTGAATTAATGTTTCGGGTGATGCCCTTTTATTGTGAATTGACTGAGTTTAAAAGAGGTTAAGGTAAAGGTAAAGGAAATTTATATATAAACAGCGGCTTCTGAGAAGATTTTGTTTGTTGTTAAAAATCAAGCATTTATTTAGAAATCCCAACTGGATTTGCGCTTGTTTATGGAAAGGAGTTGAATTTGAGGCTACCGACGACACATCCTTACAGAAAGAAAGGGGAAAGTGGAGCGCCCTAACCAACAGGCCTGGTTTCAACAGTAATTAAGGTGACCAGGAGTCGGAAAAAACTCGATGGTCATATCGTGTGTTTTTCTCTCCGCTGACCTTGACAGTAGCCGATATCTCCGAGCCACCTTGAAGCTTCGTTATATTCCAATACCAGGCTTTCTCGGCTGACTTGAACTCGGCTGTCTGGGTCCCTGATGTTATCCTGTGAGACACATTATCAGCCGACTTGGGCACTGGCAGCTTCATGACAATGTTATTAGCGCAGCTGAAAAGAACACAAACAAATTACCAAGAGAAGAGAGACAAGGCAAACGTGTTCAAGTTAAGCAACATGGCTTAAAGGGCTTGACGTCATCACGTTTTTACCTGTAAGTGTGAATTCGCTTTTAAGGTAGGTTGGGTTTGTTAGGAGTCAGGTTAAAGCTATGGTTAGGCTTAGGGCTAGTTTTCGGGCTTACGGTTAGGGCTATGGTTAAGGATAAGTTTAGATTTGGGGCTAGATTTAGGGTTATCTGCAAACGTTAAAATGGCAAATATATCATTCCATTACCAAGAAGAGAGTAAGACTTGGCAGAGCGTGTTAGGACGCGATTTAAGATACGAAGGCTTTTGTTTGCCTATCAACGTTTCTGACGTAGTAAGGACACCACGTTTGCACTTGACATGCATTCCTTCGTTCAATCCTTTTGAGATTTTTGGAGATTGGAGGAAGCAGTCACTTTGCTATTTTCTTTAGCTTCCTTTTTCGCTTTTGGTTAAGTTTCTCAAAATCCTACGCTTTCTAGAAACTCGTTGAAAACTGAAACTTGAATTGGAGAAATTTTGATTTAACGTTAATTCCGTTTTACTTAAAAAAAAAAAAAGATGCCATTTACGAAATTGGCCTATTAATGGTGCCCATGTCAAGCGCGTTAACTGCCATTTAAGAAAAAGGCTCACCAGACATTTTTAATTTGCTAAGATCGTTCAATAGTAATTATTTTTGGCAGTCTTGGGAAAGAAATATGAGATTAGCCTTGTTTAAGGAAAACATTTACACTTTTTGCATAGAGCACGGCAAAATAAAGCCTTTGTGACACCAAATATGAATTACTGTTCCATTGAACCTAGAAAATACTTTCAAGTAAATATGATATTTCACTGATATCAGCGGTGAATTGAATTTTGCTTGCTAACTTATTTTGAGCTCAAGAGCGGGTGTTTTAGAACTTAGTTAAGCTGTCAATTTCAAACCATGTAATTCGATCTGCTTTATTTTGTACATCATTTCTGTTCCTTTTTAACGTTCAAGGACAGCATTTGACTTCTTTTTAGACGGTATGTAGCTTCAAAATACACATATGGTACTCTTTCCTTGCATTCCGTAGCATTTGTTTTATCAGAGCCACAAATGTGCATGTCAAACAGCTACAAAGACGACATTCATCTCGCACTGCATCATAGCAAATTCGATGACAACACGAAGCGCTACCAACTCGGAAAGCATTGGCAAATGAGCCACAACTAATGCTGGTATGGTTTGATGACAAGACCTGCTCATAGACTCACCGCCTGGATCGATCTGTCTTCGAATGCTGATTATCACCTCGAGTGCCTAAAGAGGTTTAGTCAGCACTGTCAGCACTCAAACGAGCAGAGCATGTCTCATTTCTTCCAGACATGCCAGTGACTTGCGAGTATTCAGACTTCATGTTGTCCTTCAACTACCAGGCAAAAAGCAAGATAGCTAAAAAGCCTCATATACAAGGTAAGGGTTTGGAGCTTGTGCGATCATGAACGACTTACTGCTGTGTTCTTGATGCTACGTAGCCACAAACCCAACGTCACAATACCTGTTGTGACGAAATTGCTTGCCATGTTTACCTTTCACTGGAATAAGGCGGATGGATAAAAGGAAGCAGATATACGCTACAAACTGTTTCCATCCAAGGTTTAGTTTAATGGTGATTAGCTATGAGCTGCAACTCCAAATTGAGCGTAATAATGCAAGGAATATAAACTTTAGTTGACTAAAAGGCGATTTATTAGATAGAAAAACTAATAGACTTCATATTGAAGAAATAGTTGCTATTATTTCTTCGAAAAACATCTTAGACATTTTTACTGATGACGTTCAAACCCGATTCTACACATAGCACGCTCCTGTGCAACAAGATAAGAAACTTTTCCGAGCATAATAAATCAAAGGCTCTGTGAGGCAACTCATTCATATGAACCTGAGGGATGATGAAAGTATCGGCTCGTTTGATTTCATGTTTGTGGTATTTTGACCTCAGAAAAGGCATACCATCAACGGTTATCTTGTTTTGATAGTTGGATGAATTTCAGTTGCGAAGGTTTGGAAGATGCCATGCACTATCGCCTCGGTCGTCGCTTCGTGCACGCAAACTAAGGGTCTTGTGTCGCAAGATATCTTACCTCCTTATATCTTATGGTCTTTGATGGTTCATTAATTTTGATACGATTTGGAAGCAACCCAAAATTCATTTCGTGATAAAAGTGTTACTAATTAGTTGAGAATAAGTTTTATCCAAGTAAATGTCGTTATTAGCCACAGGCCGAAGCAAGAAAACGCAATGATAAAATACATTATCAAGCTGAACGTTTAAAAGAGTACATGGTTTATTATTCGGGATTCTTAACCTGCCGTAGGTCCATTTGATAAGATATCTTTAGTGACACAAGCTTTGGGGTCTATATCGTTTCACAGCCATTTTACAGTCTGAACTGAGGTTTTACTCCTTTTTAATTAACAAGTGTCACCTTCTTGGTGCGAGCTTTCTTGCAAACAACCTTTTGATTATTTTCCGACTTTTGTTGATCAACAAGTCACGACAAGTTTTATTTCTGGAACTGGGTATGCTGTCCCTTGTTTACAGTCAACTTACCTTTTAGTTAAAGTTTCGCTTATTTACATTTAATATTCTTTAGTTTTATTCCCGCAAAACGCAACTTATTATTTTACCTTCAATATGGTATAGTCTATTTTATATTCTGTTTCTTCGTTGGCAAGGAAAAGCTTATCGTGCTGTATTTGTCAATTGTATCAGTTCTTAGAGAAACCGAACTGTCAATCCTTGAAAAGAACAAGCATGCATTGCGAGCCAGACGGAATTTGATTTCCGGTTACGCCAATTTGATTTCAGTTTTATTTCCGGCTACACAAAAAAATGTCCACAAATCCGGTCCTCAGCAATAGCCCATTCCTTGCGCATGTGCGCATGTGAATGTGTTAAAAACGAGTTTTTGCAAAATGCGAGGTTAGTCGCAACCACCAATGAAAATGGTTAACTATCAAGGCCTGAAACTGTACATGACTATAATGAAAGAAAAAAGAGACGGAAGAGAGAGACAGAGTAGTTCATTCGAATGAGGCTTTGGAAGGACGAGTGACTGCCGACAGTAAAACAGTTTTCACAAGTTGCATTCATTTTCTCTATCTATTTTCCCAATAACATATTATTCTCTCCTTTTTGTGTATAAATGTTCTACCGTTTGAAAAGAAGAGATTAAAAAAAAAAAAAGATAGGCCCAGACGAGGGTCGAACTCGCGATCTTCGGTTTACGAGTCCGACGCCTTACCACTTGGCCACTGAGCCGACAGGCATTGTGGAGCGATAATTTACCTATATAATTATTTGACTGTAAGAGCCTGGTTACTCCATTTGGTAGGTGACAGGCGCTCCGGTGGGGGTAGGGGTTGGGGTTGGGGAAAGAGAGAGGGAAATCTAAGGCATCCCAATCATAGTATGTGAGACATGGGGTTTGCATGGCATGGATTTGTAGCCGTGGTATATATCTAGAGTATGTCAAAATAAATTAGTATTATATTTTACTGGTCTTCAGGTATCCCTCGCAATTAACGGCCAAATTTTTAATTTGAGGCATTTGCACGCGAAAATTGCAGAGCCTTGAGTCGAGTTGTAGGTGTTCCTACAAACCGTAGCTGATTTTTCCCACCCGAAGTACTGACCACTATAAAATTATTTTATAGTTAAAAGATCGACAACATGGCGTTTAAACCAGCCAGGACACACCAAGCGACATTGAAGTAAAGGCAAGAACGCTTTATTAGTGGGGATACCTATTAGTATGCCGCGATAAAAATCATGCTAGATTTCAGTCTTCTTTTTTTACTGTGCAGCAAAATGCACAATAAAAAGCACGTGGCGGTGTTTTCATTGGTCAATGCACAATAAAAAGCACGTGGCGTCATTATGATGTGGCCGGGTATTCTGAAATCTAGCCAAAAGGGAGCGCCTTGTGCTAACCCACTGCAAACTATTACCCAGATAGTTTGCGTGCGTCCGAGTTCTGCATCACAACATATCCCGAGTAAACGCTCACAGAACGTCTTGGTTCATATTCTTTTCAGTTTTTCTTCGGCACCTCCGTCCGGGTCTATAATACGGCTTGTAGAAACACCTACGGCGACTCAATCCTCTGTAATTTTCGAGTGCAACAGCTCCGAATTTTGGTCTTGAGTGCGCTGGATACTTGAAAAAACCATGACTGTTTCAGTTTCAGTTTATTTGCAGCAACAACAACAACAACGTTTGACAGATAAAAAGTACCCACACGAAGGTAGCAAAGGCTAGTCGAGTCAGGTGGGCCAAAAGAATGTTAAAAACACAGAAGGAAAAATTACCACAAATTACAAAAAAAAAAAAGATAAAAACTATTTTATTTTGGCATAGTCTAGATATATACCACTAATATCTACAGCTCCAAATTCATAAATAACCCCTCGTCTCAGATACTACGATTGGGTTGCGTGTGCCCTAACTATATACTTATAGTGAAGAGTCAATACCTATAGAGACCGCTGCTTCTAAAAGATTTCATTAATTTGGGCGGGTTCTTTAGTGATGAATCTCGGTTCATGCCTTCTGAGGTGCACAGATGTGTGCGCCTTCGTATGTCAAGTTATGAGTTAAGGTCCAGTTTGTTTCAAAAATAGCATGGGTAAATGACTGTATTAAAATGAGATGACACTAACTGTAATTAAAATTTGAACATTACTTGGACTTAGGAATGTTACATCTCAACTTGAGCACAACCTCGAAAGTTCTGAAAGTGAAGATGAAGACAATATCAGTTGTAAACATTAGTTATAAATTCACCCATCTCCCAAACGTTTGGGTGGGATTTACGGCTTGGGTTAGGGTCGCAGTTGTGTCTGCTGTTAGGGTTTGTGTTGGGGGTTGGTATTCTATAAGGATTAGCTTTTGGTTTTAAGCTAAGGTTACTGCTCACCCCGAATAAAAATGGCAAGAAAAAGTTTAGTCCGATGAGACCGGCATTGAAGCGTCACTATAACCATGTATCGAGAGGTTTTCAATATTTCTGGAAAATTCACTGTTCTCAGGCAGATCACTTTAGTACCACTTTAGGCCTAAGGGGGCCACACGGCCGCCGCTTGATCCTGTTCCTGTTCCTGTTCCTATGACATTAAGCCGCTGGGATGAGATGCTAGTCCATTACAGATTATCAAAAGCAATGTATCGCCTGCATTATTCATACAAAACAGGAAAAGGATCCCAAGTGGAGCACGGTACACCTCAGTTAACTCTCCACCGTTTTACAGAAAGAAAGTTATTAACCCCTTCTCTTTTAAGCCCCTACTTTACAACAACATTACAACAATCGCAAGGTTAAGACTTCCTGTGCACTGATCAAAGTACGCTTTCTCCATGTGCTGGAAGTTTGGAACATACTAATGTGTTCTTAATGTTTTACAGAACGTATAATATCCCTCAAATCTCCCGTGATCAGACTGTTAGTTCCCTCGTCCAAAACACGAGCTAGAGTACACTAGGAACTCTAGTCTGTCTCTTAGTCTTTCTTTGCCGCCGGTACTGTCTTTCCGGCGCTAAATCAAAGAAGCTCCCCTCTCTAGTATGCCCATCCCCTGTCAAACGTGCTTGAGATAAATAAGCCCAGGGGTGGGGGAGTGGGGAGGTTATTAGGGAGTCGCGACGGCAACGAAACGTCATTTCAAAATATAACTTCTCAGCACTTTCGCTATTATTCATATTTGTGCAACTTGTAAAATGTCGGCGAACTATCCAGGAACTAAATTCCTATGAACGGCGTTTAAGTGAAGAAAAAGAAAGAATAATTTGCCATCATGTGCTCACGTTCTCGCCAAAACCTAAAATTTGGTCATTTCACGTTGTTGTTTTGAAGAGGACGGCAAAGAAATGAACCAAAATGTAAAACGCACGTGCAGAGCGATTGTTTTTGCTCATTAAAACTATTGTTTTGTGACGTTCTCGTTGACGTTCCCGTCCTCGTTTCTTAAACTCCCTATTAGAGGATTCACGACACGACAATGCAGGCACCACTGCATCCTCAGACACTCAAACCACCAGCCCTCTGATGTTCAAACACTGCAGAATTTCCGGACGAAGTCTGACGCGCTGACACCACCACCTATCCGCCAAAGCTAACTTATCCCACCCTCTTCCATTCTCCACGCGTTTCCCACTTCCAGCACCGAAGACGACAAAAAAGCAAGAGCACTTCTAACTAATCTGAACACCATTATTTTTTCAGAATAAAGGTCAAAGAGGGGATTAAGCACCTGTTCAGTGGAAAGCTGCTCCATAAGATTACTGATGTCTAGACGATTCAGGTGCTCAGTAAAGTAAACAGAGGAGCCTAGAATAAACTCACTTGGAATCCTCGTCTTCGTCAACAAACACAATCAGAGTGAATGGCAGGCTCGAATGCAGAGCCTCTGATAGTCTGTACTTCACGGCGATAAACTGCAGAGAGAAGAGAAAAGCACAAAATAACCAGATAAGGACACATGTACAGGTAGTCCCGGCTGGGAGATAAGTCACGAGAGCAGTAGACTGAACTCCAAACAATGGCTTAATGAGTTTTTCTGTATCAGCCTCAGAACTACGTTCAGGCACCATAAGAGAGGATCCTGCCATGGCCTCTACTAACCGTCTCGCCAAATTTATTACATATAGATATTCTTAGTAAAATGTTTCATGTTAATGTATATATATGTTTAGTACTTTGACCACTCTTGTAATTTAGCTGCAAGCTACAAAAAGAGTAATTAAACTGATTATTATTATTATTATTATTATTATTATTATTATTATTATTATTATTATTATTATTATTATTATTATTAATAGGTTGCGCGTACACTGAAAACGCCTAATGTGGCACTGAAAAATTGTGAAGGACATTTCTTGCAATTTTCCTCAAATCGACTCAAATTTCAGAATGGCCACGGTGCGTTTAGAAATGCCTCATGGTACATTGCAAGAAACCTTAAGAATAACAGGTATTTAGTACATTGTGTCTTGTATACAAAACCCAAGATGGCGGATGGCCTGGCAGATCTACAAAATGACTGATTGAAAAAGTGATTTGGAAGTAATGGTAACGGATTTATATACCGCACATATTACATAGTTTCATGGCGGTTTACAATTCTTCTATCGGGTGAGATCGAACGTCAGCTTGTAAAGGCGCCTCTGGCAGCCGCTATCAGTCCATATTTGATCCAGTCACCCACCCACCCCACCCACACATGAATGTGAAAGACAGATGAGAGATAGAGATAGACCACCACACAGGGGACTACGTCCTCCTACTTTTTTTTTCGAACAGTGTGTGGGTTCAGACACAGATTATTACGGTAGGAACAAGTGTTGTGAGACGGGACCCACGGTTTATCGCCCTTATCTGAGAAGACTAGAAAGTGTAACTGTTTGCAGATGTCGTTACAAAGGCAACACTTTCTCAGGGGTTTCATTAGAAGCCGGCAACCATCGAAAATCACCACCTACTTTGTCCGAATTTACTTCTTACCGCTGCCAACTTTGTCCCTATTTTCACTCAAATTATTAAAAAATTCATGAGGTCCCCGCCTACTTTAGTTAGCTCAGACAACTATTTCAAAACTTATTGAAAACCTTGCTTTCTCCTCAATTGTTTTAAAGACTCTGAGTGTTGGTCCGGACGGGGTTTGAACCCGAGACCTCCCGCACGATAGTCCGGTGCTCTACCAACTGAAACACGTCCTTTAAAGCAAAAGCAAATTCCAGCATCCACTTCCGTTGTTTATTTTAGTGGAATACACATGAAGGCCTACCTCTCCCTCTGGTGGTCTGACAACAAGAGTCCGCGTGGTTTCAAAGTGGGACAAGTCAACTGACTCGTGGAAGGTACAGCTGTCCAGTCTGACTGCCACACTGTCTGTTGTTAAAAACAATAACATGCCTCGCTATTAGACAAACATTGTGACTCGAGGACGAGAGAGGTTTGAGATATTAAGGATATAATCTACTGCAAAATACATTTAAAGGTGATGTCCAGTCCGTACTGCGCAGTCTCAGCATCCCAATGTTTGTGAGGCTCACACGTTGGAATTCGAATCGATGTTATTCGTTACGAACCACTTACCTTATAGTTGAGGCATTTTAAATTCTTTTCCCAACTGTTTCTTTGATTTTTACAGCTACGAAGTTGTTTTCTCTGGTGATATCGGAAAGAACGAAGCATAAAAGCTTTGCATCAAAAATGGTGGTTGACATGAACTTTGAATTTACTTCATGTAAGTGATTGCGAAACATTACATTTTGTGACGTCTTACATGAATCAAAACAAAAAACGTAAACAAACTCTTGAGACTGCGCAGTACGGACTGGAAATCACCTTTAAATGCAATTTAAAGGAGGTGACAACAAAGAGTGTCTGCTATGCCTGCGGTGAGCGGTCAGCCATTAGGCGCATGTGCAGTAGCTCCTAGCTTCTTACATGCCACGTGTGTTTGGGGCAGCGTGAGGGATTCTCTGCCAGCGTTGAGTGCTTAAAGTTTTGGACTGCAGTTTTGTTTTCCCTCCCTCTTGTTAATTTCTACACTGTCCGTTGAGTGTGAAAAGTGCCTGTTCCTTTGTGGGGAGGGCTCATGGCTGGGTTGTGTGGGGGCTCGTGGCCTGGTTACAGCGTTACGATAGCCATGGGGCCGTGATGGGGGTGTTATGCAATCTAGAGGTTGGTTGCCAAAAGTGGAAGCCCCTGGATAATCTAGGCACTCAACCTCCACTAAGCGATGCAGTTGTTAAAGATAGAACGTGGAACAGTTCTGAATGAAATTTGTACGACAACTTGTTACTGTTATGCATTCCTTCTTTGTTTCTAATGAAAATTTATTCGCAGTAACATACCTTGAGACAGAAGACTAGATTTTCCAACAAAGAAATTCTCACTGAGTCCGATTCTAACTTCAGGATTACCGGCCATGAAAATCTTCATTTGGATGCAGCCATCAATCTCACTACGCAAGATGCTTCCCTAAGAAAATATTGGGAAAAAATAAGACCGCTTAGACCACAAAAGTTACGTTCGATCTCACTGAGCCCCGACAATGACTTCTACTCAACATCTTGAAGTAGCTGGCGGTAACGATACACCAGTACAAATGGATAAAATAAAGCTAAGTGATCATCCTCTGTTTCACTTACTACCAAAACCCATTGTTAATAGTTGTCATTGTAATTTAAGAAAAACACTGTAGCAATTTTACTTGTTTAATTGTAGAACCAGGAGAGCTGAGGAATTTTTTACATTACTTTAAATATTTCAATTAGTCAACCGTTAATATTATTAGATTAGGCAGATTTACTTAATTGAGTTAATATTACTTCTCGTAAATGTAGCTCATTTTTTCTATAACTAACTGCCAGAGAGTTTTAATTAGCAAACCTTATATTATTATTATTATTGTTATTATTATTATTACACCGCTGCATCGCGATATTTCGTGTCACGATGTGAAAAGTTGCTGTCATTAATAAGTCCTTACCCAAGTTCAAGATGGCAGACAAACAAACGTATGTATAGTTGCAATACGTTTGAAAGATTGGTTTGTCACACAATAATGTATGGTATCATTGCACTTGTATCGAGGTCTGTGTCATATCGTAATGAAATGTATCATTGCATCCATATCTAGCAGAGCAAATAACAAAAACAAAACGAAGAGCAGGACTAAAATAGACTACCGTACAATGTGCAATTGAAAATTGGAACAAAAACAATATTAACTTTTTAAGCATGCCAAGCGGCCTCACTCAAGTCAGGGGTAAGCAAAGAAATTGAATGGAAATTGAACAGCCTCATGCCCAAGGATTCACACTCTACATATCTTTCTCTACATGTACATATTTTAAGAGAAAAAATAAACTTACTCTTTTTTGCTGTCAAGATCACACTATTTGCTCAATGCACTAAAGAAAATACTTACATTTGAACCAATCAACACAGTGAGTCGCTCTAACAAATCCACAAAAACTTCACTCTTGTTGCCTCTCTGCCAGATGAAAACAAGAACGATGACATCAGTGAAGGCCTCAATAGCTTTATACATTCAGACTTCGTTTGTACCGTGTACAGGACACAGGACACTAAATGGTAAGGACGTTAAGGTGGCCCCATTATAAGAGTGTGTAATACAAAGGTAATGGAGGACCACAACGACAACAACACCACAGCAAAATATGTTGAACGAGCAAATACATGTACAATAGCTCTGTAAGTGCTAAGTTTCATTTCTCATTTTTTTTCTCTTCCATTCAGGGGTTTCAATAAAATTTGAAGTAGGCAGTGAGTTGGAGTAGAGTAGGCGATGGCATAAAAGAAAAAATTAAGAATTGTTCTTTAATTACTTCAATTCAGGGAAAAAGTAGCCGACATCTCAGATCAAAGTAGCTGACGATTTTTGTCGGATGTCGGTAGTTATTGAAACCACTGCTTCCATTAATTAAAACAGTGCTTGTGTTCCAATGACCAAATTCATGGTTTGCGGAGAACATGAAGGTAGGAGGACTTCATGCAATTTTCTTTCATTATCCTAATGTCAATGCAGTTTTTACTTTATATTATTAGATAATTTTATTCGTTCCTGGGTAGTTCACCAACTGTGTACACAACCAAAACCTCAGGGTCTCAATAAAAAAACCAAACCTTTGGATCATTCTGACTTGATTGCTCCCAGTGCAGGTGATTTAAAGCCCCCAAAACTTCTACATTGCACTTGCCATACGCCACGACTTTCTTTTTCACTCAAATGTACATATACAAGAACAAACCTTCCCCATCTTCGGCAGTACAACTGGTTTGTTTGCAGCAGTGCTAGGTAAGGACATCATCTCTGTTCCATACTAGCAATAAAAAATTAAAAAGCCAATTGTTACAGTCATACTTGCATTTTTCTAATCATATCAGAATGCAAGCCTAAAGGCATTAGGTTCTACAACCTTTGATACAATTGTTGCATTATAGAATTTTATCCATAGATCAGTCAAAAGGCAAAACAACAAAACATTAATAAAAACAGTACATTCTATGTAAATTAGGTCTTCACATTTCTCATAACCATTACCAAAAGAAATAATTATTTCCTTTCACAAGGGGGACAAAATGTTGTTGTTGTTGTTGTTAATAGCAGTATAATTCCTTAGACATCTAATCATGGCCTGTATTATTTGGATACAAGAGGAATTAAGCCAGGGAATTGAGGGAATAGGAGCAATGACAACTTCACCCCACTGAGGAACAAACACATAGATCTCAACCCTGGTGGGTCATGCTAGTGTGAATGTTGAGGTTAAATGTATAATGTAGTTCTCAAGACTGGAAGGCCAGATATACTGGTTGGTTAACCATTTTTAATTACTAACATGGCTGTTGTTTGCTTAGACAACAAAAACCACCTGCTAGGGGTAATAGGATCACATTTAGAGAAAGTAGTCATTCTTGTGCTTCAGTAGCTTTACACTACTAAAAGAAACTGAGATATATTCAGCTACAGGAATGCATGTGCAGTATTCTGTATGTATGTATGTATGCATGAGCTTAAGCAGGGCACGTAAGCCCCAAAGTAAAATCAATCAATACAAAATCAATTTATTTAAGCTTGATAGCATGAGGAGTGGTTGCTCAATCTCCCGAGCTGGGGCTCATGTATTAAACGTTCGAGCATTCTGGATCAAATTGGAATTTAGAAGTGTTGGTTTTTGAGGAGAGGGGAAAACCAGAGTACCCAGAGAAAAACCTCTCGGAGCAGAGAAGAGAACCAACAACAAACTCAACCCACATACGACATTGAGTCTGGGAATCGAACCCGGGGCCACATTGGTGGAAGGGGAGTTCAATCTGCCCATACTTCTGGTGGTGTCCATCGTCACCTCTGTGAGGATGGATAATTGTTGCAATGATGTAACAGCGGTCTCACACCTGTCACGCATTAGTCAGTCATTAGCTCGTTCATATCGCGGTCAAGCTCAATTTTCTAAATCGACCATCAGCCTTCTTTAATCATGACTCTACCAGTCCGACGTTCTACCCGTCAACACAAATCCACTAAGAAGGATCCCAATTTCCACTATCCAGATCTTCAATGCCAGATGTCCGACTGCCATTTCCCCGCAGGCGATTCAGCAGAGTTGTTTACCAATCACTCTCCTTACATGGAGGCGACATCTTTGCTACAAGTGCCACTACAAGCACCAAAGGATCCTTCTTCTGCCTCTAAACCCTCTAAACAACAGCAGCCTGACCTCTCCGCACAGGATCTTTCTCAAGAGATCAAGCTGGTACAGCTTCAGAAAGACAAACTTGCGCTTGAGTTGGAGGTTCTTTGCTTGCACCACGCCCCCAGTTCTTTGCATCATGACATAGAACCATCGACGTCCACCCCTCAAAATTCAAGAAAGAAGTGCACCATCGACTGGCCCCATGAGTTTGCTCCAGGTAATGCTTTGTCTCTAGGTTATGACAAGTTAGACTTACCCGATTTTGTTATGGGTTTCTTGTCTATGGTTAAGCCTTATGAATCCACCAAGAAGAACGCCATGCCAGATTGTCTAGAATTGCTTATGCTAAAGGCTTCAAGCTACTCATGGCCTAGTGTGCGCGTTTTTCATTCTTATATCGCCAAACAAGTCGAGTTATGTCGCCTGGAGTGGACGAGCTGTCAAGGAGATTCGTGACAAAGTGGTAACTTTCTTTAAACATTCTGATCTGTGCTCCAGTCAAACCAAATCAAGCCCAGCAACTCCATCTTCAAACGTTCCATTCCGCTCTCCATCCACCTCTAAGCCCGAGGCCGACAAACCATGTCGCCAATGGAACTATTATGGCTCCTGTTCCTGCGAAAAAACGAATTTCGACGTCTTCAATGCCCATCACAAATGCCGTGTATGCACTAAGGACCATCCCATGCTTCAATGTCAGAAGAGAAAAAATCCAATTCTGCCGGCGCCAACAACTTCCATGTGACTACCTGATACGTCACTTAATCAGCCTACTCCTTTTTTGTCCTCTGACTCGTCGACTGGTATCTACTCATCGTCTCCAAATCTCGGGCCGTCCTTCACAAATAATGCCAATTGTTCAACATATTTTGGTCTCACAGCATGGCCTTCCCAACACTTTCGGAGCGAAAATTCCTGTCCATACGTCCCTCAACATCAACGCCTGGAACAATCGCTTAATTGACTATCACAATCGTCAAATCTTTGATTTCTTGCATTATGGCTGGCCGATTAATTACACCGCGGACATTTTACCTGAATCATTGCTATCTAATCATCCTTCAGCTATTACATTTTCTGATCATGTTGACCAACTTATTTCCACTGAGTTAGAACATGGCAATCTGGCCAGCCCATTTACTTCAAATCCATTGCATCAACTGTTAGTCTGCTCGCCTCTACAAACTGTACTGAAGAGAGGTTCTTGTAAGCATCGAGTCGTCATGGATCTTAGTTTCCCCCCTTCTCATTCTGTTAACAGTGGCATTCCCAGCACTTCGTATTTAGATGAACCGTACAAGTTTCATCTTCCTGGCGTTGACCGTTTATGCGAATTTATTCTACAGCATGGCCAGGGTTGTCTGTTGTACAAACTTGACCTTCAACACGCGTACAGGCAGCTACCAATTGACCTGAGGGATTACAATTTACTAGGTTTTTGCCATCACAATCTGCTTTATTTTGACACTCGCTGTCCTTTCGGATTAAAAACCTCTGCTATGATTTGCCAGTGAACGACCAAGGCTGTAGTTCATTCCTTCACCCAGTCCGGTTTTACTGTGGATGTTTACCTGGACGATTTCTATGGCGTAGATTCTCCAGCATGGGCGCACACTGCTTTAACCAGCCTAAAAGCCTTGTTAGATTAACTCGGTTTACAATCTTCCCCCGAGAAGGACAGTCCTCCATCCACACGCATGGTTTGTCTTGGTGTGGAGGTGGATTCTGACTCTTTTACGTTGTCCATTCCTCAAACGCGGCTTGAAGAACTTGCAATCGAATTGGAGGATTGGTCTTCACGTTCCTCTTACACTAGGAAACAATATTATTGCAATCTCTCCTCGGTAAACTTTCTTTCGTGACCGCTTGTGTGAAACTGGGCCATATCTTCATGTCTCGCCTATTGAGTGCTTTGCGCGCCTTTCCATCCCATTCTTCCAGGCGACCGGTTTCACCAGCTATCAAATCAGACATTATGTGGTGGCTAGAGTTTCTTTCCATTTTTAATGGTGTCTCTATTATCAAGCCTGATACCTGGAATTTTGCTCACCTTGCATTTGTCACCAATGCGTCCTTATGTCGTGCTGGAGCTACATGCCTTGACGAATGCTTTAACCTTTGAGTTTTCAGAAAACATTGTGCGTGTTGCTGAGCACATTACTGGCTTAAGAACTCTACGCCGTTGTTGTGGCCATCAACTTCTGGTCTCCTCTTCTACACGGGCGCAAATTTATCATTTCTTGCAATAATGCAGCTGCCGTGACTGTCATAAATTCTGGGTCTACTCGGGATAGCTTCATGCAACGTTGCTTACGCCAATTGTGGTTCAAGGCTTCTGTGTTTGACTTCGAACTGACAGCTCGGCATATTCCAGGTGCACATAATGTTTTGGCCGATGCTTTAAGTCGCTGGCACACAGATCCATCTCATCAGAAGATTTTTCATGCTACTGCCTCTGATTTAGGCAGGAAGTACACTTTCCAGACACCTTCCCAGGACTGTTTTCAGTTTCAAGTAGATTGATTCTGTTAAATTTTTATTTTCCTAGGATAACTCATCGCATATGGAAACTTGGCCTCAGAACTTCAAGCCAACTTTGATCGGCGACTCAAAGTTCTTCGAAATCAACAAATCCCTTCTTGTTGCTCTCGGAGTAAAAGTCCATGTATTTCCACTTTGGATAACTGAAACAAGTCATTTAAGATCTCTTTTTAAAGCTCTCAAAGCGAACTATTTCCATAGATGTGGATCAAAGTTGGACGTGCTTTACGAATAACGTTGACGCATGGAAACTCTGTAGTGATTTTGCCGCCTTCATTCACATGTCAACAACAAAAGGACATCTTGAAATTTACAATTTGCAACGTAAGAAGCATGACGCTTGAAGTTAAAAACATGAATTTCCACTTTGGATAACCGAGACAAGTCATTTAAGATCTCTTTTTAAAGCTCTCAAAGCGAACTATTTCCATAGATGTGGATCAAAGTTGGACGTGCTTTACGAATAACGTTGACGCATGGAAACTCTGTAGTGATTTTGCCGCCTTCATTCACATGTCTACAACAAAAGGTTATCTTCTTGAAATTTACGATTTGCAACGCAAGAAGCGTGATGCTTGAAGTTAAAAACATGAATTTCCACTTTGGATAACTGAAACAAGTCATTTAAGATCTCTTTTTGAAGCTCTCAAAGCGAACTATTTCCATACATGTAAATCAAAGTTGGACGTGCTTTACGAAAAACGTTGATGCATGGAAACTTTGCAGTGATTTTGCCGCCTTTATTTACATTTCAACAACAAAAGGATATCTTCACAACTTCACTACTTTGTTCTAGTCTTTTCAATTGGTTTCAAGGGCTTCCGGACTAAAATCTCACCTTTTTTAAAGAGAGTGCAGCCGAACTTATTTGACGCTACTTCGGTAATCCTCGAACACTACTCCGACTGACTCGAACTCAATGCCCAGAGGAATATAGTTGCGCCTTCAGGCAAGAAATACAGCAGTTTCACCCTTTTCGCAATGACACACTTAAATCGAGGTGAAGTTGTAATGTAATCGTTCCTTGTTTGCTTTTATGTGTTAGGAAGCCCTGAAGGTCTTCAGCTCTTGGATGGATTTACCACCAAGCTTATCAGCTTAGCTCATGCAACTTCCACGCAGAAGAACACGCAGTCACATTTAACAAATTTTCACTCAGTTCTGCTCTAGTCTGGGCTTTCACCCTTTTCCGGTACAAGCGCATATTATTTTACGTTACATCTCCTTTCTTTCCCTCATGGGTCAGTCTTTTGGTACAATACAGAATCATATTTCTAGTGTTCGGCATTTTCATCGCTTGTTTGGTTTTCCCCCCGGGTGGGATAATTCATATTCCTTTCTAAAAAGCTCGCTTTACGAGGCTGCAAGTGTTTTCTCGGCACACCTTCAGCTCGCAAACATCCCATTACACCAAGTTAACTTTTTCGTATTGCTCCCCGTTTTGATCGCAACAATTTTCTTCACACAGCCATGTGGGCCTTGTTTTTGGTCGCTTTTTCTCTTTGCTGCGGAAGTCTAATTTAGCTGTTGACAATGGCTCTGTTCTTTCACCCAAGGTCCCTCATTGTTGTGATTATATGGTTTCTTCCACCGGTGCTTGGCTCAATATCCGTGCAACTAAGACCATCCAGTTCTTTCAGCACACTTTATCAATTCCTCTACCCATAATTCCACACTCGCCCCTTTGTCCCATTACCGCCCTTTGCAATCAATTGCGTATTAATGCTGGTAGCCCTGCAGATCCGCTTTTTTCAGTTAGGTCCACCCCCACCTCACTTGTTGGGTTGGATTCGAGCCATTATTCACCGCACAGTTTCCGTCGTGGCAGTGCTACTTTCACCTTCACCAGTAAAGTCAGAGCTGAACTTATTAAGTTTCAAGGTGATTGGCACAGCGATGCCTACTTAGTTTACTTAGAGATGTCTCCTAATCAAAAACGGCAAGCTGTCTCTTTGATGGCCACACAAATTCAACAGCTTTCATCTAGTAGGCCTTAACTTTAGTTCTCAGTATTGTTCTCTTCGCTTTTTTTTAGTTCCTAATTACACCTTAATTTTATCTTCTTTTTTTTCTCGTGGCTTTCCTTTAACCACACACCACTTATCCATTTGGGTTTGGGTGTTGGAGTGTTATTGTCAATCCAGTTTTGTATCGCCTTTGTAGCTTATGACAATAAACTCCTTGTTTCCAAACTCATGTGGTCTGTGGTTAAATGTAAACAATTTAATCAAGCATTGTTATGGCGTGCATTGCAACGTGATGTCTGAGCAATCGGAAATTTGCCCATCTGTAATCTGGAGATTTATCCAATTGATCTCCAATTGCATCAGAATTCAGAAACCTCACAATGGAAATTCTTGAGTTATACTCTTTTCTTATTTTATCGGAATCAGAAAATGCTGATAGTGACATCAGAGAACAAACTTCTGATATTAATTTGGAGATACTCCCTAACAGCAAGTAATGGAGAATTGGCAAACGAAACTCAATGGCAATAGTAATGGCAGTATCAATAGTAATGATAATAATCAATACAAACTATTTTTACAAACCACAGTTCCTCCAGTGCATTGCCATATCGGCTCTTCAGATGTTGACACTTCTGGCTGGTTACAAACATATGCTTTGAGGTTTTCTGTTGATGTCACCTGTACATAGCCAAAATCCTGCAAAGAAAGACCGTCACATTTTGTCAGTGTTGTAATGCTTCAACCATCATTCCATGTCAACCCATCAGGGCTGTGCTCTAGTAGTGCCCAGTGGCCCCTGCCAAGTTACTTTTGCCTTTGGGTGAAAGGAAATCTTAGGTTTTGCATAAAATTACTATTCTGGGCGTGAATTTCAAAGGTTCAGAGTTTTGGGCTCCCAACCTTTTTCTTAGAGCACAGCCTTGCCCATCATCTGATCAATAGGTGTATTACCACTGACATAAATTTGTCAAAAGGTTGTATATAATTAGGTAAAGGTCAGCCACATCTTGAAAATATCCAGTCTCAAAAACGGCCAACCACAACACTTCCACTCCCATACAGAGTAATGCTTGGATGAATTTTTAATGTCACTCACTAAAAACATTTAAATATAAATGTCATAAATCAATCAATAAACAAATAAACTCATGATCTCACCAATACTTCATCCAGCAACTCATAAATGAGAGGAAAGTTTACTTTGATTGATTCCTCATTGAGAACACCACAGTAATCTTTACAGAGGTCGGAAACCCTAGAAAATTTAAACAGTTTACTAATCATGTGAAAAATCACAATAAAGGATGTGTTTGCAAATTTCAGTGAGCATTAACTTTTTTTGTTTGGACATGTTAACCCATTGACTACCGCAGGTTTTTACATTTTGGGAGTGATTTTCCACCTATAAACGATGAATAGCAATTCGTGACTCTTTATTTGAACTACCAGGGAAAAGTGGTGCTGTCCTAAGCCACTGGAGGCTCAAGGTTTCTGAAAACGTCATTTTCACGTAGCTATTTTTTATCCGTGAAGCGACAACAATGGCCCAAGTTCGGTTTGCTTGCGATTTCTGCTAAATTTACAGCCATTTTTCATCTTTAGCGGCTGCCTGATGAGCATCATTAAGCGTGACGGTAGCTAAGAGTCCACTTTCTCAAAGAATCGAGCAAGGTGATGTACTTTGTTGTTGAATTTGGCTTGTTACTCGACGAACTGGGAATTTGGCCGGTTGAACACTTAGTACCTTTGGGACTCGACTATTGATGAATTTCTCGACCTACCGCCACATATTTTGGAATTTCTGCGTACTGAAGATCATGACCAGGAGCAGGAAATTTTGGCGGTAGGTCGGAGTGGCTGTAGACTTAGTTTATATGTGAAAGAATTGGGGGAAGGAACGGGCGCTGTCAAAAATTCTCGTTAGTTCCCAGCATGCAATGCGCTCAAGATGTTAAAAATGTCAGGAAGGCCCGAATGCACTGGAACAAAAGGCTGTATCTACGCTCGGGAGAAGAATATGAACAAAAAAAGTCATTTCTAAGCTAGAAAAAGGACTGAATTTCGTTATGATGGTTGAATTTTGGTTTTTCGACGATGATTTTCTCTAAAAAACATGAAGACAAAAAGGGGCATTTTTGTTGTTTCTCTTTGACGTTAAAAACGGCCAGTTTCGTTCTTGTCCAAACTCAAAAGGCCATATTTGGTAAAAATCGCTACGTTTCTTGCATTTATTGGATATCCAAATTTAAAGGGCATTCCATTTCGTGCTCACAACTAACAGTTAAGGCAATATTCATGCGATTGAGAAAGTTGCAATGTTTTGAAGCATGGGAGTTTTTTACAGCCGGTTTTGGCCGGCACGGGTGCCAATGGGTTAATTTCACTTTTTATTGTAGTTGAACTGGTCCAGTGGACAAGTGGAATAAAAAAAGGCTTTTTGCCTTCAATTCCACTATGTTTATAACTGATGGTTGATATTGTGTCCCTCCTCATTGAGCCAAACTAGAATTATACCAACCTGAGCAGTGGTTAGTGGTTAGTGGTTAGATTTGTCTGTGCCCAATATCCCCCAAAATTGTATCTAAGGGGGCAAATTGTCCCCCCTTGGCATTCAAATCCTAGCTCAAACCCTGGGGATGTATCCCTTCAACTGATCTTATACATGCATCAAACAACGACTTTGAATATGCTGCATGTACCTACTACAGTGAACAGAAAAATCCTGCACACGATCCTAAATAATGGGATCCCATGAAATGGTACAGGATCTTGTAGTGCATGTAGTAACTACATGTTCTTAAAAAGAAGTTATCATACAGTAGCGAAGCTGCAATTTCGTGACCAGTACAGATTGTCACATGTTTATATTTAGAGTTTCTTTTGTGACATTATTTACAGTATCGCTAAGAATTTCTTGTGGTTAGGCAGCAGATTTGCTTCAGCCGATAATTGGAACAAAATACCTTTACACATAAAAAAAAATGCTTCCTCTCTCCAAAGCTTTAGAAATGAACTTAAACATTATCTGCTTACATCTGAAGCCCGAGAATGACTTCCTGTTTAGCTGTAGTTGTATGGTGTCATTGTTTTGCATTGCTTTGTTTGTTTTGTTTGTTTAGTTTCTACCTCAAACTTATTAATTAATATTATAGTCTATTTTATTTTATCTCTTGATTTCCACAAAGTAGTCTATTATGTCTGCCTGCCATTTAAAATTAAATAATAATAATAATGACAATAATAATAATAATAATGATAATATCTTGCATTAGATACTAGATTAGGTGTGCAAACACTATTAACCCTGTAGGTTTTCGCTCGCAAACCTCCACAATTCTGTAATTTAAATGTATCATTAATTATTATTACTGTATGCCTGGAAATAAAGAAACCTTTGAAACCAAGTGTTCTGTTCTAATGTAGGACTTCTTTGTTTCTTTTCAATAGCTGTTTGTATTCATTTAGGCTATAGAGTCTTGTGTAAGCAATGTAAGTTGAGTTTTAGAATAAAGTCATGTTGTGGTGATCTTGGTCTGTTTTGATTTGTGTTCCTTCTATTCTTTGCATTTGGTGATGCTAGTCAATATGAAAAGTGGCTCCAAAGATAACAACACATTTAAACAGTGTCACTTTCACTCATCCCTAGCCTTATGTTTGTGCATTACATGACTGGTGTTTTTATGATCTGTTCAGATATACCAAGATCTTGGGAAACCAAACTAAACTGGCTATTACTACACTCACTGAGATCAGCATTTTCTAGTAAAAAGTTACTGGTACAGTACCTTGTAAGCACTTCTACTGCAAAAGCTGGTGAAATATTGAACTTTGTAGTGCAGACAAAGTAAAGGCCATTTCTTTTAATGAAGATGAAATTGATACCATCAACATTCTGCAACACGAAAAGGATACCATTCAAATGAATTCAATTCAGTTCTTTTTTAAATTATTAATTTTATTCACAATTTGTGAACAGTATTTACAGTCATGATCAAAATTTATACTGTAAAAGAAAAAAATGGGTAAAGCAAAACAAATTAAGTCACAAAAGTATAAGATTCATATACTGTGTGTCGTGGTTAAAGTAGCAAAAGCTTTCCAGTTGGACACCATCACAATCAAGTAGCTGGGAGCACAAGACTTAGAACTACAACTCTAAAGATGCTAAAGCCAAGTGTATAATTAATTAGTACATTTGTAATTAAGTACATTGTTTGCACATTTACAGTCAAAATGCCTGAAGTGTTCCGCCTAAATAATGATTAATGCATTTATTAATCCAGAGCCGCTTCGATTCTTGGCTTCAAATTTCGACAAGTCAACTGAACATTGTAATCATCCAACCGTAGCGTCCATTCGAATATCGAATGTTGATTCCATAACATCTGAAATTGTCCAGTATATTCTGCACTGTTCATTCAGTTAGCTTTAAATCTTGGGAAATTTCCCTTGTATGGTAACCTTGATTATAGAGATTTATTATCTCCTCTCTCCTGGGAATGGAAAGAACTTTACCTGGTTGATATAGACCTCCCAATGCATTTCTGGCCGCCATTTTAACCTTGCGTGACACACAAAGTATCCGTATTTGGATACG
Organism: Pachyseris speciosa; assembly: GCA_016490735.1. NCBI lineage: Eukaryota > Metazoa > Cnidaria > Anthozoa > Scleractinia > Pachyseridae > Pachyseris > Pachyseris speciosa. The sequence continues at coordinate 61,467 of JAEMWC010000262.1, forward strand.
CATTGTCATTCGTCCAATCAACATTCGATATTCAAATGGACACTATGGTTGGATGATTACAATGTTCAGTTGGCTTTTCAAAATTTGAAGCCAAGAATTGAAGTGGCTCTGGATTAATGAACGCATTAATCATTTTTTAGGCGGAATGCTTCCGACGTTTTGACTGTAAAACAAGATTCCACATCAAATGCAGAAGCCTTGTGTGATATGACCCAAATAATGGTAGCCTCCTTCGCAGACGTCTTTGGGCTTGTCATGCATTCCTTCCCCGTGAACATCTAATGAACTGAACTGCCACTTCCGTTCGCCGGCAGTTAGCCTTTGTTTTAAAGAACCAATAATGAGCTGTGCAAGAATGGAAATCGACATCAGACATTCGTGGGAAAGGAATGCTTGATGAGCCCAAAGACGTCTGCGAAGGAGGCTAATAATGGCTATACTTGATGATAAACAAGTAGAGAAAGAGAGAGTGAGGGGAAGGTAGGAGTTGTTTACGTGCAAACATAAAAATGTCCATCTATGCTGATAGTTGACCCTTCTTTTTCAGCAAAAAACTTGGGATTTTCATTATTGTGGTATAGAGTGTTTTCACGTGATGTCACGGCGGCCATGTTGGTGTCCCAAAACAAAGAAATGACAGCCATGTTGGTGTCCCAAGCTAAACCTCTGGGAATTGAGCTCTATTTTTCTGCAAATACTTTCTTTTGTCTCAGTAAACCAACATGGCTGGTAGTCACGTGAATGAAAACACTCTATAATAATACAAAGCCTTAATTCAGGGGCACCCAATGACAAGTTTCGGTAGATATCTGTTCAGTGGAGGGTAATTCGCCTTGTACTTTCGGCGTCGATTTAAGAGTGCACTCGGATTTTCGTAACTAAAATGTAGCCTAAAAGATTCGAAATTAAGAAATCCTAGCCCGAGGTTTTCGGAAAGGTCGTAATTGCTGTTTTTGGCAGTCAAATACGTCAGCTAGCATTTTCGGAAAGAAAATAGTTCCCTAGAAAGTTCGTGGAAAGTTCATTTCAACTTGCATTTTCTCAAAGGAAGATTTTGTTCCCTAACATTTTCGGGCAATTAAAATTTCAGCTAGGGAATCCGAACAGATGAACTTCTTCTAGCTTATGAAAAAATCGCTTTAAACAGACTTCAAACACCATAAGCTACTTAAAAATGCCTTTCTACAGCTTTTGCTTGATTTGGCTCGTTGGGTGCCCCTGTTAATTTACACAGTGAATCACCCCACAGTGGAATAGTGAGCCTAGAGAAAAGAAAATTGTTACATACAAAAACTACAATAAATTCTTGTAAATTAACAACCCTTACAACTTGAACATTCTTCTTAATTATACTTGTTGTGCAGTTGCATAAAATTATAGTTACTGAATTACAAAGTACTCACTAGACAGATTGTCCTCACACAACTACAAGGCTGCGCTCTAAGAAAAATTTTTGGAAGCAAAAGAACTCTGAACATTTAAAATTCGGGTTGCCCAGCACGGTTTTGTGCAAAAACTAAGATTTCCTTGTAAGAAAATACATGAATAACAGCAGGAACATGCAGACTTGACAATGTTTACTTATTTCACTTACAAAAATAGGAGGTAGACTTTCTTTTGCAGATTTGATTTTTCTGTAAAATATATCTTGAGTTCCCTTCACACAATCCCCTCTATCTTACAAATGGATCAAGGAATAAACACTGTAGTGATCCTTACAAGGATCTGCATGGAAATATATCTTTCTAATAATTAATTGCAGAAAAATAACTGTATTTGATCTGTTGAAACACAAGCTCTGTGTGTGACAAAACACTGCACAGGAATCGTAGAGTCAATGAGCTTCAGATTCGTTTAGATTTCATCCGGCTTTGTTTTCTTAAGTAGGGTGCAAAAATTGCTTAAAAGCTTACGTTTCTTATTATTGGCATGCATAAGTTTGTTTTTCACTCAAAATCAAAGCAGTATAAGACATAAGTAACCTAAGCTTAAATAGATTATAGTGATCAATCAATATAATCTTAACTACACTGCTCTTATAGCACTGAGAAAAGGATACAATCCCGGAATATTAGGGTATCGCCGCGAGAGGACAAAATAAAGAAATCAGACAACATGGTGGTCGATCATGGTGGTCTTCGTCAAAGTGAACCGCTGGCTAAACAGCCGAATAACCGTAGGCTCGATTTTGAAGGCATGTCAAGGCGCTCGTCAAGGGCCCTATACACTGCTGCTGGAGAACGCGTAGCCTGCGCAGCTGGCGGTTTTGTCGGGGAGCGCGCGAGCGCGTGAGCGCGTGAGCGAGCGGCGAAGCCGCGAGGAGAAAAACCGCCTGCCCGGATTGGGGGCCTTTTTGACTGCCGCCCCCAAATTAACAATTTGACAACCTGTTGACAGCTTTTGACGGTCCAATAATCAAAACAAATAATCAATGTGATTTCCTGAGTCGATGGCGGCGATAGCCGGCGGAACTCCGAAAAAGCCTGCCAAAGGAGAAAAGGTTTCCAATCCTCAAAAAAGTGTCAATGATAATTGCAGATTGTGCTGTTGCCAGCTGAAGATTGAGAAGACTTCGTCTATCTCAACCCAAAAATCTGTCAAGATTTCGAAGATTTCCTGTCTTTGGAAATAAGATATTTGTCTGATTTGTGTTGCCGAAAAAATTATAACTCGCGTTCTATTGCTATCTTGCAATAATTTTGGTCTCGATGGAAAGCTAAATCTTTGCAGCTTATGTTTTTGCATTCCGCCTGGACGAAAATGTTCACAGAGCTTGGGGAAAAATTCCGTGTACGAGTAAAACAGCGCTTTGAGTGACCGACGTCCCACAGAATAAACAAACACCGATGTTCGGTTTTTGAAAAATTCTAAAGGTCGGCACACACGAGGGGACTAGTCCCTGCGACTAGTCCCTGCAACTAGTCCCCTGAAGAGTTTACACGAAGGGACTGGTCGCAGGGACTAGTCCCACGGACAGTTCACACGCAGGGACCAGCATAATTTGAGGGGACAAGTCCCTGCGACTTGTCCCACGAATTCAAACATGGTTTGAATTCGTGGGACAAGTCGCAGGGACTTGTCCCCTCAAATTATGCTGGTCCCTACGTGTGAACTGTTCGTGGGACTAGTCCCTGCGACCAGTCCCTTCGTGTAAACTCTTCAGGGGACTAGTTGCAGGGACTAGTCGCAGGGACTAGTCCCCTCGTGTGTGCCGACCTGTAGAAAATCGAGAGTTAAAAGTTAGATAAAACTAGGAATATGTATGAACATCTGCTAGGAAATAATAAAAAAAATGCGAGCAAGTTTCGTGTACTATTTCTAAATTTCAAGCACCTTTTATAAAAATTGAGCATTATTTGAGTTCTTTTTTGCCATTTTTTTGAGCACTTTTTGGCGATTTTTCCAGCGCAATCGGGACAGGCCTACTTGCGGACCAAAGACGTCGATCTCACGCATTGAGGGCAATTTCTCACGCCTGACTTAGAAATCCGGATTACTTGTTCTTTAGCACATTAAACAACAAAAATTCAATTCAATGTTCTCCCTAAATGTTCTAACAAACTTCTCTTAATGTCGAATTTGAGTCCTACCTGTATCAGAAGGAGCTAAGATTTCGCCATCGTAAAAGCTTCAAATAGCTTCGGAAGTGTTCGGAAGTCATCGGAACATCTTCGGACGTGTTCGGTAACGTTCGGAAGTCTTCGAGAAATAGTCGTACGTCGCCGGAGCATTTTCGGAAATTCCCGTCATGAGGAGACGAAAATCTCACGCATATGACTCAGAAAAAGTTGGCAGGTATAGATGTAGATCATCTTACCCAAGTGCAAAGTTTTGTCAATTTACTGTCAAATAACTCTCTAATCTCTTAAATGTAATGTACGTGTTGCAAAAATTTGCGACAAACTCAACTTTTGGAGCAATTTTTCTACAATACTTGTTTGCTCAACCTCGTACCCAGGGTTTTCGTTCCCCTTGACCAGCGGTCGGGAAACGAACGACCCCGGAAAGATCCGATTTGAAAGTCCGAAAATATCGGACTTCCGGCTGAACTGCGCGTGCTTAGGGATCAGAGGGTTTGTCAATCTCGTTCCCAGAGGCTGCGATCATTTTGCCCGTTCCGCTGGACAAGGGTAACGTAGGCTCTGGGGACGAGATTGAGGGTTTGTAAGAGTTCTGGGGTTCTTACCATTTGCCAGAAAAATCCGGATGGAATGACCGTTGAATAATGGTAAGCGATTTTCCGAATTTACCGACCAATCGGATGAGATTGGAGCTTACCATTTACTGCAAGGCGTTCCGTCATGCGCACTCACTCGTTCTGGCGCAAAAGGACCTGGAAACGGAACGGTTCGGTCAAATGGTAAGCAATTTTCCGAAATTCCGTTCCGAACAGGAAAAGAGGACTTCTTCTGAAGGTTGTCCACAATTTCTGAAAAGATTTTCCGGAAAATTACCTTACCATTTGACTTCAAACCGAAATTTCCGGATTTTTCTGACAAATGGTAAGCACCCCGTTCTACTTTCGTTTATTTGAATTGTTGGAAAAAGCCAATCAGAATCGTCAACCTATCGGATCTTTCGAGAGTCTCTTGTTTCGTCAAGCCTGCGCAGTACTAAGAACCAATGAAATAAGAGGTTACTGAGAGGTGCGTGGCATCTGCAAGGGAGAGCCTCACTCAAGGGGGACGTGGGCTCTGGCATTCTCGACCCCAGAGCTCTTCTCGGGCTTCGCGCCTCGAAGGCTCTGGGAAACTCCATATTGATAGCCAAAATCTGGCTATATAGACTTCAAAGCGCATGCTCGAGTACCCAAAATCCAAAATGGCGTCGCTGTCTGAAACAGTCCTTGCAGTATAGCAAAAGGTACCCTGGGTGCCAGAGGTTATTTTTTTCGTTTGAAGGAGGGAATTCGCATCAACGAGGCGCGAAGCGCCGAGAGGAAAAAAATAACCTCTGGTCGCACGAATGCTGAACCTCATTTCCGTGCGGTTTTCGTGTATCAGATATCCCACCAAACCGGTTTTCGATGGGCGGGGAGACCGTGTCTGGCTGTTATCAAATCTGGGACGGTCGGGAAATAGTGAAATCCCCGACCGTCTGGGATTTTCCCGACACATATGAAAACCAGGCTTAAGCCTGGTTTTCATATGTCGGGAAAATCCCAGACGGTCGGGGATTTCACTATTTCCCGACCGTCCCAGATTTATGGCGAGATAACGATCACCGCAGAAATCTGGGACGCATCGGGAAAATAGAAACCTTCCCGATTTTCCCGATTTGTCCCCGATCATCCCAGACGATCGGGGATGTCTACGATCTCCAGTTTTCATTAAAGCCTGGTTTTCATATGTCGGGAAAATCCCAGACCGTCGGGGATTTCACTATTTCCCGACCGTCCCAGATTTATGCTGAGATAACGATCACCGCAGAAATCTGGGACGCATCGGCAAAATAGAAACCTTCCCGATTTTCCCGATTTGTCCCCGACCATCCAGACGATCGGGGATGTCTACGATCTCCAGTTTTCATTAATCGGCATAATCTGGGACGGTCGGGAAACAGTGAAATCCCCGACCGTCTGGGATTTTCCCGACATATGAAAACCAGGCTTAATCGGCATAATCTGGGACGGTCGGGAAACAGTGGAATCCCCGACTGTCTTGGATTTTCCCGACATATGAAAACCAGGCTTTAAAAATAATCGCACGTGTAGCGAACCGTGAAAAACTTCTCTGTATGTGGAAAAATGTTGAGGAAGGTTGTGACTCCGGTAAAAATTGTTCGCTCATCCGTCGACGATTTTTGCAGAGTTTGCAACATAAGTTTGATCATTTATGGCTACGGGAAGCTTAACTTATTTCAAGGCGAAAATGCGAAGAAGCAAAACATTGCGGCGCGATTATCCGCTGTTCTGGGATTTCCCGTTTGTAAACAAGGTGATGCATCTTCGCTGTCATCACCAAGAGAGCAGGCTGCAATTCCGCGATCGGCAAGCTCTTGAATATGTGAGTCAATAAGGGCAGTGAGTGGACAGATCATCAAAAGAACTGCATTCTTTGGGTAGTCAAAGCCTTGATCATGTAGGTTGGCACAAATTGCTGGAACAAGTTGAAAGATCAAGGATTTTCCACAACTCGTCGGTAAAACGGCCAACACATCCTTCCGTTTCAGGAAAGCCAACAACGCTTCCTTCTTGCACTGGTTTTAATGCAACAATATCGGAAAATTTAGACTCCAAAGCGACCTGAACAGCATTTCGAAACGCACAAAAGAATCCACGATCGTCGATAGCAGCCGCCATATCGATGCTTACACTTGCTTTCTATTCAACATCGAAACCGGTTTGTCGGCTGGGAAACCACGCTTTTTCTAAGCCAATCATAGTTGTTGTTTATTTCAAGAACCAATCAGCGGACTAGGACAAATTCTGTCCTGTGGAAATGAATAGCGACCTTCAGATCAGACTACGAGTACGAGATTGAGTACGAGTACGACTTTCAAATTTCAAAACGGCTGCGTTCTCAGACGCCTCGCTCCTCAGTGTTGTTAAACAGAATATAATGAGGCTCTAGGAACGAGAGTTGGTGTCATACATGATAGTCTAAGCTTGCGACTAGGAATTGAAAAGTCGTACTCGTACTCGATCTCGTGCTCGTAGTCCGATCTGAAGGTCGCAAATATCTCTGCTCGTGCGACCAGAGGCCCGTCTCTCGCGTTCTATTTTGGCTTTTCAGGGATATTTATTTTTTTCAACGGGCCTCTGGAGCCAGGGTAAGCAAAAGGTGGTAAAGACTCTAGATTTCGCTTGCTGTGCCTTTCAATAACACGCGAACTCTGAAGTTTAAATCTCAACCGACAACTGCGGTTCTCGCTGCCCGACATCAATCAAATTTCCAGCGGCTTCCGACTGCAACCGAGAGGCGATGATCGATGATTTATGGCCCAAAGCAGTTTCAAGCAAACAGAAGCGTGGCGGCTGAGTCCGTTGATTTCCTGTACGTTTCTCAGGATAATCGATCGGATAGTTTCAGTTATTTGAGGAACTATCCATCGAAACTTCCCGACTCAGGTTAGGCAACTCGCCGAATCTTGACTTACGTGGTGTTCTGGAGTTTGGTACATGTTTGATCGATTTTATATTTTCATTTGTATTAGTGAGAAGTAGCACGGTAGTTGGAAATAAAAACAGGGGAAGTTTGTGGCTCTGAAACGACCCTAAGCGATGGACACACAAAACACTGAAGGTCGACTGTGTCGAAGATTACATCAATAAATAACAATTCATGCTTGTTGAACTGGGCCGTCGTCTTTCATCTCATTCCTTTGCACTATTATTAGAGATAAAGAATACGGGAATTATGAATCTAAACCTTGTATTTAGCGCACATGAAACTTCAATAGTTTTCAATGCAAATGGCTTTTTCGTCCCGGAGTGTGTTCGGAAAGATGGAATCCAAAACGCGGTTTGGCGGTTGGCGCTTGAAAATGAAATGCTGAATAATTATGGAAATCGCAGTAAAGGTAGAGCAGAAAATGTTTGTTCAAGGAAGGACGTTTTAGGGGTTTCACTCCTGTTTATTTTGTAGTTCGCTTCACAAGAGTAACCGTTTAGTTTTCCGCGCATACCGAGTTGGCCAATCAGAAACAAGGGAGACTTTTGACTGCGCAGGCCCGTACTTTTTTTTTGTTTTCTCAGTTTTCGACGATCACGCGGTTTTGTGTGCAGTTGAATTTGACAATCAAAACTTTAACAATAAGGCATTCTTAAAGAGGTCGCCAGCAAGCCAAATCAAACATATTACCACGAAAAGCAATTTACGGTGAAGAAAAAAATTTGGGTGTGACATCAATTGTCGTAGTTTTGCGGTCGGTAAAGGTCTGTTCGTGTGGAGGTGTCGACGGTCAAGATGGCGATTTGTCTGCAACGAGTATTTGACAAGCCCAGTGTCGATGCATTTTTCTGCCGTCCAAGAGTCTGCTTCAGATCGTAGTTAATGTCAAGCTAAACAAGTGGGACTTTTGTGGTAAGTACAACCCATCCTTGGTTCCTTGAGTTTGTTTTTTTAGGTTTTTATTTGCTTCGTTTTCTGCCAAGGAAGAAATCGTGTTGCTATCATTTTCAATTCCATGGTGTTGTTCAACAAGATAATCTTACCGTTTTCGTTTACATCATTTCTTCATGAAAGTCGAATACAACACTGCAATTAACTAATCCTTCCATTTGATGGGTACAGCTGTCGTTTCATATCCATGTTCTTTGTTGTCAGGCAAGATGAATGGTTTGATTAGTAAATTTAGTTTTTGTATTACCTCAAATAAAAGTTTGTCATCATACCCCCGAGACTTTTGTTTCCCTTCGTGATATGGGAATTCCCATTAACAGGTGATACTTCTGTTAGTGTACTACCTGTTAGCAAAATCTGGTGTAATTTCGTGGTGCACCCCCTATTCACCCTGGCCGGACAAAGCTTTGTTGATCGAATTTCATTTTCAAAATATTGGATTTACAGGCTCACGCTTTTACCCTGCCTAGATTTCGCAAATTATAATCTACTATCAATATTGAGTTATCACCAAGTTGCACTTACTCCAAATTTATTTTGTCTTAAATCTTAACTTTGTAGACCATTCCGTTAACTTATTTTGGCGTTTGTTGTCAGGACAGTCGTTCGCAAGTGAAATTAAATTGTGCTTCGAGATTTGATTGCGACTACATTTTTGTGTATTCCCGAATAACTAATTCGTGATACGGGGATCTGCCAGGAGGAGAGATTCTCTAATACCATATCAATACTTTGACCGAAACAAAAGAAATTTAAGTACTGCATTGATAGACCAAATTTTCGATCAAAGATGATTCTTGCGCGAGCAAGTTTGTTCCGCCTTTGATGGATGCTACTCGAATTCGTTTTCGTCAATTTGTCAATATGCCTTGGCCAAGCCCCCTTAATGCAGCTTTACGTCTGTTTGCTCATCCTTTTTCTTACTTTTCTCAGGTAATATTGAGTTTGATTGCAAATTAAGAGGGTAGAGAACGTAAAACTATTTCAGACCAGGAGAATTCATAGGAGTAGTGATTTTAAGTGATAGGATGGCAGAAGAATTTCCAACATGACAGCTGATTATGCTACATTTTCACCAGTTCTTCTGTTATTATGATAGCCTGTTTTTGTTTGCAACATCAACACAACCAGAAGAAGGCAATTTAGCAACTGGATCCTTCAACACATGTTAGGAATTAACTGAAAAAACACCAAAACATTTTACAAGTTTTTGTTTGGTGTTGCATCACCTCACTCAATTTTCATATTGAAACATCATTTTGATCTTAAATTGTGTTGTGTATTTAAAATTCTTATGCAAATTTGATTATTCAATACATACAAATGTGCTTTTCTTTTGTTTCACTTGCAGGGGAAGCAGAGGTGGAATAAATGTGTTACAATATTAGCTAAATGGACACCCTTCTGGCTAACACATGAATGAAAATTGTTGAATAAAAAGTAATCACATGCATTTGTTGCCTCTCTTTTAACTGAATCATCACTATTTAGACTTGATCATCTCTACAAAGAATTGTTGATGTATTTACATTTGTTTTTATTAATGTGTTGTAATGTACTTTTATTAATATTTCAAAAACTAAAAAAAATAGTTTCATATGGTGAATGTTACTTACACAGATTATTGTGTCACTAGTAATTTCACTAGTTGTGGGTTTTTCCTCTCATGATATTTGTTGAAATGAATCCCTCTTTTATTGTTGATTTGCACAAGTGATGGTTTTATTATTTTTTTAACTCAACTTGTACACATTTTGGTCTTTCAAGTAAAACTATTACATATCAGGCCTCTTACTTCAACAGTGTGAAACAAACCTCTACCATTAAAAAAACATTTTAGTGAACGATCAAAACAGAACAGATGCAAAACAGCAACAATGCGTTTCTAGATTGGTTAGTAAAATTCTTTTTACTATCATCAGAATGTTGGGAGGAGGTCATGCAAAACAAAATGAATCAAAAATATTTGCAGCAGCAAGAAACTCAAAAGATATTGTTAGCTCTGAGGGCCTTTTCACTTCTTGGGAGATTTCTCCTAAATAAACCAGAGGATCAGAGGGAAGTTGTGTTTCATAGCTTATGTAGAAAATTTTAATTATAATTCCATTCTTAGAACAAACAAAGCAAGCAGGTAAGGGCAGCTGTTTATTATGAAAATGAACATGAGGGTTCACTATTTATGAAGAAAAGTATAACGATGAGTTTATTTTGTAACAGCAGCCAATTCAAAGCCCAACAGATCAACTGAGGAATTACCAAGAAATCTGAGCTCCTCAATGTACAAAGCTTCAGTTATTCCAATGGGCAAAATTACTCGAAAAATATAACCACTTTGGTTTATTTTGACTGGAAATGGTTTCCCTATACTCGAACGTTTTCCATGCACATCAGTCTACTCTTAATCCGAGCACAACTATGATCCAAGCAAAGCCTAAATTATAGTTTAAAAATGTTAAACAGCAAAAGCCCAGTAGCAGAAACTAGGGAATCTGTTGATCATAAGTCAAATGTAGCAGTTCATTAGTGCTTGTCTTTGCAGTGAGTTAATCTTAAAATTAACATTAAGAGCTTTCTGCTTTTATTTTAAAAGTATAAGGAGCTTTGTCCGGTACACTAGTAGACAATGGAAAACCCAATACACTAACCCAGTCTAATCATGAAATTTGATAATTGAGCTCCTTGATGTAAGCGTATATAACTTCAATTATTGAATATTTCAAATACATTTTAAAAATAACACTTCCGCTTATTTTCACTAGAAATGGTTTTCCTGCGCTTTGACCTTTTCTGTGTACATCACTGTCAAACTGAGTCTAAATTATACCGAAAAACTCACTGAATGTTGTACAGAAAGAGCCCGTGAAAGTACGTAGTTCAGTTTAATTTATAGAACTAACCTCGAAGCACATCGTTCTTCTGTTGACAAAGCCGCCGTTGAACTTTCGCTGACCTCTGACACAGCTTCGTCATTTTGTAAACTTGACGGCATAAAGAATTTTCCCAACCCGGTATTCCTGCTTTTTAGAGCAGATCGCTCCTCAGTCAAACCGTTTTTTCCCCCAACATATTCACGCTTACACGCCGCATGAACCTCCACGCAGGAAAAATCCGCTTGTACACTAGAGCGGATACTTGTACAAATAACATTTTATGGTCCTTAAGAAATCGTTTCCAATTTTTACTATCATTAGGAAAGACGACGACACATCAACATTAATATTTTTATCCAAAATATACTAAGAGAATAAGTGATCCAGTACATCTTTCCACCGGCGGCCATGTTTGTTTACACTGAAATCTCTTTGGCGCGCGTGTAGAGGAGCCTGGATTCAAGGGTAAGAATCAACCAATCAGACAAAAGTCTCCCTTGCTCCAATCAGAAGCAATTTCAATGTTTGAACTGATAACCAATCAGAGCTGGAGCTTGCGTAGAGTTCCCCAGAGCCCTTCGCGCCGTCACGCCCGCTAGACATGCGCAAAAGGGAAGAGCTCTGGGAACGAGATTGGAGCATGCGCAATAGTACAATGCGTTGTTTGCTGGGGGTCCGTTGGCATCTCCATTTACCCGACACGTGCAGTGGAAAAACTTCTCAAGATTTGTTTGCAGTTTTAGTTTGAATTTTCACATAAGAAAGGCCCTGAAACATGAGTGATCTTGATGAAGCAGCTGTGAAGAAGCTCAAAGTAGCGGAATTGAGAGCAGAATTGCAAAACCGAGGCTTAGATTCAAAAGGAAACAAACCTGTTCTTGTTGAGCGTTTGCTCGAAGCGATTTCCACGGTCGCGCAGACAAATAGCGATCAACCTTTGGAACAAACGTCAGAGGAACCACAAGAAGAGGGCACAGAAACGAAAGAAGAAACTCCTGGACAAGACAATCAGCTCGATGACGAAGCAGAACAGCAAGATGCGGAGGAAGTAACGCAAGACAACGAAGCTGTTTCCTCCGAACCAAAACCGGCGGTCGCGGCCGAGGCTGTCCCATCGACGATCGAGGAAAAACCCTCGGCTATCGAGGAAAAACCCTCGGAAAAAGCTGAGGAGAAAGTGTCTGAACCGACTCCGCAAAACGAGAGACCTGCAGAGAAACAAGAAGATGAAGGCAAAACTGAGGAATCGATGGAAACTAGCCAAGAAATTACGACCACATCCACATCGTCTGAGCCGACTCCGCAAGATGACAAACCTGCAGAGAAACAAGAAGAGGAAACGAAAACTGATGAACCGATGGAGACCAGCCAAGAAAATTCATCCACGGGGCAAGCAACTGAAGGTTGGTGATCGAAAAATATCGTTGCCTTATTTGCATAATTCAGTTCTTGAAATTGATCTGGTTGATTGATTTTCGATTGGTTGAGTAAAGTGACGTTGCTATAAGCTTAAGCTAATCTTTTCTGCTCCTTTGTGGCCAGTTTAGCGGTAAAATGCTGAATTCCCGTCGTCGTAGTCGTATCTTGAACTTTCTTTCAGCAGTGTGTTTACGTTTTTGTCGTGAATAATTTATTGGACTATGGACCACAGAGATTATTTTTTTCTACAGAAAAATGCTCTCTTCTCACCATTATTCATGCCAAATTGCCCGAACCTATATTTTCGACATGATAAATGACAGTTTTCCTTAACCTAGGCAAGTTTTCTGATTTCTTTTGAGCTTGTATGATTGAGGGGAAGCCGATACTTTGAATGGGTATTTTCGTGTATTTACTTGTAGTTTTGATTTCATTTTTTGTTAAGCTGTCTTCTTCTTTCTTGTTTTGTCCCACTTCCTCCTGTGCTTCTTATTGTCTTTAAAGCCCGGTTTACATGACAAGGCTGTTTTTGGGCCCGGCACTCCTAAATGTGGCATGCGGGCCAATTGTTTTGGCCCGCCACTGTCCCATTTACACGGCAAAATTTGGCATTTCTAGTTTCGAGATGGGCACACCTAAAATAAGAAACGGCACCCCAAATTTCTGAGCATTTGCCAGCAGTTGAACCCCTTTTGGCGAACCCTTTAATAATATACCATCTGGATCAAGTTTGACAAAAATGGCAGACACAGCTCAGGGCGCAATTCAACTGGCAATTGTCTGGTTTTTGAAGAAGTGAAGGGCTAAAAGGGCTCGAATGATTGAAGAAAAACGTTCGTCTTTTCTATATATATAGAACAGGCAACGCAGGTATTATTTTGGGCAACTTTTGCTTGCCTGCATCAATCAGCTGCTCTTGATAACTATTTGGATGAACCCACGATAAGCTACTTGGTTTGAAATGGTTACCAAAATGTTCAACGACGAACATTGGTATCAGAACTTTCGCGTCACCAAGGTGACGTTTACTTTCCTGTTGGATGAAATTCGTGGAGACATTTCTTGCCAAAATACGACAATGCACAAAGCTGTCCCACCTGAACTTCGTCTCGCTCTCATTCTGTATTTTTTAGCATCGACCGCAGAGTACAGGACAATGGCACATCTCTTTGGCGTTTCCACTTCTTTTGTATGTATATGCATTAAAGTTCTATGCGAGGGGATAAATCGACGTGTTAGAAATTGATTTAAGGCCGATGTTGCCTCCACAGACCAGGTTTTTCTACAGTGTTTTTACTGACACAGAGGCGTCTGACCTTTCAGACGACACTATTTTGTTTGTTGAAGAACATGTGCACATATGCAACTGAATTTGGGCACACGGGTCCATTTTTTGGCAGGCCAAGACTACCTCGCCATGCGGTCTCAGCCCACCTAAGTTTTGGGCATGCGGGCCAATGAAATTTGCTTTTACATGGCAAAGTTAGGAGTGCCGTGCCATAAATTATTGGCCCGCGTGCCAAAATTTAGGGTTGCCAGGCCCAAAAACCTTTTCGTGTAAACCGGGATAAGAATTTGAAGTACAATTAGAGTAGCTTTTCACTGAAGTGTTTTTTGATCAAGTACCACTGTTGAATCTCAAGTGAGTAGTTACAGGAGGTTAACAGTATTGTGCAAAAGTAATGACAGTGAATTTCATTGAAATTCGAGCTTTGTTCTCTTCGAAAATTCACCAATTTTGCGCTCAAAATTTCATACCACCACTTGAACCCAGACCCCAACCATATTAGTTAATGTACTCCCCACATCTCTCTCCCTATATGCTTTGCACCACCTTGCACTTGAAGACCCCTTTCAAGACATTTCAGGGAAACTGAAGAGATTTCTGTCGACCACCCAAAAAGGCTTAAGACAATTGAAAATAAACTTGAAACAAGCAGAGAAAATATGAAGAAAGATCCTGGGAAGGAGCTTGGGCCAGTAAGATCTGCTGTGGGCTAATAGATTTCTAAAGGGCACTAGCCCGGTGGCTAGTGATTCAGCTGAGCAGATGTCAAACCCTGCTTTTCTTCAAGAGCAAAGTGCTCAAGCAGTACATGCCTAACACTGTGATGAAAAAAGTTAATGAATTCTTAAAAGATGGAACTAGTCTCAAAAGCAACAACAACAGAATGTGAAAAAGCTTCCTGCAGACTTGTGAAGGATGTCTGACAATAATTAAGTTTATTATGAATCTTAATTGTTTCGATCCTGGCAATCTTTGGGCTAAAATGGGTACTGCTTTCAATGGTATTATTTTTGCACTAGCAGGGAGGCGTCCAGTCGTCCTGGACAACTAATTAAAAAGTCGTATGGATGAGTAAAATAACTCCAAAACTCGTCCTTTGGACCAGTAAAAAGTTTTACTCTAGAAGATACCAGAACATGTTTTCTCTTAGCTTTCATATCATGTTATCATACACAGTTTTTCAGAAAACAGAGAATAACATGTAACTTTCATCTGCAATGAAATCATAATTTGTGACCATCCATGGGAAAACAGTCACAAAGGTGTATGCACGTACACGGCACAGTAGCAACACGCTCGTACGATTCGGACACAACACGCTTATTGTGCGTATATTCATATAAATTATGTGCAAACAAGAACAATGAAATGTGTAGTAGTGTGTCTGTGGTCTTTGTTTGCACGTTTCTAACATGGTAGAGCTTTGTGTTTTTAGCACGATGGATTAACATGGTATTAACACAGTAATCTCTTGATTTGTACACACACTAGACTTCTTACTGGTTCAATACTTACCGGATTACATTAATGGAGAATCGTTTTTCTATTACCATTGAAAACAGTATCTGCGGTACTACAGAGCACAATAAAATGCCTCTAATTTATACGTATTCTCATTGTTAAAAGTGCTCATCACACAGGAGTTGCATCGCTTTTCTTTTCACTCCGAGGCGTAATGTTTATTTCTCGCTTGCCTTTAAGTTGAATGATGTTTTTTGGATGGTGTTAAATCACGTTTCATTCCCATTAGTTTTTTCAAAATTTCTGTGACCTGTTTGTTGACGGGCAAATGCATAATGGTCGTTCAAAAGAAGTTTGTGTCTCATTTTGGTGGTTTCAGTTGATGCGTTCCATGCGTGGGAAGCGAGTGAAAATTCAACCTCGAATACAAACCAAAAAATAGCCGGCCCGTTTAAAACCTTAAAGTGAGTGAAGGGAAGTTCCTTCTGTAAGTAACCTAATCTACTTTGTATCTGTGGTCATTTACGGAATTGAGGACAAATCTGCTTGTCGCAGCAACTTTAGGATGACTTTCCCAAGCTTTTCTGGAAATAAAAATGCTAAAGCCACTAAATCACTGCTGGATATCGGGAGACAATGAAACTGCTGACATGGTCACCGTGTTGTAACGTGTGATATCGCATGCAGGAATCTCAACATGCTGCATTGTCTTCACTGTTGTCTTCAGCATGCAAAGGAAAACAATAACTTGGACACTGATGAGGAAAATGACTTACACACAGCCACCGTGTTGAGACACGCTTCTTTTGTTTTAACGTGCGGCCATGCCGTGTGAGTGCGTTCACCTTAGTGACTGTTGTCCTGTGGAGGGTCACATTTTGGGCGCCATCTTTGATGATGCGGTATTTTCCATGAAATGTTTGGAGGCTCAAATTTCCTGTAGTTAACTGCTGAACTGAATTTGCACTAAACATGGCAGCTGATCAAAACAAGATAAGGTGATACTTGGAAGGTGTTTTGCCGCCTCCAACAAGGAAAAAAGGGAAAGTCTGCATTGCAAACAGTTGCAACTGGGGGCATAACGTTTGGCGAAATTTGCAAAACAATGTGGCATCAATATCACCCAGAAAAAATGTGTTTTTCACTTTGTTCGGAGTCTATCTATGAGACTTCTGCAAACCATGTAAAGGCACTGCAATTGAGGTAGCCAAATCAGAACCAAAGACAAGGGCAAGCAAATTTTTGCCAGGGAAAGTACATCATCTGGCATATTTGCCTGGCTGATGACTTTGGTAAAAAACTAATAAATCCCTGCACTAGTATAGTGACCTTAATGAAGACCAGTGCAGTGGCCTTTTTGGAATTTAACTTCCATTCCTGTGAGACTTAAAGGGCTTTGAAAGCATTACTTAACCCATTGACTACCAGCTGTTTTTACATTTTTGGAGTGATTTTCCACCTATAAACGATGAATGGCAATTTGTGACTCTTTATTTGAAACTACCAGGGAAAAGTGGTGCTGTCCTAAGGCACTGGAGGCTCAAGGTTTCTGAAAACGTCATTTTGACGTAGCTATTTTTTATCCATGAAGCAACAACAATGGCCCAAGTTCGGTTTGCTTGCGATTTTTGCTAAGTTTACAGCCATTTTTCATCTTTAGCGGCTGCCTGATGAGCATCATTGAGCATGACAGTAGCTAAGAGTCCACTTTCTCAAAGAATCGAGCAAGGTGACATACTTTGTTGTCGAATTTGGCTTGTTACTCGACGAACTGAGAATTTGGCCGGTAGGACACTTAGTACCTTTGGGACTCGACTACTGATGAATTTCTCGACCTACCGCTGCATATTTTGGAATTTGTGAGCACTGAACATGACCACAAGCAGGAAATTTTGGCTGTAGGTCGGAGTGGCTGTAGACTTAGTTTATATGTGAAAGAATTGTGGGAAGGAACGGGCGCTGTCAAAAATTCTCATTAGTTCCCAGCATGCAATGCGCTAAGCTAGAACAAGGACTGAATTTCGTTATGATGGTTGAAGTTTGGTTTTTCAACAATGATTTCCTTAAAAAACATGAAGGCAAAAAGGAGCATTTTTGTCGTTTCTCTTTGACGTTAAAAACGGTCAGTTTCGTTCTTGTCAAAACTCAAAAGGCCATATTTGGTAAAAATCACTATGTTTCTTGCATTTATTGGATATCCAAATTTAAAGGACATTACATTTCGTGCTCACAGCTACCAGTTAAGGCAGTATTTGTGCAATTGAGAAAGTTGCAATGTTTTGAAGCATGGGAGTTTTTTACGGCCGGTTTTGGCCAGCACGGGTGCCAGTGGGTTAACATCAACGTTGCGAAGTGGATGTTGGGTGCCTGGAATGTCCAAGTTACATTGCCACTGGCTCTAGGACAATCCCTGAATCCTAGCTCTGATCCCCCACACGGGCATCCAAGCACCCACAAGCAGTGCAGGGGAGGGAAACAAAGACAACTGCACCAAAACACCACAGTGTAGCCATCAAAGATCCAAAATGCTGCTACTATTTGGCTGCATGACCCATGTGAGCATGTGATAATGACATCTAATGCTAACCACTAACCGCTCTTTGTTGTTAAAGTAGTTAAATTGCATTCAACTGCATTAAGAAATAGCTGGTACAGCCCCTTTAATAATGTGTAGTCTTATCGTCTAGTCTATCAACTTTGTTGGTCTTATAAGTAAATATATACATACATGTACTGTAGTTTTACGGTTTTAAGGCGCACTCGGCTATAAGATGCACCCCCCAACTCAGAAACTTCGACTGTGTCAATTTATCTAATGGAAAATTCCGTAAAACACTTGGTTATAAGACGAACCATAAACTGAGAAGAAAAAACAAAATGAAATACATGTGGAGCGACAAGGAAGTTGTAATAAACAAGAGCGAACAAGCCGTGCATAAACAAAGAGTTGAAAAAGTAGAGGGAACAGATTTTATCAAGTTTATGTACTTGTAACGGTAAAAAACATGGTTAAAATTGAACAACGTTTCGACCGTTCTACGGTCATTCTCAAGTTCAATGTTGAGGCTAAAAAAAATTATCATATATAAACTTTGAGAGATAATGAAGTAAAATTATGTGCTAAAAGATAAAAAAGATTGGGGAAACATTTCAGCGTGAAGCATGGCTTACCCCCTAAAGATCTTTCTAAAAAATTTTACTGTTTTAAAGAAATGCAAGAACAAGTTTGACTGCCTCGTATATGAGATGTTTTTTATGAACAAACTGAAACCTAATCTTAATGTACAATCTGACTCTATTCGTGCAAAAGTTTTTAGTTATTTTTTTTTACATATTTTAATTGTTTTTAACACCCTCTTTTTATCTTTTAGTGCATAATTTTACTTCATTATCTCTCAAAGTATATATATGATGATTTTTTTAGCCTCAACATTGAACTCAAGAATGACCGTAGAACAGTCGAAACGTCTTTCAATTTTAACCATGTTTTTTACCGTTAATTGCTTTAAGAAACCCATCTTGATTATGTACTTGTAACCTATTAAATAACTTTGTAAACTAAATAACTTTATACAGATGTAAACAAAGCAAAAAAGTTGCATCCTGATTCTATTCAAGCAAAATTGTGACTTGCGTGGGCAAATAAAAACGAAAGCTGATTCACCTTGATTATACAAAAGCGTAAATTGTCACCAATACCCAATGATGATTTGGTTTGACTTGCCAATGACCAAAAATGCTCGAGGTAACCGGCTTCAAATGTCAGTGCACAAAAATATAATGGATGAATGGACAAAGAATGTTTGTACATAATTTGTAAAGAAACACAGTTTATATTTCTCGCCGTGGATGTGTTTGCAATGTTAGTGCGGTAATTATCACATTACAGAGCATATACTTTTAAAGGAGCTCTGTCACCTGGATTTTTGCTGTTTTAGTTCAATTCTGCCAAAATTTCTGCCTTTTACCTGTTATCAGGCAAAAAATGCTCCTACATAATCAGCAAGATGAATTCCAATGAAATTTTAGCAGGAAGAGCCAACCATAATAATTTTTTGGGTGATTTTTCAATGCATAGCTTGAAATTTTGAAAAAACTGGCAAGTTTTTTCAAATTTCAATCCATTTCCATCCTCGTCATCTTAGATGGAATACAGAAGTTTATAGTGTCAATGCAGTACTACAGTCTTTGGCAACAAAACTAGACCATTATTTTAAGGTTTCCACTGATGCATTGGCAGTTTTAAGCTTTTTAAAGTGATGGTACAATAGCGTGACACTGCCCCTTTAAGCATGTCCCATATGCAAATACGGCTTTGTTTTGAAAATACTCGCCTTACCAGTTTTGAATCAAATTTTCTTTTACCCTCATCTTGAGAACTAAAGAGTGGATTCAAAAAACCTCCATCTGTGAAAGTCAGTGCTTAACCCATTGGCACAGTGCCGGCCAAAACCGGCTGTAAAAAACTCCCATGCTTCAAAACATTGCAACTTTCTCAATCGCAGGAATATTGCCTGAACTGTTAGTTGTGAGCACGAAATGGAATGCCCTTTAAATTTGGATATCCAATAAATGCAAGAAACGTAGTGATTTTTACCAAATATGGCCTTTTGAGTTTAGACAAGAACGAAACTGGCCGTTTTTAACGTCAAAGAGAAACAACAAAAATGCCCCTTTTTGCCTTTATGTTTTTTAGGGAAATCATCATCGAAAAACCAAAATTCAACCATCATAACGAAATTCAGTCCTTTTTCTAGCTTAGAAATGACTTTTTTTGTTCACATTCTTCTCCCGAGCGTAGATACAGCCTTTTGTTCCAGTGCATTCGGGCCTTCCCGACATTTTCAACATCTTGAGCACATTGCATGCTGGGAACTAACGAGAATTTTTGACAGCGCCTGTTCCTTCCCCCAATTCTTTCACATATAAACTAAGTCTACAGCCACTCCGACCTACAGCCAAAATTTCCTGCTCGTGGTCATCTTCAGTACACAGAAATTCCAAAATGTGTGGCGGTAGGTCGAGAAATTCATCAATAGTCGAGTCCCAAAGGTACTAAGTGTTCGACCGGCCAAATTCCCAGTTCGTCGAGTAACAAGCCAAATTCAACAACAAAGTACATCACCTTGCTCGATTCTTTGAGAAGGTGGACTCTTAGCTACCGTCACGCTTAATGATGCTCATCAGGCAGCCGCTAAAGATGAAAAATGGCTGTAAATTTAGCAGAAATCGCAAGCAAACCGAACTTGGGCCATTGTTGTCGCTTCACGGATAAAAAATAGCTACGTGAAAATGACGTTTTCAGAAACCTTGAGCCTCCAGTGCCTTAGGACAGCACCACTTTTCCCTGGTAGTTCAAATAAAGAGTCACGAATTGCTATTCATCGTTTATAGGTGGAAAATCACTCCCAAAATGTAAAAACCTCCGGTAGTCAATGGGTTAATTAAAACAGAAAATGTGAATTTAAAAAAAATTTTTCAGGAAAATATTTGGCCATAAGGCATACCCCAACTTTAAGAATATAATTTTCACTCGAAATAGTAGTTATGTTTGAAAAAAATGGTGTGCCTTATAACCGAAAAACTATGGTATATAGAAAGCAATAAGAAATGAAGTGAAAAGACCAAAAGGGATTGTGGGAACGGGAAAAGTATCCCATGCAAGGTGTATCTCTAAAATCTAATTAAAAATCTGAAAGAGATCTAAAATTTTGTCCAGTGGACAAAATAGCCTCATAATAAGTTACATGTACATATGCTGTTTATAATCAACTGCCTGAGAAGTTCATTTGGCAAAAGTTTTGTTGGAGTTGTTCTTATGTATAGTTCTCGAGAGAATGTTGTTCTTGCTTAGCAGGATTTGCTTTGTAGGTACGGTGTGTGTTGTGATGTTACTTGTTGATTTACTCTGTAAGTACTGAAGGATTTGTATTGGGTATCTGTAACCCTGGACAACATGGCAACGTACAGAATTCATCAACAACACAATGTTTGCAACATATGATGGGATGTGTATTAGTTTGCTTGCTTTTATGACCAATGTGATCGATTTGAAGCAAATTTGAGTTATAAGTTTTCGTGCTGGACTCCTTTCACATTGTTAGGGATATTTGTGATGCACAGTTTTTCTTTGATTATGTTGTACAGTACCCGGCTAATGTAAGTTGACAGTCCCTCAAAACTCGAACTTCGTGAGTCGAACCTCGATCCTTGATACTCAGCTAGAGTCGAGTGCATCAATTATCAAGTTGAGCGCATGGAGTTTTGAGACAAGGAAACAGAACTTTTTGTACGATTAGTTTTTCACACAACTTATTGGAAGAGAGTTCACTGTCAGCTTACCACAACATGTACAAGCTCAAAAAACTTTCTCTGTAATCTTCTGTTTTTGAGTGGAGTGTTGTTATAAAACAGTGTCTTCTGACCGAAACATGAAAGCGAAGAACTTGGTAGGACTCATGTTTGCCGTCAGCTGTCAAAGTCTGTTCAAAGAAAGAGTTCGCTCTTTCAGCGAACACCATGTTGAAGTTTTCTCGATTCCTTGTCGATTTGTACCGAAAATATTGTGAGTTTTAAATTAAGGAAATGCTGTTTTTGAGTTTTTCATTCAAAATATTGAAAGACAATCAAATATAATCATTCGCAGCGTACTGCTCTAGTGAGGATAGAGAAGTCATCGTGTTGCATTTTTAGGTCGTGAAGTAGCGGCCGAATTGGGCAGGCACAGTCTTGTAGCTTACATGTAGGTCCCTTCATTTTTCAAACTGGGTGTTCTGAACAAGTAACTAGATATCCCACAGAAGAAGATGCGGTTACAATCCAAAAGCAGTTGACACGAAATGTAAACCAAACATGAGATGTTCTTAATAATAATTATTATTTTATACATTCAAATTTCTGTTGCTTTGCCTCAGTTCCTTTCCGTTTCATACAAAAGGTTATGTTGTGCGGTAATGGTATTTTTAAAATTTTGATTCAAAAGATTCAAGTGCAGTCAGGAAAAATCGTATACAGCGGTCTTCTTCAGCGAGGTCATTTCAGACTGAAGCAATTGTGCTAGCATTCTCAGGTTGTAAACAGCGACCAAAAACAGCTGCAATACAGTATTGTAGTTTAGTTCCCTTAAAGTGCTACTACGACCAGAAAATCACTTGTCTTTTTTCTTCAAATTTCGAAAGTGTGTTTGCTTAACACTCAACTCGCGAAATTTCGAGCTTTAATTTCAAGCGGAAGACTGTTTACTTTGAGTAGGCCTTGCGCACGGTATTGGTTACCAATCCCCAATTACTGACAATGTTCGACTTTTAGCCGTTATTTTTTTTTTGCTGTGGAGGAATTGCCTAGAAAACTAAAACATAAAAGTTTCTCTATTGTGTCAACTATTTATTTTGATGTTTGTTTTGCTTTTCCCTTGCTTGGTCTGCGTGTAACAACACAGCAAAGTTAGCGGACTCATCAAAATTTTTGTCGGGGGCGTTACATTTTCATCCGAAACCATGCACTTTCGGTTTCGTTTCCAGCGTTTGTAGCGTTTAGAATTTGCTATCGTTCGTTTGGTTCGCGGCATCTATCGTTTGAAACGATTACAAGAAAGCGTTTGAAACGTTTCAAAGCCGGAGAAGGTTTCAAGCGTCTGAAGCGTTTCAAGCGTTCAAAGCGTTCAAATGGTTCAAATGCGGTGGTGAGACTGTTGTGTGTTTCAGGAAAGCGATGCTTTTTCTCCGATTGAATTGCCACTCTGCGGTAAAAAATTCTTTTTTTGCAGAGTGTTTTTTAATTTCTTTGCGAAAGCGAAATCAGGCGGCTATAGTACGAGTCACACTCCTGAGGTCAACATGCGAGTTCCGAAACACGTCACGTGCTAGGCAACCGGGGTGATCATATTTCATCATTCGGTGGATTTGACGGCACTAAGATATTTTTTCGAGTATTTTTGCCGGCATTGTTTACCTATTTGCTACGATGAAAACACTAACTAACAGCGCTTGTTTAAAGCCAAACAAAAAAAGTAATTTTTGACTAAATTTCACGTTCTTGGAAAAGCCGGTTGAAAGCCGAACAGGAATTTGCATATTCCATGATGTTTATCTGACCTTTGTGAGAAAATTCTGAAGTATTCGGTTAAAAAACAAAGCAAAAAATCAGCAAGGAAAATCTTGAATCTTGTCGTGGCATTTCGTTCTCACATGGGCGTCTTCATACAAGAAATAACCTCACCGGTCAAAAGCAAATAATTATTGCTCCTTTCATTTTCGATTCGAGTGTGTCATGATCAGATAACCTCCAGCCCTTCGAGCTGATCAATTACAAGTCTATTCAGTTTATGGTTATTCGAAAATAGAACTTTAGTCTATCCATTTACGTTAAACATTCTCTGAAATATTGATATCAGTGACTCTTGACGAATTCGCCGACAGGGACGTGCAAACTTTCCGAAAATTGCGACGTGAAAAGATTTGAAACTCAGACGGACAATATATAAAAGACCCATCGTTTGAACAGCTGGGGCCTCAATCAGAAATATATGACTTGCTTGAAAGCTTCCATTCATTCTATTCGAACGATTCAAATGAAGCAAGTCGAGTGCTATTTATAAACTATCGAAACGTTTCAAACGAAACGAACCAAACGAACCAAACTATCGATCAAACTATGCAAACGCTAGGTGAAACGCACGCTTTGCATTTTGACCCTTTTGTCGAAATTTAGCTTGAAAATTACCTATGTAACGCTGAAAAAATCACTTAAACTCTAAAACTATTTAGTTTCCGTTTATGAACTTTTTCGAGGGGATTGTTCAACTAATGTGCATCTCGATTTTCGTGGATTTGGGGTCAAATTTTTCGTAAAAGCAAAAATTGTCTCAAAAATCACGATCACGTTCACTTTTGTTTTTATCGCTAATTTTTGAGTACGGTTTTTTATAATTGTTCTTAACTCAAAATGGAAAGGAATTTCAATGCTTTCTTTTTGCCAGCTAAATGCACATGAAATTTCATTTCCATTCCTGTTTTCAAACTATTACAGTTGTCCTGAAATCTTAAATTCTAGCTCATTATTTAGCTTTACATGTTTTGTAACGGAGTTGGTAACCAATACCGTGCGCAAGGCCAGTACAACTTTTTAATTTAACGGCTCGCCATTACTCAGGTTCATAACTGACCGATTAGGCCTCGGAGAGGTGGATCCAGGATAAAATGACGTCATTTACTCACTGGTTTAGAATTGCAGTGTGTGAATGCAGCTTATTAAGTATGCAAAACACGAGTTTGAGAGTCTGAAAGCTCAAAATTCCCGTGCTGCATACTAAATCAGCCGGGTTTACACACATTGCATTCTTACGCTTGTGAGCTTTCTACGTCATTATGTCCTCGATCCAGTTCTCTCAAGATTTTGAAGTTAGTAATGGCGGGCACTAAACAGAAATATTTCAGTCAAAATAAAAAACTCACTTCTCCAAATTAAAGCTTGAAATTTCGCGAGTCGGTTGTTAAACAAACACACTTTCGAAATTTGAAGAAAAAAGACGAGTGATTTTTTTATCATAGTAGCACTTTAATATAATTCGAAGTTTGATTAAAAAGAATTCAGTTTTTTTCTGGTGTAGTATATGAAAAAATTGTAAGCATGTTTCACACCAGTGAACAGATGTGTTAAATAATACGTGAATGGAAGAATTACCACGCCGAAACATTTATCAAACACACAGTATCACTGATTTGGTTCAACTTTCGACCAAACTAAGAAGAGAGTGCATACAAGAGCCACGAGAAAATCGCTTTTGTTCTCGCTTATTGTTTGAAGTTCAAAATATTAATTAATTGTTTCCTTAAAATCCAGTTTTGAGATCCTCAAAAAATTCTTTGAGCATCTCGAAACTTGATCCTCAAAACTCGACCATCGCACCTCAATACTTGATTCTCAAAAGCTTCGAGGATCAAGTCAAGACTGTCAACTTACATCAGCCTGGTACTGTATGTCCAACTTTTTTCAAGCATCTTGTTGAATGTACTGGTTCGGAAAAGTTGTAAAGTGAAGGCCCTGGGCCTTACATAAGTGAAGGCTCAGAGAGCCTGGTGAGATTTGTTATTAGTTATTTACTGTATAACAGGAAGTTTCTTCAACACTGGATTTAAATTTTGGCAGCTATCCATGAGTAGGGAAAACAACTATACTGAAGCAAAACAGATGGCTAAACATCATACATGGAAATATACTGCAATGTTGGTTTTCAGTGGGAGCAAAGGTTTTCTTGTCCAAGTGCCAATGTTATAAATCAAGTGAAGGTCGACTTTTAGCGTAACCTTGTGTATTGCTATGTTGTGTTTTCACCAGTGTTGCGCCAACTTTGTTCAAAATTCTAGGGACCGCCCTGCATCAGAGCTGGTCATTTGACATGCTGGAGTGTTGTTGGCCAAGTCACTTGGTATTTTAAGGTAGCAGTTAATGACTCCAGTCTTCGTGTCAGTTTTACGAATGGGGAAAGCTAGTCTTTCCCATCGTTACAAAAGCCAGCCGTTGCATGCTGCTTTGTTGCAGCTACTTGCCTAGCAGAGCTAGTGCAGTGGATATCTTTATTTTGAGATGATTACAAAAACTGCAGTGTATTGCAACAAGTGTAATAGTGCTGTGCGTATTACATGTACATTTGAGGAAAGGTTGTGAGAATGTGGATAAGATCATGGATCCTGAAAACAGTTACAGAAACTTAAAACTTGCTTAGCAACCTTAAAGATTCAAGGAAGCAACTACGGGTATCATTTGTCAGAGAAATAGTGGAAGCCAACATATTCATCATGACAAAAGGAGAATGGTGTAGCAACAGTGGAGACTTTTACGAACACATGTTAAAGGATAAGAATTGAAGATGAAAACTTGGATAAATTGATATGAGTCCATCTGGTGGAATGCCTTGCATGTATATAAACTGCATACATTGTTCCAAGTTGTAGCATGGCTGGCAAATCTTAATGATGTTGCCAACATCAGAAAAGCAAGACCTGACCTAATTAATTACCTAAATCAGGTAGAACTCTAAAAATACATTTTGTTAGAGGTTGTAATTTAATGGACATATTTTTCATGAATTTACTTTGCAGAGGAGAAAGCAGAAAAGGAAAAAGAAGCAGATGATGATGACGTAGAGATTGTCACAGATGCTAGGTAATGTATCTCAGCTAGTTGGCAGCAACTCAGACATGTGCCTAATATGCATGGATACAACTTTTTCCATGCCCTGGAGACAACCAGTTCTATTCGAGTGTGAGCATGATTTCAAACTTATCACTGGAATGACCTCTCTATGCTTATATCACCACCAGGAGTTGATTGACAAGCAGTTGACACAGCATCTGCTAGATGCAGACTGCTTTGAGGAAGACGTCTGAGTATTCGACATTTTATTTTTTGCCTCCAGTAGAGTTGAACCAGGCGAGGAGGAGACTCCACTTGACGACTCTTTAGTCGTCTTGGATAAATGTAAGTGGAAGCAATGGCGAGTACAGTGTACCGTCCCTACAGTTGTAGTCGAGATACATGTTGCAAAAGAGCACTTTGAAAGCAAATTGACACACAAGATAAGTAGTCTAAATGCTATGGTACCCATAAGTGTGCTTAATCACTAGTAATGTGTATTTAAGGGAGTTCATGTTTGCTTCTCTTGTTTAATTTCTAGACAACTGCGACCTGCATCTCAAAGTCACCCCAGATGGTCTGAGTGGGAAGCCATTATCCGACGAAGGATTTTCATTTCTCCTTGCTGGTGCCAGAGCAACATGGGGAGCAACGAAAGGAAAATTATATTTTGAATGCAAGGTAGGCATTGCATTATTATTATAATACAAATTATTATACACAAATAACTTTAACAGGCGAGAGAGGTTTTTACTGCCAATTTGTTCATAATTGGCATTTTTTGTTTTAAGGAATCTATTGTTTATTGAACATGCAGTTTGATGCAATTTAAAATGCATGATATTGTAAGTTGGCCTTGGTTCTTCGATGAATAGTGGATAACTCTTTTAAAAAATGAACCCCTGGACAGGATTCTATATGTCCGCCCCAATAATAAAAACATGCAAGCTGATCATAAAATGTTTTATTTGCAAATAAAAAAAAATCTGTGGAAGTTTTGATAGACTGTGACCCTCCATACGAAAACACGTCTTATCCACAAAAGCGTTTTACAGAGGGTTTGAGGTCACTCTGAAACCCTTTGGAAACCCCGGTTTCAGAGGATTTGAAACCCTTTGGAAACCCTTTTGAAATCCTTTTGAAACCCTTTGGAAACACTTTGGAAACCTTTTTGAAACCCTTTGAAACCTTTTGGAAATCCCTTGGAAACCCTTTGCAAACCCTTTTGAAATGCTTTGAAAGCACTTTGAAAGCCACTGGAACATGGAATCACTTTAGAAACCCCTTAAAAATGTTTCACATACTCTTTGAAAAGCCGCTCCAAGTTTGCATTCACCATCATAATTTTTGTTTTCACGGAAATGTTATTTTGCCGTATGATTCAGTACTGATTTATTTGTAGTTGTAGAAAGATCAAAGGATATAACGCATGTGAAAGTTTCATGGCGAAAATTTTGGCATTACAATGCATTGCAACGCTCGCCAATGATTCGTAACGCATTACAACTTTTACCAACGAACACGGGCAATTATTTCAAATGTTTCAAAATGATTTGCCAACGTTTTTCAATGCATCAATTGGCAATGTTTCCAAACGCTTTTGTAACGTTAAATAATTATGCCTAAAGTTCAACGCAGGACGCGTATGATTATCATTAATGAACAAAACTGAAACGCTCTTTGTTTGTCCAGTTGTAAAAGCGACAGCTCAGTGTCAACTCTTGAAGTTCAAAATCTGTGTTTGAAACATGCATTTATTTTTTCCCATCAAAGGTCACTGCATGGTGATATTATTCTGTAACATTATTTGTTCAAGACTACCGCTACTGACAGTCGTTGTATTTTCAAAGTACAATCTCAAACATCTGACTTTTTGTGACATTGCATGATTGTGTCTAGCTTTATTTGAACAAACATCTACAGAAAACAGTAAAAAATATTTTATCAGTGGCAGATCTACGTCACGTGCTAGGCAACCGGAGTGATCATATGTCACTTGC
The DNA here is from genome assembly GCA_016490735.1 of Pachyseris speciosa. NCBI lineage: Eukaryota > Metazoa > Cnidaria > Anthozoa > Scleractinia > Pachyseridae > Pachyseris > Pachyseris speciosa. Next base: position 89,701 of record JAEMWC010000262.1, read on the forward strand.
TCAAGTTTGCGGTCACGTTTGAGCTAAGAGTATAGAACACGTCATAGAACCCTTGATTAAACTTCCTATCTATAAGCAGAGAGCATTTCACCATTTGAATCACTGATTTATCCCAAATAGAACCGGAGAAATTTATTTTTTTCATCACTTGCCGTGACGCCTCAGAAGACAATAAGAGTTTGACAAAATGCCGACGCCGAAAGACAAAACATTTCCCAACAGAAAATTTTGCTGAGTGCAGAGCATGTCATAAAACCCTTAATTAAACTTCCTCTCTAAAAGCAGAGAGCATTTCACTGTTTGAACCCCTGATTTATCCCAAATAGAACCAGAGAAGTTTATTTTTCGTTACTTGCCATGACACCTCAGAAGACAATAAGAGTTATCTGTAGGCAGAGAGCACTTCACTGTTTGAAGCATCAATTTATCCCAAGAAGAACCGGAGGAATATTTTTCCAGCACTAACTGTGACAGTATTGTGTTACCACTCACGCACCAAACACATACACATGCTTTCAAGAACACTGAAAGAGCTGAAAACCATGAAAATCAAATGGTCGCATCAGCTTCTCATGTTTTGCCATCAGAATATATTTCGTGTAAAGAAGCGTTTAAACATATAACAAGTGGTTTCATCAGTTTAACAGATGAGCGTTTTAGTGAACATCAAAAATATCTTGTTGTCAAAAATTAATTGTGACCTAACGCGGTCACGGTCAATGGCAGTGAATACTCGATGAAAGGTTTTTGTGTGACTGAACAGTTCATTATGTCAACTCCAATATGTTTTAAACAGAAATGTTTTAAAGCCAGTGCTAACTTGGAAAGAATTTAGCACAATAAACTTAGCTAGAAGATTGCATTGTAGGTATAATGTAAAATACTCAAGACGCTCTATCACACTATGTTACAAGCAACGTTTCGTCAAGGGGTTTCAAAAGCTTTCATAGCATAGGAAACCCATTTGGATTGCCTTAAAACAATTTAAAAAAAAACCTTTTGTAACTCTTTTGAAACCCATTGCAAACACTTTTAAAAACCCTTTAGAAACCCCCTTTCAAGGAGTTTCATAGCCTTTGGAAACACTTTGGAAACTCATTAGAAACCCTTTGGAAACCCTTTAGAAGCACAGTTTCAGGAGTTTGAAACCCTTTGGAAACGCTTTGCAAACTCTTTGGAAACCCTTTGGAAACTCTTTAGAAACCCTTTGGAAACCCGGTTTCAGGAGTTTGAAACCTTTTGGAAACCCTTTGGAAACCCAGTTTCACCCAAATTGCCATGTGTCATAAGACGTGTTTTCGTATGGAAGGTCACAATTTATGTCATTGGAATGCATTAGTTTTTATTTCCTTGATATCTACTGGATAAATTTATTGTCTTTGATTAATTCCAACTGGCAATGTTAGTACAGCTCTAAACTATCACCCCATTTACCACGACTTTGCCTCGGTGGATTCGTGGCTCCGTGCCTCGGTTTCGCCTAGGCAAAACCTTGTCTAACCAATTCGAAAACCTCAGCTTTGCCTTGGTTTTTCTCGGTTGACTTATGCCGAGGTAAATTTGTGGTAATGAACTAGACGCGGTAGAACTGAATAGGCTATTGTAATAATAATAATAATAATAATAAATGTCTTTATTAATCATAAGATAAAAATTACATATCTTATGTTACATATTTGAAATCATAATAAAATATAGTATTGTAATAAATATATATAGTAGTAATAAATATAGTAATAAATATATAGTAATAAATAATATATATAGCATTATAATAAAATATAACATTGTATGCTTTGTTTTACAGTCTTTCGTCAGCGACAAAGAGCAAACTTTCACATTGAGGTGTCGATAATTTTACACGGGCCATATTTCACTATTTGAAGAAATTCGAAGTGGGCACTTTTGGACGAACACTTGCGTAGTTTAGCTAAGGACAGAAAGAACAAGTGAAACATTTGTGTGTTGGGGAACAGAATATTTTAAAACAGTACTAAACTTATGCGGAAAAACACTTTCATTTAAGCTTTGGTTTCGGTTCATTACAGTGATTTTATTCACGTTTGATGCCGACGATTCAGCGGCACCATACGTGAGTAAATATTTACACGCTTTTAAGTTTTATTGACAAATGAAAAACATCCAAAACGAGTTTATAACTTCTAGCTAATTGTCTTGGTGTAATGTTAACGCTGAGTAATGAACAGCTTCAAAAGCAGAAAATGATGTGAACCTCTGTCGTCGAATACTGCAAAACAAAATATTTACATATTTGCATAGTGGTAGCGCAATGCGCATTTTGACAGCCGAAGTTTTGCGGTTCGAAATTATTTTGCTCGTAACTCAGAATGAAGACGAAATAAATGAGCTATATTTTCCGGAGGCTGTCGAAAATCCAAGATCTTTTGATACTGAAAATTGTCGGAGGCATATTTCACAGGAGATAATTACCGTACTTCTCGCCGCATAATACGTACGCTTTGTTGAAAGGTATCGCCCCACAATGTTGTTACCTAAGCATCCGGATGATTCAAAACTTAAAGGTTAGTGAATGAAAGCCAAACCTTTTACACAGCAACCACGAACAGTCCATGAGCATATAAGGATTCCTAAAACAGCTGTTTGGATCTTTCTGACTTGCCATCTCAACACTCAGGGCAAAGCTGTTCTTATCAGATAAAACATCAATTTGTTGATATTTTTGCAAAACTTTGTGCTCAGTAATCAACTGTAGTTGAAATATAGCGATTGTCTTGTAAAAGCAAACTAATGAAACAAGTTTTCAAATCATCACTTGATCATGGGAGGATGCAGATAAAGAGGAACATATTATTTTAAGTTTCCTCGCCATTGAAATCGATCTACAGCTGTATCAATTGCTTGTTTATCACGCCGACATATCTTTGAGGAAAAAAGCTTATCGCGTTGAGCATTAAGCAGCAAAAGCAGGAAAGATAAGCCGAGAACTTCTGTTGCATGAGAAACTTTGAAAATTAGTGTGATTCAAACTAAGAGATGCTCTTTTTTTAATCAGAGACTTTCAGATTTACATGTCATATGTGACTCCCGTCGCTCGGCTTTCCGCAAAGTAAAAAATACTTCTGATCTATTTGTTTTCACAGTGTTTTGTTCGCTGGATCCTTGGGGGAGAAATGTGAGACAAAATTTTAACAATACATTCACAATAGTAATTACTTACTATTGTCTTTTACCTAGGCATATTAATGTATTTGAGCGTTCCCTTTGGGCCGGTTTTGAAGATAAACAAGTGATGGTGCAATGCCGGAAATGAAATCAACAACACAGCTCTTTTGATTGTGTGGCATTGTTTGAACGTAGCTTAATGTTGGAGATATCGGTTATCATCGAGAAACTGGTCAGTGGATCTAAGACGCAGATTTATACCAAATTCTTCGCTTTCTGTGAAATTGTCAAACAAATCGAAGTGCCAGTGTTTTGTCAAACTTCACCAGCAGTTAGCCTTGGTTCATCTCGTGTTGCGAATATCCATAGAATAGGTTCACCACTTTTCCATGTTAAATTGCAAAATCAGTTTACAGCTTAAGCATTGCCAAAATAAAAACAAATGAAAAGCAATAGAAAAAAGAGAGATCAAAGAAAAAAAATTAATCTGTTGGGGATTGACCCACCGACCCTAAGGTACCATTACAGTATGAAAAGAGCGCACTAGCCGATTGGGCCAGCAAAACCTTCTCTTAAATCAAAAAATCATTCGGAGTCATGTCATGCCAACTGAAAGGTAACAAAAATTTGAATGACGATCAACTTGAACTTACCCTGTGCATTAATCCAGCTTGGATGGTCAAAAAGGCTGCTTCAAAATTCCGAAGAATTTCTTGTTCATTTGCTGTATTTGCTAACTAGGTGACATCATTATTGTCGGTGGAGCTGCCTGAATCTGAGGATCCAAAGAATGTTGTGAGGGTGGGATGGTCTACTGACTCAGCCAGTTTGCAGCTTGGTAAGTTTCCGATATCACACGTATTTATGGCTTGGAAATCTTCACAAATGAGGTTGTTAGTTATATGCAGCTGTGAAATAGCAAACAGCTGACTGTGCAAGGATGTTCACAGGTGTTGTCTTTTAGTGATATTTTCCATTGCTCTGTTGCTGTTAGTGCTTTTTTTCTTTGCCATGGATATACACTGTTTGCCAGTAATACTTGCATTTGACATCAGGAGAATGCATCCTAATCTTGGGTGCCCTGTGATACTAAGTGGTGAGATTTTTTTCGACATTCATGTACCATTTTTGCGCCATCTTGAATTACGTCATAAGTGATATCGTGAGTTCAGCCTCGCTCTATTTATTTACATATGGTCTAGTGAAGTTCAACATTTGACCCAACAGGCAAACTTTAACAAAATTGGTTTGACCTGGATGTCAGCATCTGTCTTGAAAATTAATTTCAAGTCAGTTGCTGCAAAGCAACAGTTACCAATATCTACTCTGCATTAATACTAGATAATAGTATGTTATTTCTGCTACAGTGTCATTTTATATTAGTGTTTCCAATAAATTATAGACAGTAAACTAGTCAAACATGATATCTATACATTAAGTTGAAAAAGCCTCCAAGCAAACTTTTCTTCAAAATTTGTATTCTGTAGTACACCTTATTCCAAAATGGCAGCCAATTTATTATTCTTTTGTTTACATGTTAATTAGCCCTCTATGCCTTGTCAGTATGTACAAAATACAAAAGAATTCTGAAGTGAAAATGAGGCAAAGGGGGCTAATTAACATGCAAACAAAAGAACAATAAATTGGCTGCCATTTTGGAATAAGGTGTATGGTATCATTAATTGTGACCCTTCATGCGATTTCAGGGCTTACGGATTTTACCGTGAACCGTGAACCGTGAACTTTTTTTTGTTCACAGTGCGTGATTTCTGAGTTTCACACCGTGAAATATAAATTTCACACCGTGTTCACATCAAGAGTGAAAAGTTTCACGGTGGACGTGACACTGAAATTCATGCCGTGAAATCATCAGGAGTGAAATAAGAACATGCTGTGAAGGAGAACAGTTGCCATGAAGCTGAGCTGCATAGGCGAAATTGAATCACGCAGTGTATAAATCTCAAAAGACTTAAAATAAACATAAGCTTAATTATCGTAAAAAGTACTTCACGCCGACTTCAAGTTTTGCGTCGCTCACTTTGCCTTGCTGTTTGTTTTTGTTTACTGTAGAATTTATCACGAAGCTCAGATAAACATGGATATGCAATTTGCTGTTTGGCTTTATAAATGGCAATGTGAAATAAAGTTAAAAACTTCTTTCTTGTTCACCTTAGAATAAGCGCTGTTGGTTAATGTTAACATTGTAGCAAAAAGGTAAAAACAAACAGAGTTTTCTTCCATGCTGGCAAAAAGATCTTGAAACGTTGCTCTGAAATATCTACCAATCGATCACATACGCAGAATGAAATGTGATCACTCTGGTTGCCTAGCACGTGACAAATCTGCCACAGATAAAATATTTTTTGTCACTTTCTGTGAGGGTCTCTGTTGAAGTACCCGACAAGATTTGTATTTGACTTTCAGTGAAAATAAATTTGTTTATATTTTGTGAAAGCCTATCATCAGAAGCAGCGAAAAGTATCGTGAAAATCTCTGTTATCTCTCTGTAGATCTGGCGTTGACTGTCAAAGTTGAACATGCAAACAGACAACCTCATCATTTCAATCCATGCTGATAAATGATTTAACTTCCCCACAAGAAAGTTTCCATTAGGCAAAAGCCGAATTTCCACCATTGTCGTTAGAAGGACAAGGACATGTAACTGCTATTTTTGATAAGACTGTAAGCTTACCTGTGCGAGTAATTTTACTATGGTTATCTATAATTACCTTTCCTATGGTTAACCTGCGAATGTTTGTGTAAAGGACCGTGGATACTTTGGTTCTAAGAATTGAAACAAAAGGAGATTCTTCCACAGCGAAAATGCCACTACTGAAGGACATTGCAAATCTACATTGCTAATACTTAACTGTTATTTCGCAAAGTACTATTTCGCAAACTAACATTTTGTACCATAAGCCTTAGCTTGAATTATTATTGTCGCAAATCTTGTTCTTCTGTCACACAATGTTACCATTCCACCGGCAAACATTCACATGCACATGGACGAAGGGTTTTGTGTGTTCATGAGACTTGCGGGTAGAAGGTGTGGAATGTGTCCATTTGCAAATAACAAAATTGCCAGGAAAAATTTCAATGTGTTGTCTTCTAAACCCAGTAAAAGCGCAAGTATACAAATTGTTTTATAAAATTTTTTAGCACCGCGGAGTCTCTCAATTATGTCGCCGTGTCACGGTGTCTGTCACTTTTGCAAGATATCTAACACTAAATGTTTTGTGGTTCAATAAGAACTTTGCGATATCATGCATTATTTACCTTGGGTATTTTTTGCTGGGTCTATCATGCAAAGATTTAAAGACTTGCAAGCCAATTAGACCAAAACACAAACAAATCGGTCTGAGATAAAACACTGTTACGTTTTTGTGAATGGAAGATCACTCTAGGAACAGGGGAAAAGCGAAAGTTGTGTGTGTTTTTTGCAGAGAAATACAATGGTGAATGCCTCTGTAGCTGTCAGCACATGATGTTTGAAGATTAATTCATGGTAGTGGACTGTTGTTTATGGCGTGAAAATAATTTCTCCCGGCATGAGTTTGTTCAAAAATTTCACGGTGGCCATGACTTTTTTCACAGTGGCCGTGACTTTTTTCACGGTGTGATCACAGCGTGATGGAAAAATTTCATGCACATTCCAGTTATTTTTCTTCATTTCACGGCCAGAACCGTGTAAATAGCCGTACCGTGAAATTTGGATAAGCCCTGAAATCCCATGAAGGGTCACAATTATCACTGTGAATATTGTGGCAAGCAAAAGCCTTACTACTTGCATTAGTTGGTTGAACTTTTCATAGTTATGTTACAAGAGATGAGAACTAAATCTGTGTTATCTGTTGCCATCTCCCCAATCAGGAGAAGTCAAGAATTCTTATGGCTATGATTCATCTGGAAAGAAAGCCCTTGACTGTGAGTTTTCAGAGTATGGACAGTCCTTTGGTGTGGATGATGTAATTGGATGTTATTTAGTAAGTACAAGCTTCCTCTTATTTAATATTTTGGAACAGATAGAGTATATATATGTAAATACCTTCGAAGCCATGAAAGCCGTAGAACAATATACTTATGGAACCATGCAAACACAGTTTGCCTCTCAGCTTTCGACACACATCTCTATTGAAAGAAAAACTTTTTGCCCCGAGTCGGAATCGAACCAACGTTCCCCAGTTACTAGTCGGGCGTGATAACCACTACACTACCGGAGCAACCACGCTGGCAACGTGGCCACTTTAGAAAGTGAGTAGTATCGCACGTCGGCCATTCCTCGGAACATTTTCCTTTCGAGACATTTTTTGTGTTTCCTGGCTTCTAAATTCCCTGGAGGGGAATTAGAAATATATATACATGTAAATACCTTCGAAGCCATGAAACCCGTAGAACAATATACTTATGGGGAACCATGCAAACACAGTTTGCCACTCAGCTTTCGACACACATCTCTATTGAAAGAAAAACTTTTTGCCCCGAGTCGGAATCGAACCAACGTTCCCCAGTTACTAGTCGGGCATGATAACAACTACACTACCGGAGCAACCACGCTGGCAACGTGGCCACTTTAGAAAGTGAGTAGTATCACACGTCGGCCATTCCTCGGAACATTTTCCTTTCGAGACATTTTGTGTGTTTCCTGGCTTCTAAATTCCCTGGACGGGAATTAGAAATATATATATGTAAATACCTTCGAAGCCATGAAAGCCATAGAACAATATACTTATGGAACCTTGCAAACACAGTTTAGCAGAGTGCAAGTGTGGTTTTAGCCAGGTAGACTTTTGGAAGCATTGTAGGCATGCTTAGTCGCAAGGTTTGTATTAGAAGCCCAGTCCTGGGTACCTGTGTTTAGTGAACACAGTACCTGCCTTCACCATTAAGAAATTGGAAAAGGGAACACAAAAACAAATCTCAGGGGTATTTTTTCCAGCTTTGGGGAAATTAAAGTGCCCCTAACACCATTCAGATCAGATCTGTACAAGGCCAGTTTAACAGACGAGTACTCCTCCTTTTCTCTACCATGAATTTTCCGTGTTCCTCAGCCAGCTTAAGTTGGTTGGAAGCTTTCCTATCTGGAATGCTGTAAATCATAACTGTTTTTTTTTTCTCAGAGTATTAAGTTTTTATTTCCGCTAACTGTTGTTGGTGACATTTTAGGACTTGGAGAGTGAGCCAAAGACACTTTCATTCAGCAAAAATGGTGAAGATCTTGGAGTAGCTTTTGAACTGACAGAAGATTTGGAAGATAAGGCTCTCTTCCCTCATGTGCTCATAAAGAATGCAGAGTTCACTGTGAACTTTGGATCACAGGTAACATGTTCAGTAGTTTTGTTGCGGTGGATCTGTGCAATGTTAGCAATTCAATCTTGATAGCACAATTTGCATTTAGTGTGTAATTTTGAAATACTGGATGTATGGGGTGTGAGGACACACTGCCCACATTCCATTTTGGGATGTCTGATGATTTCTTTGCTAAGCTAATAGGGGCACTGTCATTTAATTTGGAGAAACTCAGATGTGTTTGCAACAGTAAAACCCTTTAAAAAATTGCAGTTTTGTTACGTAGTACTTGTTATGTATGTCTAAACTATTTGTGGCTGTCTGTGGCCAGGAATGACAAGGAGGAAAACCTTTTGTGTCTTGGGAAAATCGCCATAAAATAATATTGGGTTCTTTTCCTTCTGAGAAATAATTTTAGATCTAATGTTAAACAGTCCGTTCATGTAGTAGATAAAGTACTTCCACCAAATTTGAACAAACCTGTATCAAGAACAAGGCTATGCTCTAAGAAAGATTTTGGGAGCCCAAAACTCTGAACTTTTGAAATTCAGGGTGCCTGAGATTTCCTTGTTGGTCAAAGGCAAAAGTAAGTCGCCAAGAGCCCCGGGTACTGCTAGAGCACAGTCCTGAACTATTTCTGAGACGTTACCCCATATGATCCTGTTTGTTTGCGTAGGAGGAGCCATGGTTCCCGGCAAAGGAAGGCTATACCTTCATGCAGTCTGCTGCTGAAGAGGTGTTGGTTCATGGCACACGAGGACCTGCAACCAAGAAGGAGTGTGAGGTGAATTGCTGAGTGTTCACTGTGATTAGTTGAATTAATTTGCACTGGAAATGAAAAGCTCACTCATGAGTTCTTAAAAAATGGTGGACAAAAATGACCAATGGGTTTGATTTATCCTTCATACAGTCAGCTCCTTTTATGACACCCATCTGCAGGAACACAAGTTTTTTGTCTAAATAGTCTGTAGTATGAAAATTCTTTTCTGGCTGAGACTTCAACTGCTGTTCATAGTAACAGCCAATAATGTATTTCCTTGTTCTAGGTGATTATGATGGTTGGTCTGCCTGGCTCAGGGAAGACAACTTGGGTGAATAAACAAGTCAGCGAGAATCCTGAAAAGAAATACAATGTCCTTGGCACAAACTCTATCATGGAGAAGATGAAGGTATAGTTAGTGTAAAGAGGGAAGTGTGTTCTATTTTAATCCATACAGTGTGTCAGTCACCAATTGAAAATGAAAGAAGCAAAACCTACATATGATTCTAAAGTGTTGCTCAAAGTGTTTTTTGTCCTCGTTGTAATTTTTTTTCCAACATTTTGCTCAGTGACTTGCTGTTGTGATATAATTGTTGTGACAGAGACTGTGTTTTGAGGACAAGAATATAAAACCCTCAGGCTTTATAAACAGTGACAGGGTAACACACTATAGATTCATAAGTATCAACAGGGTTTTCAATAAGTTTTCAAATAGGTGTCTGAGCTAACTAAAGTAGGTGTCGACTTGATGGATTTTTTTAATAATTTGAGTGAAAATATGGACAAAGTAGGCTGCGGTAAGAGGTAAATTCTGGCAAAGTAGGCCGGCTTCTAATGAAACTCCTGTATCAAACACATATTACAAGGTTACAAATTTGAAACCAGTAGAATGTCACATGCTGTACATTTGCCTCTGCTTTTCTACTTGAAACATGTCAATGCACCGGGAAAAATATTTTTGTAAACTTTCAGTGCAAAAGGTTTTTAGCTTGAAATTTATGTATTTGACAGATTATGGGTGTAGCCAGGAAGAGAGATGTGGGTGGTTACAGCAAGTTGATGGACAAAGCAGCAAAATGCCTGCACCGCTTGTTTGAACTTGCTCCTACTAAGAAGAGAAACTACATTCTGGACCAGGTAAGAATGTGTGCACACCCATACCTTAGAATGCTATGTTTAATCCCAGTTCACTCACAGGGCTGTTGTTAAGCTATGGAGTCAGCACCATGAGAAAATTAGTATGTCACAAACAGGAGAATGGTTCCCATTCTTGCTACTCCTTAGGCAGTTTTGAGTTTTTGTAGCTAGCCATCTTTAAAGTAGCTGTGGACTACAGTTCAGTGTGCAAAGTGTTGCAACCATGATTACCAGGTGCATAGTGAGGTGTGACTCCTTGCCCCTTAGAGTCTATTTTGAGACTACTGAGTTAGTTAGTTAGTTTTTATCACTCACTGCTTGTTTACAAGTTTTTTGTTTTTTTATTGGCTAGGAAAAAATAAGGGTGGCCTTTGTTTAACTCTGTGAGCATCTTATTTCCAGACCAATGTGTACCTATCAGCTCAAAAAAAGAAGATTCGGCCTTTTGAAGGATTCAACAGAAGAGCAATAGTTTGCATTCCTACTCAGGAAGAGCTTAAGAAGAGAACAGAAGATAGAAAGAAAGAAGGCATTGAGCTGCCTGAGAATGCGGTTAGCGACATGAAAAGTAGGTTACCGGTTATTACAACAACATGATGTTTAAATGTGTCTTCCTCATACTGAAATTGATAAAACGTTTGTACATGGGTGTTTTCATTGTCACTTCAGAGGAACGTGGGACTTAATTAATACTTATCAGACAACTTGTAATTAATAATCTTCATCGTCATCTTAAATAACTTACAATACTTCTCAAGTTGTCAGAAAATTTTTAGTGCAAGCTCCATGAATTTTCAAGTTTCAGTTTGTAGTCGCAATGGACTTAGAAGTTGTTATTAGCCCACCAGTAATAATAATAATAATCCTTGAGAATAACTTTCAATAATTTTTGTCTTTAATATGCACTAGTTACTGGTTATTTTGCTTGTCTGTTTTGCTTTGTTTTGTTGCTTTTGTTTTGTAAATTAGGTTAGTATGTTAGTCTGCTATTGAAAATTGAGGTAGTTTTCTAAAGTTAATAAAAGTGTTTTAAAAAAGAAATTAATAATGATAATGATAATAATAGTAATAATAATACTAATAATAATCTTCATTGTCATATTTAATAGCTTATAATTCATAGTGATAAAATTGTTAAGGTAAGATCATTCCAAAGTGTCAACCAAAGGTGAAACTCGTAAAACTGTGAAAATTGATATCAGATGTGATAAAATTGCAAGAAACCACTAACCTCAAAAGTGATCGACGTTGCAGGTTGTGGTTTAGCTATCTTGTATTTAATTGGGTTTCTTTTGGAAGACAACAGACATTACAAATGTTTCTAGTGTTCACGGTTTTCTGAGTTTCGCAGTAACTCTTTACTCTATGAATTTTAAGCCTTCCACACACTAGGCAATTTTTTTTGCCGATCGTGGTGAATTTGATCGCCAGCAAATTTCAATGGCGATTGATGTGGGCACACTAGGCGAATTTTTTCACCGATCATGGCAATTTGCCATTTTGTTGCCAGGCTCCATCAAGGGCATCATTCCCCATTGTTGTCAGCCATTTTGGAAAGTTGTGATAAAATTGCTCAATCTGATTGACTGACTTTACTGGCGATTCACAGTGATGAGCATATAAAAATTGCAGGAAAAGCAACTGCTGCACCGGGCACACTAGGCGATTTTCACCGATTGCAGGTGATCACAGTATCAAATCGCCTAGTGTGTCACCTCCTTAACAACCAATCATAAGCTGACATAGCAGCACTTGTTTAAAGCTGGTCTTGCACTTGAGCAAGAAACCAAAGGATTATTTGAATCATGGTGTCATCATTGCTTTCTCCTACAGTGAGTTTCACTTTGCCCAGAGTTGGAGAATTCTTTGAGGAAGTCATCTATGCTGACCAACCTGAAACCAAAGCTAAAACCATTGTAGATGAATACATCAAAGAAGGTCGTAGCTACAGAAGCCGCTCAGGGTCTGGTTCTGAGCCACCTTACAAGCGCTCAAGATTTGATGACAGACCTCGGCACGGTGGAGGGTACAACAGGGACAGAGGCTATGATGATCGTGGGGGCTACAGGCGAGGTGGCGGAGGTGGTGGATCCTACCAGAGATTTGGTGGGGGACGGCCTTATCATGGTCACGGTGGAGGAGGAGGAGGATACCGCGGGGGACGAGGAGGAGGAGGAGGGTACCATGACAGACGAGATTACCGAGGAGGAGGAAGAGGTATTCTTACTATTAGACAGCACTAATATTTCAGCTCAGGATCCATACACTGTACATGTGAGGGGCAGTTATTCCTTATTGCTTTGGTACTATATATGGATACTGTAGTTTATTGTACATTGTATAATAGCCAAATCAATGCACACGCTCTGATTGGTCAATCAGCTATGGTTTATTGTGTCCGTAAACTCAAGGAAATTTTGCGCGTCTTCTGAATTATTATATAAAAGCAATAGACCACAAGTTTCTTGGGATGTTGGAAGAACACTCGAACAATCCGTAAATCACTCGCCTCGACTCATCATTTACGAATTCTTTGAGTGTTCTTCCAGCATCCTGTGTGGTTTATCAGCCTACAAACCATAGAAACTTGTGGTCTATTGCTTAAGAATTCTTTTTTATTTTATTTTATTTTATTTATTTTTTATTATTTTTTAATTTTATTTTATTTTAGTCTGTAGATGTCAACTTCAAGTTCGTGTTCTGTCACTTTTTGTAATCCTGCAGAGCAGTATCACCTGGGTTTAGTTTTCAATTTGAATGAAATCTTGAACCATATCCTTTCATTCAGCCTTGCTTTCTGCTGCTGTTGTGTTATTCATTTTTGTAGCTTACAAAAAATGCCTCAAGCTCTTTTCACACAGACGTTTTTGTATTTTCGGTCAAACAGTTGTTAATATTTGACAAAGAACACATAGTTTTGCTTGAATGTGAAACTGCCTCTAAAGGAAAGTAACAAGTGACCTTTTAATATGCATAAAAAACTTCAAAGGCCCTGGCCAATTTTTCAAGGGGTAATGCATTTCATCCTGGCTGTAGCAGCTACAACTGTAACAATTTTTAATGCTGGTTTATTTGTGCTGCAAGAGAGTAGCAACAATACTGGACCATGCTCCATTATAGCAAATATGTTTTTGGCCATTCTAAGTAACAGCAGTACAGTGTAGGTGACATTTTCTCTGTTAACTTGTGTTTGCTTTCTTGATTAGGTGGTTATGGTGGTGGAGGTTACGGCGGAGGAGGTTATGGAGGCAGTGGGGGGTACCGGCAGCATCAGTCATCATACCGTCAACATCAATCAAACCAGCAGCAAAGGCCACGCTACCAACAAAGCTACAATCAACAACAGTACAATCAACAGCAACAAGTCAACACACAGTCATACAACCAACAACAGCAGCAGCAACAGTATGGGACTGGTGCTGCATACAACCAGTACTACAACTACAACCAGGGATACCAAGCAGCCACAGGATACCAACACACAGGCTATGCACAACAGCAACAGTATGGCCAGGCAGCACAGCAAGGCCAACAACCAGCAGCCTACCAGAATTACCAGAATTATTATGCAGGATACCAGCAGCAAGCAGGCTATGGCAACTATGGCAGTACTGGGTACCAGTAGACTCCAATAGATCAACAACCACAATGAACTGTTTATAGTAATGTTTTTGTTTATGTATTGTAGGGTACTTGAGATGTAGATGAGATACTACAGTTGTTGTTGTTGTTTTTAGTCATTTTCTGGATGGGGTAGGTGTGGGCAGGTACAATAAACTTGTTAGACATGTAGCAGCCCTTGGTGTGGGTTCCAAGACTATTTCCAGAAGCAGCAGACAACAAAAGCTGTAAAGTAGACAGGATATGCTGCCATGCTCTAGCTGTTACTGAAATCTCTAGCAGAGCTTTTATTGTGCACATTTTTGTGTTTAATTCTCTCCTATACCTGAGCTTTCCTGAAGCATTTCAATCAGACTCACATAAGCATTGTGCTTATGAGTCACCAGCTTGAAGTGTGAGGGTGTTATTGGAGAAAGTCGTAGTGTAGAGCTTTTTTAATTAGTAGTTTCGATTTTATGAACGTTGTCCTTGCTTATACAGCTGTGCAGTCGTTTCTTCTGACTGTGAGGTTCACCTCTTCCTAGCCTATGCCATGTCTTCAGAATGTTTGGACCAAAGATCAACATTAGTGACCACCATCTATATGTAACTTCTCCTTGTAAGTTACTAGTTTTTTAAGCATACAGGCTATGAGAATGCAGGGAATGATCTGACACCAGAGATGAGTTGCCTTGATGTTTAAAAAAATTCTCCCCACTAGTACTATGAAAAATGTATTCGAACACCGATGATATTGGGGCTTTTCTTCGCTTTACGCGTTCCGGCCGAAACAGGCTATTTTACCCTTACTGTTTTGTTGCACTTCTACAATATCACCGCCTTTGTTATGACGGCAGTAATCGTGTAGTCTTTCGTTTTATTCAGGACGCGTTTTGTTTCGTTTCTGGGAAAATATTTTGATACCTTGTTAATATCATTGGCTCTTCTAAGGTTAAAAGGCACTGACTGGAGCCAGGTAAGGCTATTGTATGTATATCTAATGTTTTAAATGGTAATCACTTGTTCTGGAAAACTCTTATTAAAGAGAAACATCTTTTACATTTTGTCACTCATTTCACCCCTGAGCTACTAGCCTGCCGAAATGTGCAGCAGCACTTCCTACATCATTGAGTGCTTGGTTGTTATCACTAAAAAATGCTATCTGTATTCATTCTAGGGTTCTCTTCAAGTCGAGTCCTTGTGTTTAAGTTTGTACGCGGAAATAAGTGTAATATTATGTCCTCGAGGCCTCGCTTTCATATAGGTCCAAAGCAACTGAAATTTTGGCCTACGACATGCTCGAGGTCAGTTCTTGTTGTGTCCAAAATACTGGACGCACCGGTCACTCCATACCCTAATCGACTGGTGTTACTAGCTTAACCGGAAATGAATGAATGAATGAATGCTTTATTTAACGTGGATATACACTTAGCCTGAGAGCTAGTTTACAGGTGTTCCACCTAGTAACTAATGAAAACATAACACCTAAACAACACTAATAACACAATTCATCAGATAAAATCACAAATTAAATACTGATTGAAACTATTTAAAACTATTACAATATTACCGCCGCAGTCAAAATACTATTAAAACGCTAATGTTACAAATTTACTAATCCCCGAAATTTAACGATCTAATTCTGTTAACTATTTCATTGGTACCTACTTTTATTCTAATGTCATTTGATAGTTCATTCCATTTCTTGGCAGCAAAATATTTCCATGAGTTAAGTCCATATTTGGTAGTGTTAACTTAAGGTAAAGATAAAACATTCTTGGCGCCTGAGTTTGTACTTAAATGAACGTAAATTAATAAGATTCCTAATTGCCCGTGGTGCTTTGTTCGATATTCTATTATGTATTGTTAATAACATGTCTTGAATTCTTCGAGATTCCATGCAGGGTAGTCTTATCCTTTCCAAGAGATGCTGATAGGATGCATGTTTGTTATTATTATTATAGACATAAAGCCCCTAACCATTGTATCACGGCTCTTTCACACATTTTATTTGGCCATCCACCGTTTACATTGAAATTAATGATAATAAACGCTCCTTTGTGGTAAAACATCTTCCTTGATCAAAGGGCGCCGTGCGCCTGATGGAATGAATTTTGGGTCGTAAAGTGACTACAAGAGTTCGGCGGCCTGTTTACGAAACTAGGATGTGCAAAGAATAATTGCTCTTGTGCACGACAAATTCTCGTACAAGAGAATGTGCTGGTTATACTCTAAAATGTACTTCCAAACAGTAGGAATAGTACCTAGAATTTGAAGGTGATAATTATCAAAATAAAAAATGTTAAGAATTTTATTAGAGAAGACAAACGGTTATCAAAACGGTATGAGTTTCATTTTTGAACGAAGTATGCGTTATCACGTATATTGGGGGAGACGGGGCGGGGGGGGGGGGGGTGAAAAAGGGCGTAGACTGATGGGGCGAGAGGTTCACCGGAGGCAACAAGAGAGGGCAGCGATAGGGATTTGCTACGTTGCGCGACAATCGGGACACTTCAGAGGGCAAAGAAGCGGGTATTTCAAAAGCGAAAAATCTTTTCAACTTTCGATTTTTTGTAGGGATATTGAACTTTAAGAAACGGGAAAAATGCGTGTCATATGCATTTTAAAAGACATTAAGAGGCGGGAACCTCGCAGGAAAGAAAGCAGTAGAAGAGACGAGAAGCAGGAAGTTCAAAGCCTCCCTACCCCTCCACACTCAACACCTCTTAACCGGAATGAAAACATTTAACATGGTACTACTGCTGAATGAGAGTGAAAACCTGGATCATATAAACGAATACACCACCACAGAATCACGTTGCATTTATATGAGGGAATAAACATCATAACATTATCATGTCACCATCCCTTCAACAAGCGCATTGTTAGGTGTTTTCTGTCGAAAATTACCTGCGATCAGGCCAAATTTTAGCATCCAGCGCTCTTAGGTTGTCTTATGTCGTCGCTCGATAATTTTTCGTTTCGCTTTTCCAGCGGAAAAAGTTTACCAGGTAAAATAAAAATTAAGCCTGGTCACAGGTCATAACGAAAAGATTTTCGAATTAATAAAATGGTTGACTAGATGTGATTTGACTGAGTTTCTGTAGGAAGGCAGTTGAGTCAATTCTCCTTATCTAAGTCCGCTGCCTTGTCGGAAATGCCTCACAACAGATCGTATAAAGACAACCATTAATCAAGGAATAAATATGGCGTTCTGACTAACGTTACGATTAGTTTCACACTTGTTTGCAAGGTATGGCTACGTAGAAACGATAACGCTTGTGCAGAGTTCGGCATTAATGAAGCCTTTTTCCCTCGTGGAAACACGTTTTTGTACTGAATCGTGTCGCCATCGACGTGGTCTTCGACCGCAACCGTCGCAGAACTAACCACAGTTGTCTTCATACTGTTAAGAGGTGCTTTCGATAGTCTTTACTTTCAAGTCAACGAAAGCCTTATTTCATGCTTACTTTCGTCCCGCTCCTTGCGGGTATTCCCGGAAAGTTACCGACTGTTTTTTCGTTCTTTTCTCTGCTTGTTGTCCCTCCACTATGTGCAAGCTGCCAACGCTTTCAGCGCGAATGAGTTGAGGCGTGCTCTGATTTGACAAATCAGGTGACTCTGCGCGCGCATCATTTGGAGACTCTGCCTTCTTTGATTGGTCGAAAAACACATCATCGTTGTCATTGCTTCCTGGAGACACGTCGCCGAAGCCCGGGTTATGAAATCCCGTCATAGGAATGCTCTCGTGGATACAGTTGCCGTTCTCACAGGCGCTCCCTTTTTGAAACCCGTTTCCCGAGGATCGCACTTCTGTAGTAGCAGAGGTAGCGGAAACCTGAGAGATGCGTTTTGACCTTGTGTCATCCTCCG
>JAEMWC010000262.1:115000-155000 GCA_016490735.1 Pachyseris speciosa
CCTTCACTTGACGAGACCTAGCATTCGACCAACGCAAAAATACGGCTGTTTTGCAGTCTATGAACGCTTTTGTTCTCTTGTGGAAATTAAAGCTAATCAGTCATAAATCCTCGTAACACATCTCATTACGGCTACATTGCATTGCATCATTGCATTGCGGCATAAATCCTCGCCATAACACATCTCATTGCAGCTGCTTATGTTCAGATGCTTGCATTAATGAAATGGTCTTTCATCCAGTCCAGTTGGTAGAGCACTGCAACCATTATTGTGGGATTTACTGGTTCGAATCCAATTCAAGGTTGAATGTTATTGTGGTTGCTTTTGCGTATTAAAGTACGTCAGTTGGTCGCATGACTGCGATGGACCATTTCCCGTTTAGTACCATATTACAGTGAACTATCTCTTCTTGGTAAGGTAATTTCCTCAACCAAGTGCGAACAAGCTCCTTCTAATTTAGTATCGCAAAAAATGAAATGATCATTATCCATCTCTCACAATGAAAAGAAATTAGACATAGTGCAAAAGAACGTATGAACTTCATACTTACTGTCAAGGACAATAAATTCTGTTATTGGCATAAACTGGATCAAGCGCCCTTTTCTCGAATGTCCCGCGGGACTATCGGAAAACAGGCCTCTGAGCACTTGTTCGACGACAGAAGGAAATTATGTACATGTGGCTACAAATTTACTTACAGTTTTTTCAAAGTTGATCTGTTCTTGAAAACAGGAAATTTTTCCAATCTGTTATGATCCAGATTTCTAGAATAAAAAAATTAAAGAAGACACAGAAAACGAAATTCGAGCGCGGAAGACAAAATGTTCGGGTTAACCTTGTGGTGGACTTTAATCTCGTTTTGGGAAGGGGGAGGGGAGGGGACAGTGGTAATATTCCTATTCACGCGACAGTTCTTGCAGTAGTGGTTACATGTGGCTCGTATAGAGACTGGGTAGGCTGTGCATAATTACTTACATTTCAACTAGATTTTCAATGCCATCAAATGCCCCGTCTTCTACGGTGCTTATTTTATTGTTGCTCAGAGTTCTGCAAAACAAAAAGGCAAGAATATAATTTGCAACCTGTTTACAAGCATAACTATACTTGAAAACCGGGATTTTCGCAAAAATACATCTTTGAAAGGTTCTGAATTTCAGCTTTACGATCTGTTTGTTTTCGTTTATGTCACACACGAAATGTGATGTTTTTCAGTAAAATCCTCCGCTAGTGGTTTTGGGAACGGAAGGGACACCATATGATTTAAAATCAAATCGCCAGCTTCATACTTGAAGTCGGAGTCATCGATCTTAACTGAAGTCAGAACACGGAACGCTAGACAGGTTGTAGAAGAACACATCATTGTGTCTTTTGTGCGACTGATCTTGCGGTGAATCATGTGACTAAATTTATAAAAATTCCATTTTCAAAAATCCTAACTTCTGCTAGCATTCAGTGGAAAATACCTACAATCGATCAGACGTGATAACGTGAGGAAGGATGGCTCAAGCGTATTAGAAAAATTCTTCATTCCTGTCGCTTTTTATTGTTCGTCGTCTGTTTACGCTTTTTTTTTTTTTTTTTTTCCTTTTTTTTTCTTTTGCGGCTGTCCACCCGCACTAAACATTCTTACCGCGTTTTCACGTTTAAAGGGATCGCTACTTTAGAAGACGCTAGCATCTCGGAATCCAATAGTTTCACCGTTTCCACAAGTATTTTCAAGATATATTTTGTGTTCTTTCTTTTAAAAATACTTTAACCAGCCACGGACGGAAAACAATAATCGGCGCCCTGAGAAGTTGCTCTCAAGCTTACTAATATTAATATTATTGAGAATATTAATAATATTGAGTAGAAACACGACTTTTCATAATTTTTATAACAAATTAACCTTTCAAATCTTTCACGAAAAAAAGATTTGTAGGACAAGTCTACTTCCTAATTCCTGAAAGATGAGTCGCTACGCATAACATTTGTCTAAAAGTGAAAAATTCAAGTGCGACGGTAACACGTGAATCGCTAAGAAACAAAATATGACATACAATACTGAAATTTTCTTCCGTTCATTCAGCACTCCGGCCGGGATCCTGGAGACTGTTGACAACATTATGTGTCTGTAACAAGAACAAAACAAGGGTTTTATAAAACTGAAATACAGCACAGTGTGCAATCTGAAAACTATTGTGTTTATCAGCTGTGGGGGTCAAAAACCAGACAGCACATGCTGGGGATGAAACAAAAGACCCGTCTCACAACTGCCAACATTCTTTCCTAACTTCCGTCTCTGTCCAAGGATCTGAGAGTTATCGCGTGAGTTCTAAAGGTAGGCGAAGATAAAGCGAAGGGTTTCCGTTTGAAAAACTTGACTAACACAGGTAGATCACTAAGTTTTATTGCTACTGTTTGTACTTCGACATAAACATTCTTAAGTAACGGTTTGAAGAGGGATTTAATATGTATGTGTATCACCCCTAACACGCCAAGATCCATCATGAGAACTTGCACTGTCGCATGCATAATACGGGAAAGAAGAGAGACAAAAGGTCTCAAAATAGCTTAGCCTGCGTGGAAGACGCTAGAAAGGGAAGGCGGAAAACGGGTGCTACGACCGAACAGGCGCCGTCGCATTTTGCCCGAGTCAAACATAACAAGAACGCCTATTCGCAGCGGGCTACAAAACAACTGTTGCTATTAACATCAGCATCAGCTTATCGCCGGTTTTAAAACAAATTTAAAGCTTGCCAGAGCCAACGTGGCTCACAAAGTAATCAGACAGAATTTTTCAAGGCAATACAAGCATAGTGCATTAAAAATGAAAGGAAGAAAGAAAGAAAAAAAAAAGAAAAGAAAAAGAAAAAGGCAGTGCCAAATTATTTTCAAGCCCGACGGACGACACGCGAATAATTATTTAAAGTCACTCCAAACTTTGAAAATATCTTCAGTTCAGTTCAGTTTGCATTTCGTTGCAGCAGCAGTAACAGATTCTTTATGAAACTAACAATGAAAACGTTAAGCTTGTGGGATGTGGCTGGAGTGACAAGGATACTTCACAAATTAATGTGGTCAAGTAAGCGTAAGCCACTCAAAAGGCACTAAGGCCACAAGGTAGCGGGCATTACCCCTTAAATCTACCAAAGCAAAGATTGAGCCCAAGCATTAGCAGCCATGGACAGCTGTTTCGGCCTAATTAGGCCTCATCAGCATGGCATAGCTAATGCTAAGGCTCAAGTAGCCACATATCCATAAAACAAGCAGTGAAAACGTAAAGCTTGTGGGATGTGGCTGGAGTGACAAGGATACTTCAGCGGCACCCAACAACAAGTTTCGGTAGATATCTGTTCGGTGGAGGGTAATTCGCCTTGCGCTTTCGGCGTCGATTAAAGAGTGCACTCAGATTTTCGTAACTAAAACGTGGCCTAAAAGATTCGAAATTGGGAAATCTCGTAATTACTGTTTTTGGCCGTAAAAAACGTCAGCTAGCATTTTCGGAAAGAAAATAGTTCCCTAGAAAGTTCGTAGAAAGTTCATTTCAGCTCGAATTTTCTCAAAGGAAATTTTGTTCCCTAACATTTTCGGGCAATTAAGATTTCAGCTAGGGAATCCGAACAGATGAACTTCTTCTACCTTATGAAAACATCGCTTTAAACAGACTTCAAACACCATATGGTACTTAAAAATACCTTTCTGTAGCTTTTGGTTAATTTGGCTCGTTGGGTGCCCCTGATTCTTCACAAATTAATGTACCGCTACCTTGTGGCCTTAGTGCCTTTAGAGTGGCTTCAGCTTACTTGATCACATTAATTTGTGAAGTCTCCTTGTCACTCCAGCCACATCCTACAAGCTTTACGTTTTCATTGCTTGTTTTATGGATATGTGGGTACTTGAACCTTAGCATTAGCTATGCCATGCTGATGAGGCCTAATTAGGCCGAAACAGCTGTCCATGGCTGCTAATGCTTGGGCTCAATCTTTGCTTTGGTAGATTTAAGGGGTAATGTCCGCTACCATGTGGCCTTAGTGCCTTTAGAGTGGCTTCAGTTTACTTGATCACATTAATTTGTGAAGTATCCTTGTCACTCCAGCCACATCCCACAAGCTTTACGTTTTCATTGCTTGTTTTATGGATATGTGGCTACTTGAGCCTTAGCATTAGCTATGCCATGCTGATGAGGCCTAATTAGGCCGAAACAGCTGTCCATGGCTGCTAATGCTTGGGCTCAGTCTTTGCTTTGGTAGATTTAATGGGTAATGCCCGCTACCTTGTGGCCTTAGTGCCTTTAGAGTGGCTTCAGCTTACTTGATCACATTAATTTGCGAAGTATCCTTTATGAAACTAAGCACGATGTCGCGTGAAATTATTATGCTCTTTCTTGTGGTAGCATTCGACACTGATGCCTGCTTGAATATATATGAATGTTAACTCTGTGGGGGAGCGAGGTGGTAAGATTATCATTTGTGCCTCACCTCAGAACAGAGCTAGAGTTGCGGTTTTCGGAAACAGGTCACAACACGCTGTTTTACACGTGTCACTTTATTTGTGGTTTGAGTGCCTTTAAAAAGCAGCTTGTTTTTGCCATGAAAACTGATAGAATCATGAGACCTTTGGCTTTCAAGTAAAAGACTGTTCTCAGAAAGACAAATAATAGTAGCTCTGGTTTTATAATTATGTGTTTTGTCTTACAAAGTTTTATGGGCGTTTGCAAATAGTTGTTACAATATAACTACGGTGGTTCAGTCAGTGACTTTCAAAAAGTACTTTCTTCTGCGTGCGTTTACACATCATAATGAGTTACTACATGATGTCTTGGGTAATTTAAGCAGAGCCTTGGCATAGCAATTTGTGAACTATCCGTTATTATGAACAACACTCTCAGATGGAGGCTAGAAGGTTGAATTAGGGCGCCATGTGGTGCTGTGTTATTTCTAATGTGTATGTTGTTCAGGTGGTTCTCACTTCTTACACTCATGGAAGCAGTGAAAACAACTGTGACGTGTTGCTAAAACATTATTTTTAACTACAATTGCCTTCGGCGCTGTGAGTTTGTATAAATATTTACGAGATAGTATACGAAAGAAGCAATTGTGTACCCTTTGTAAGAAGAAAGGTTGCTACGTGAACACGGAAAGAGGAAGCACAGGGCCCATGGGCCACCTGGATATTTTTAAATAACGCTTCAAGCTTTAGCAGCCCTCAATTTAGACTATAGTGTTTTAAAATACGGTGGTTTCAACGAAAAACAAAAATTAAAGAAGCGACCTCACACGAAGGCGAAACCATGCAATCAAAAGGTTTCTATTTTCAGTTTGCCAGTTGACATTATTAATGTAAAAGATTTCGCCTTTTAACTTTTGACTAAAACCTTTTCCTTGAACGTAAATTAAGCTTCAGTTTTATTCAATGCAGACAACACTGCAGTGCTGTGTAGCACTGGAATGGGTATTGCTTTCAAGCTCAAGGGACTTCTTTTGTTGTAAGTTGTAAGGGGATGTGTGTTAATTGACATTTGTGGATTACCATATGAGAAGCCCTTTGTTGTTTTTAAATGTACGTGCTCGGTAACATAAGTATTATCGCACAATCCAGTGACAATCCCCCGTGACTGAATTTTCCAAGTCTTTATGGCATAAATAAAGCACAACATTTTTAATGACAAATTTTCATAAGGCAAACCGACCGTCTCAGTCCATAATCGCGAATAGAAGGGGTTGTTTGTCCGTGTTATAAAAGAAGAATAGAGTGGCTGACTGGATGAGAATAACGCAGGCGATTGTCGCGTCGAGTCAGTCGGGTAGAATTTTATACAAGAAATAAAAAAGAGCCCGTGACATACACAATTAAGTTACTCAACAGGATATAAGATTAAATCTATTTACTATTGATTTACTGTCCATGGCCATACAAATGTGATTCTCGGAAATTGCGCCAGATCCTACATGACACGTGAAACCCCAGTTGCAAAACATGACCCAGACAATGAGGCATAACATGACATAAAGATTAAGGAATCGAGACCAAGTCGATTTTTGGATCTAAAATATCTGCGGAAGTACGCTGAGATATAAGCTTGACAGGGAAGTTTAGTTCAGTTGTCTAATCAAGTGTCTTAACACATTCAAAACTGTGTATCTTTCTAAACAGCTTTCAGTTCTGTTGAGTTATTGGCTAATTTTGATTTAATGCAAAAGTAAACTATGCAATAAACGAACCACAACAGAGCCGTGTTCGGTTTGACGTCCGAGTAAATAAGATCGATTTCAACATGCGTGTAAAGACTTCCGTTCACTAGCGGAACTACAGGCAGCTATTTTCAATGACAAAAGATATTTTTAAAAACGCAGTTTGTTATTACAAGGACCTGATTGCGAAACCCAAACGCCACGAGGGCCCCATGTCAGTGACTCCGAGATGTTCTTCCTCAGTTAGCAGGACAGGAAATGCTAAATATCACTGTCACTGTCGTAGATTCCACGTGAAAGTAAGTGAAAATTTAAAATCGTAAATAAACTGAAATTCGTCGTGGAAAATACATGCACAACTCTACATTCACGCATCTCGAAAGTAATGTCAGGCATAGCTTTCAACTCTAGATCTGGCGAAAATCTAGGAACCATATGGCACTAAGCGCTACAGGCAAGTAGCGGGTCTAGTAATGTTCTTAAGTAGGATACAACATAATAGCTGAAGGCAAATGCCACTCACAACAATCTTGTGTTCACGGGTAGATCGTTCAGTGATGGGAAAGATGTCAGGCCAGTACAGAAAAGATTCACGGAAGCGTTCACTGAGCCATCACAGCCGTGACATTGGCCAGGACATCTGAATGCTTCTCCAAGCACGGCGAGTAACAAAACTGCGAGCAGAGCACCGAGCATCTTCAACGGTGGTGGAAGACAGGACTTGGAGGCTCACGCACTGCAAATTAATATAGAAAGTGACTATGTCAAGCAAAGCACTTCCACATCCAAAGTTTGTAGATTGATTTCGTAGCAACTCGATATCAAGAAATCCGATCGTCGCTTAGTCACGAGAGCCTTCAGTAGTAGAGAGTGCTATGTCAATCAAAGCGGTTTTATACTAGATGATAAACAGACATCCTGCAGATCACGCGATCTGTTGCGCGTTTGGTCGTTTAGTTGTTAGTTTCTACCCCCCCCCCCCTCCCCCCGTTCCTCCCACACACTCTTTATTGTTTACCATCCACCTGTTCTAGGTTTTAAGATGGTCTGCAAGTGGCCTGCAGGCGCTCGCTTTTGAAACCACAAAACGAAAACAACGCGACAAATTTCTACCCCAGACATTTTCATTTTCATTTTCAATGAATAAATAAAATTTCTGTATACAGGCCATCTATTCGCTGACTAAATATTGTCGTGTGTGGCTCGCGACAGGATATTACCCCAGCCGAATTTTCTACCGGCAAGAAGGACAACCGCCTCTGAAATTACGCCCATCTGCTTAGTTTTCTCAGTTAGGTATCATACCAGCTTACCTCTTTCAAGGTAGGAGGAATCCTCCATCCATGGGTATCACAATGCAGGATTGGCTTAACTATGTGTGTGCTACAGCTGTAGGCTTAAAATTAACTGCGGAACTTGTTCCGTTCAATGTTAGTTATGGCGAGTTCGAATGTGTTTTCTTCCAAGTCAATTTCTTGTTTTGAAAAGAAGTTTACCGTGTTTTAATCCAGGTACACAGAAAAGACTGGCCATTTGCTTCAAAGTTTTCTTTGGGTATCATTCCAGCTTACCTTAAAACTGTAGACTTGTTCCGTTCAATTTCAATTGATGAGTTCGGATATGTTTTTCACTGTACGTTGTCCGTGAACTCTAAAGGAGTGAGAAAGGAAACCTTCCGAAGCGAATTAAGGTTTCACTGAGTTGAACATTTGCGAAGACCGGCTTGCGGGAACGCCGCTTCAGTCAACTGGCAGTCGGAACGGCTTTCAAGGCCTTTTAACCAGCCAATTCAATTTTTGTTTCTGTTCCAGTTAGTAATTATGTATACCGACGTTCTAGTAATTTAAATGATAATAAGAGGTCTACCGATCAATTTACAGATCTTGTTTTCCATATTCTGCCGGAAAGGCCTTTATAAACAAATCTAAAAGGGGAATAATCGCGTGAGCTCCATAAAAATATTTTAACGCGCGTCAAAAATTCCGTTTGCTAAGCTTCCAATCCGAACTCATCTCAATTCTTTGATGCAACATTGTTTTAGTCCATCGAGGCAATTCCGCCTCATTCATGCGCATTTTAATTTTGGTTTTCTCTTGTTGTTTCCTGTTTTGTTCAGATCAAGTCGAATATTAAAATGGCAATTTTTGAAATTTATCAACCTGGCATCTGTTAGGGCGATAATAAGACTGCAAATAAACGATGTCCCCGCAAGACGAATTTCGCGGGCAAGTACGTTTTGGAAAAGGAGGCATGATCTCAAACGTTTCTGTTTTTTCCGGCTTATTTTAAGCTCAAGAACGGTTAATTAGAATACTTTTTTGTTGCAAAATATATATAGGAGTGTGATTTTTAAATGAAAACTGGCTGGAACTAACCGGAAAATCTTTGGACATTCCGCTTTGAAAGAGAGATTTTATCTCGTTGACTCATTTTGAGTTCCAAACCTTGTTTTGCCTTAACTTGATGTTAACCTCTTTACTTTTTATGTAAGAATTCAATTTCATTTAATAAAATATTGCGAGGCAATTAAATGAATGTGCGTACGTGATTGCGATAGCTACCCTGGTCCCAGAGTTGTTCTTTCCTCTTTTTTGAGACAATAAAAAAGAAATATGAATACGAAGTCACTTATTCAAGTTTCAGTGTTGTGCTCAGCACACGGCGAAAACAACGCCTGAATCTGGTGACGCAATACCGGTGCACTTAACTGAAAAGAATATCTTGCTTGGGTCAAACCACGTGCGAGAAGAATTAGATTACAGGCAGTAACTTGTGTTACATTTGTTATGGAAACGATGAGAGTACTCTCTTTGTCGGTGTTGTTTTGGCTCTCAAGTTTTGTGTACATATAATTTCGTCATTGTTTGTTTCCGCTAAACGTTGAGTCCAAAGGACTTAATAAAACAATAGCATGGAACATGCCTTGCCTCATGACGGCTGAAAGACTTTGTTAATTAACTTTCTGGCGCTCCAAGCGTCACCTGAAGCGTCATTTCTTTCCCAATTTTACAAGGGATGATTACGAAAATTTTCACTGGTCGTTTTTACGCCAGGTTAGACAATACAAGTAGACGAACATTTCGGGCAATTGCTCGTTTTGGTAAAATACCCATGCATGATCAGTTGCCAAGGGAAGACATCTTTCCCCTCAGAAATTCAGGTTAAATCACCGGAGAGAAAGAGCTAGAGTTTCCTTCCATGGAATTTCGTGTATGAACGTTCAACTTAAACCAGCAGTGAAGAACTAATAAGGAGGCATTAACTTACGTTGAAAGTAACAAAGAGGAGCACTGAGACCACTATTTTCGTAAAGCCGACAGCAGCTCGCTCGGAAATACCAATTCCTAAACATTCTGCACCATACGCGTTAGTTTACTCGCATACGTCCGTATAAAGTGATGAAACGACCTCATAACAACTTAGCGGACCTCAAGTCATCTGTACGAGCTGCGTCGGTGGATCGAGGAACTAAAACGAAATTCAATTGGGTATTAGGTATTAACAGCTCCGTTACTAAGGTAAATTGGCGACCGTTAAAAAGTTCAAAACCTGACATTTCGAGCCGATTTACCCTTCGTAAGCACGAATTATAGATTCAGCAATTTTCACGTCTTTATTTTGTAAACGATATAAAAACATGGCACAAAATCGAAAAAAGGTACGGTACGATCTTAGTTCAGTCGTGCCATTCTGGGCATGCAAGGTTCAAAGCCGCAGGACCCAAAATCAAGGACGCTTTCCATTTGAATGAAAAATCCGGGGAGAATTTTCTGTTAAAAGGAACAGGACAATTTTCCACAATCAAAATGGAACGGGACGAGCGCGTTTCTTTTACAATGAGCCACTCTTTGAGAGACTGGGTACTAACAAAAACTGCACCAAGCACCGCACCGCGCGTTTAATTCATCAACCAGCATGGAACTAGCGGGACGTCGCAGATGGTACAGAATTCGCTCGATCATTCCGGCAAAAACGAGAAAAGAGGAATACCTCAAAAGGTAGAGAAGGTTTTCACGTGACGTCATGAAAAAATAAAATTCAAAAGTAAACAGACTTTTGCATTTTTATCTTCATCACGTAAAAGACATTTTAGAAATGTATCTGCTTGCATGATTTCAGCTCGGTAGCTTGCTTTGTTTTGAAAATAGAGCAGTTTGAATTTTAGAGGTTTTCACAGTGCGTGACATAAAGATGTCTGCTCACAAGCATGTCACTTGCATGAAACATCGATTCACCGTGTGTTTTTGACAGTTTGAAAAGCCAACATGGTAAGAGAAGCGTCTATGTGAATGTTTGAAAGCTCAACAGAAAGAACAAAGCCTTTGACGCATTTTTTGGAAGTTTTTTTAAAATAAAATTATTATTGTTATTATTATTGTTATTATTATATCATCATCATCATCATCATCATAACAAGAAATAACACACAAACTGCGGTGATAAACACGACAATAAAACGCATTGTTGGAAAACGAAAATAAAACTATATCGTTTAACTTGACGTTTCGTATGTTTCGACATACATCTTCAGAAGTGACCGTTAGGAATAAAAGTAACAACTAAATTTTAAATTTAAGATAAGTAACTAATTAACAATAACCTTGACAGAAGCTAAAAATAATTTGCATATTAAAAGATGCAAACTAATAAAGATACAGCTTTTCGCTGCTTACATTTTCATTTAGGGTAAGTTTCAATTCTCTAATTAGTAGAGTCTCCTTTATCTTGCAATGAGTATCTGACCGACCTTTTGCTAATATCTCAAAGTGGTCCCATTTTAAGTTGTGACCAGTTGACGTGACGTGGTCTGCGATAGCAGACGCATGACAGCTACTCGTGATTGCTTTAAAATGTTCAGTTTTTCTGTCATGCAATCTACGTTTTGTTTTTCCAATGTAGAAATCCTGGCAGTCCCATCAACTAGCCTTATAAACAACTTTTGACATTTGGGAACGGTTAATTCTATATTTGTAGGGAAAAAAAGACTTAATGCGATGAGCGCTTTGGAAAATAACCCTAAGATCAATGCAGCCATAAAATTTACTAATGCAGGCCTTCAGCTGTTTGGTAATAATTTTACTTTGTACCCCTAAATAAGGAAGAACTAAGATTATTTCCTTTTTGGGGACTGTGGTGGTTGGAATCTTCGGTCTGTTTTGTTGCCTGTTCAGAACATCATTAATGTTGTAATTGATAACACCAACAGGGTAACCGTTTTGTAACAACAATTTCCTCAGTTCATTTAAACAAGAGCGCAAAAGAGAAGGTGACGAACAGATGCGGAAACAACGAAAAGTGAGCGTACGGATGAGGTTTACTTTACATTTCCTAGGTGTGAAGGAGTCCCATTTTGTGTACAGGCTGGTAAAGGTCTTCTTTCGGTAGATAGATGTTGAGAAAGTTTGACTTTGGCGTCATCATCATCATCATCATCATCATCATTATTATTATTATTACTATTATTATTATTATTATTATTATTATTATTATTATTATTATTATTATTAAAATTTCCAGTGGAAAAGTCCGTTCAATTTGATTTACCACCGGAACAACCGGGTGCTGCGTTATGAAATTACCGGTACAGTTCCGATTTAAGCGGTTTCGAATGTTTAATTTTGGGCGGATGGTGACCTATTTTGAGTTTCAACTGACTAGTCTGTGAAGAATTTATTTGATTACTCCAAGATGTACCGGAACTGAAACAGTGACCAAAATAAGATCACTTAGCTGACACTCCGTCATCGGAAATATGCAATAAATACTAAAAAACATTTCATAGAAACACATAATTAAAAATTGCATAACTACCAAGAATTATGACTTTGGTTGTAATGTACTGTTTCCGGAGTACTAAAATGTTCGCCTGGCTCATGACCCATATGACTAACCAATACCCTTGCCGGCGAATGCGGAAGACGTTGCGATATCTTCAAAATCAGTTCCACTGCTCTGAGTCATCAGACTATAAATCAATTTCGCACGTCTTATACTCCCGACGTTGTCTTTCGTTTTCAGGTTTGATGTCTTTGTCGGGAAATCCAGTTTGTGGATTGATCGTAAATGTCTCTTTTCTTCTAAAGAGCTGCCTTTTTTTTTTTGTCTTTCGGGATGTCCGCACACGTTTCAGTCTGATCAAACGGCTTGTTGACAATGGATTTTTAAAAAAAACTGAAATAGCTATTAGCCAAGCTTTTTATATCCTCATTGATCACATTTCAGGCAAGAAGCTTGCTCCTTTTTGCCAGCCTTGTCTATAGGCGGTACAGGGTGGCGTGGTACTGTAGCCTGCTTACAGGCTGTTCATTTGGGCAATTATATTTTGACCGCGCGCCATTAATCGAGTCAAAAAACCTCTATGAGTTGCCCAAATGAAAAGCCTGTATGCAGATAACGTCGCACGGCAATTGGTAAGCAAAATGGATGACTTGTAACTCGGGGAACTGGGCTCAAAACGCCCCTCCAGTCTGGCCACGAGATAGATTTGTTATCATATAAACAATTTCAATACGACCGACTCATCTGACTCAGTGTTTTCCAACACTCGATTTGGATTCTATAATAAAACCTCAAATTATGCTCTGTCGAAACTGATCAACTAACATCATTCTTTTTCACAGAGAAGGAATCAATCGACTACGAAATTACTAGATGTCGCCAAACTGTACAAGGGCACCGCGAAGTAAAGCAAACGATCTCAAATGCCGATTTGAGAGCCAACCGGTACCAACTTGGGTCTGTTTTGTCTGGTTGGTAGTCAAGTCTTACTACCCAACTCCTTGAATTTGCGAGCTACTACACTTTTCCAAAAACCATTCTTATGAAACCAAAATACAAAAGAAAATTAATGTATATTCTGATTTCGACGAAGGCTTGCCTGGGCCAGAGAGCTACAGTACCGAAACATTCCATTGGCTGTAAGAGTATTAAAATTAAAAAAAAAATCGTCTACACATACCTTATTGTAACGTAAGCGAGCGAAATTTTTCACCAAGGTTCAAGAAGGGAACTTAAATGAAAGAAAAAAAAAATGTAACATCAAGTGGCTACTTTGTCGTCATGTTTTGCAACTAAACATGTTTACACAGAAGCTTAAAATTAAAAAGCGGGAATTCCCTTAACTGTCATCACTTAGTTCCATGTAATGCAATCTATATCATTTTCAAAAAGATGTCAAAATTAAGTCGGAAGTTATCAGCCGTCGCCAAATGAAAGGTTTTGGAAATAGCTGTTAAGAAAGCACGTGGAAAAATAAGAATTTCCAGCTTAAGGCAAAAGGCGCGTTTCCTTTCAGTTTTCTGTAGTCCTCTCTACCAACAAGGCAGTAAGACACACAATGCAAAGGTAATACTGAATCTGTACCAGTACAAAAAGGAAAACGAGCTTTCTTTGCCAACAAAAATAGGAGTTCGAAGTTGCTACCATCAAGCAAAAATTAACGTTTTCTACTGAAATCCCTTTCAAGACGCATGTATGCCTTTAAACTACACCCAGCAAGGTTCAACGAGCAAAACCGACAAAACGGCCATTAGGAGCTTACGTATCGAAGGTATTCACTCTGACTCACCAGCACAGGAATAATTACCTCTCAGACCCTTCACTTTGTCACAATGAACACACTTTTTCCGTCGCACTGAAAAAAAAATCCTTGCACCGGGAAGCTACTAAGTATAATGAAATTCAGTTTTACTTGAAAAACATTTCATGGCCTAAGCAAAGACAAACAAAAATGAACTCGAAATTTCTAGGAAAGCTTTCGTATGTTTGGGCAGCAATACTGGATTACAAAGTTAATTAAGTTCAAAGTAAACAAAGAAAATGAAAAAAAGTGTCATTAATGTGTTACGAACAAAAGAAGCGGAAAGACTATATTGAAACCCGTCCGCGTTTAAAATGCCTGTTGACACATTAGGACAGTGTCCTCTGAATCTCTGTCTCGAATGGCTAAAATGACAAACTGAGCGGCAAATTGGTGATCATCGCCCATTTTCGCTGTTGGCAGTAACAGTATTTTAATTACTGCCTCCTCCACAGGCTTTCCCAAGGCTTAGTGGGAAAAAGGCCTTTTAACGCGTGGTGCTGGAGACGAGCGAGAAGCTCGAGCGGGGAATGCTGGGAGCTAGCGCGAAGCGCGAGAGGGGAATCACCCGCTTCGCCCCCGCTTTCCTTAATAATCGATCGCGAGTGACTGGGGACGACGCAGTTTTAATTACATGTAAGTTGTCAGGAGGACATTCTCGTTCATGCTGTCGCTTGGTGCAACATTTTTTTGTAAATTTCGCAAGTCTTTGTTTTAGCACCTGCTCAAGTCGCATATATAACTTGACTGCGATAATCTTCTAGTTCTACAGTTAACACATCTTGAGTTCACACATTGCACATTCATTCCATATATTCATCCTCTACTCTTACCTTACGAACTCATAATCTCCCAAGGGGGCTTGCTAGCTTAAATAGAGCGCTGCACCGGTATCACGTTAATACGTTACTTTTTTAAGGCTTTCTCTTCGCACTTGTTAAGTTGCGCATGTAACTGGGACGGGCTTTCACTAATTTCGATGAAATATAAATTTTAGTACTCCTTATAGCTATCACCTAAAAATGTAAAAATCAAAACCTAATCAATTATGAGGAGAAGACTAAGCGTCGCAAGTCACATCCCGCCACATGGATTGTTTTAGGCTTTGGATGCCAGCTCAACACATCAGGAGGACGGGAAAACGTCACTGCATGTCTGGCTTCCTCGCTATCAGGGCCTGGAATCGAGGACTAAAGAGATGATCAACTGGAGGGATTCTGATCAGTAACTTTCTAGGACTGTACGTGAGGCCTAACACATTAGGTAGTCTTCCATCCGTGATCCACGAGCGGGATTCCAGTTGGTGAAAGTTTACAAGGCCTTATTCAAGCCTCGTAATCAAAACGAGTCAGAGTGAAACAGAAGCTCGGTCGAGTTTTGAAAGCTTCGCGTAGGAGAAGAGTCAGAATAGGCATCTTCGTGTTAAGAGGAGTTCAATTTGAGGCTTTAAGCACTTTTGGTCTTCTCATCGGCGGGTTCGACATTGCCATTTACACAAACTGAAATATTCTCACTTTTACTGCAGTAGCATTTGTCCTTCACTTTGCAAACTAGCCTTCTAGCATAAAAGTCTCTGTAGTCCTCAGGAAGTTCCTCTAGCACCTTGATAGCACGGTCCATTATTTGCATGGCCCTTGTGGCAGAGACCAAATCTTTATTGCCATATGTGTCCTTGTTGTCATAATTACAAGGGTTCAAATGGCGCCAAAAGACATTCACAGCTACTCCAAACTGTATAGAGATAAGAACAAAACAGATTACACAAAAACATAAATATTATAAAAACGTGTGCTAATATTTACACGTTATACGTTCGCTCATAAATGTACACGCTGGTACTCCGAAAAGAAAACAGACAGAAGGAAGATATGTAGTTGACTCTCCTAAGTACCTCTAGTGCCTAATTTTAGACTGGTAGGCGCAGATATAATGCAAAGCAGGAAAAAAAAGTAAACAATGTTTACATAAGGAAACAATACGGCTGGAAGGTAGCTAAGGTAGCTAGGGCACTACCTATATTTTTCTCCAACTTCTGATCTATAAAATGACAGAATAAAGTTTTAAATGTGATTAAGGGAGCGACACACTGCAACCGGAAGTGGAAGCTTCTCATTCATGAGCAGTGGTTGTGCACAAATATTCAAGGAAATCGTCCCTATAAGAGTAAAGACACTTAGTAATACAAATGTGGTAGCACTAAGGCGAGTAAAAAGAGAAAACACCTCACTTTCGGTTGACGTCTGTGGCTCAAAAACGCCGGTGCTTACCGGTAAGTTCCCTGTTATTAATATGAGAGCCATTACGTTTCGTGTGCTTCAACTTGTCTCCTTGGAAGAATTAATCTTAATTGCGACCATTTAAATAGAAAAAAAAGAGGTTTAGTTTCTAAAGAATTTAGAAACTATGCTGCTGCGTCGACGACGAAGTGGTACACAAAAATTTGGTTTCAAAGGGTTAAGATCTGCGCGTGGATGAAATACTAAAGTATGAAAGTCTGACGTTTTTGCGCTTGACTGTACATCACTCTTAGGGAATATCAAAAGCGATAATTCGCTGTTAACCTTTCGCGCCTCGCTCCATTTTGGCAAAGTTAGGGACGGTAGAGGAGTTAAAACAAATTTTTGCCGATATTTATGGGGTTATGCGCTACAAGGTTACCTATGATAAGTTTCTTTTGGATTTCATGAAACCTCGAGAATAAGGATGAAAAGTCAAAAAGTCACAAAAACGTGGCATTGAGGTGTAATTCCCTCTCAAACGTGACCTTGTCTCACCTGCAAAGAGGTGACATTGTGAAACCACAAGGCTGGGATGAACAACACATCCCCAGGTTCCATGTAACACTCAAATGGCGTGGCTTCAGCGAATTTAGGATACCTGGACAGGTCAGGATTGTCAATGTCTAAAACTTCAGATTTGTCGCCATTCAAATACAGTTTGCTGGCGTCCCTTGGACTGAAGAGTACAACACGTTTTCGTCCGGTCACCTGGATGAGAAGATTGTCCATAATCTGTATGTTAAAGACAAAAATGGAAAAAATAAATAGATCAAATTTGCATAAATTAAAAAGTGAGCTGATTTAGTGCAGCTTTTATTAACCAGGTGATTCAGATTGCTGCTAACATTTGAAATTGAGATTTCACGAAATTCTGTGTCTTTGTTTATCTTAAAACTTTCTATTGTGTTCTTGTTTGCATTGCTTTGTATTTTCCGTTTTCAGTTTGCCCATAACAGAATTGTATTGCCTCGTGCTTCGCTCAATTCACGTTAAATTTTAGTTGCAGTCTTAATTCCAGATACCTTATAAATGCAAGCAATAATATCCAATGATGAAAAGTCTTATATCCATGAAATTTTAGGTCAACATCAGAGAATTCTTAGAGGCAGCAGACAAGTTCCTGCTAAACTAATTATTAATAATTTCCTCCCATTTCTTACGATAAAAACTATTTAACATGCAGTAAAAGGACAAGTTTTCGCTGTATTGTACAAATTGTTCAATAACATCACCTGCCAGTGTGTACAAAAGAGTGCAACCTAAAGAGAATGTACCGTAAAACCACTATTAAGCCCAGCGTCTCTACGAACGCCCTCCCTCTCAAATAAGTCCCTCGTTTGGAAGTCTGTTTTTGAAATAAGCCCCCCATCTCTAATAAGCCCCCACCCCCTTCTTAGGACACAAGATTTTGTAATTAGTCCCCCCTATTCCCTCTTATGAAATCCACTACATGCTGCCCAGTTGGTTTGTTTTCAAACAAAAATACACTCAAACACATAATACTGTTTGCTGCTCTTCATTAAATGATAAAGGTTCACTGCAGTTGTTTGAGCTTTGTAATAAAACTATTTGAAAACGAAAACGGGGTATTTAAGATTTGAAAGTAAGCCCCCCCCCCCCCCCCCCCCTCTCTATTAAGCTGCCCTCTCTAATAAGCACCCGTTAATGCGGCCTGAAATTAAATAAGCCCCCCAGGGGCTTAATAGAGCTTTTATGGTAAGTATTTGAACTGCACAACACTATATTGGAAAGAACATGTTATTAAGATATGGATACCTCTATTTAACAATATTAGTAACTAATTTTTTTATAAATATAGTTATTACACTTCTAATTACAGTCATTACATTTGCATGGCTAATATGACTATGTGGGAAAAGGAGATCTTGGTGCCCACTGAACGGCTATTGGAATCAAGAACGAAATTTGGGGTAACCACTCAATTTTCAGAGATAACAAAGCAACAAATACTCTTTAAAATACTCTCTCCACTTATGTCCAGGGTTGAAAGCAACTGCAATGTTTTCAATTCTTGCAATTTTTCTTTCCCCTGGCAATTTTGTCATTTTTGTCAGACTCCTTGTGCCCTCTCACTCTCACTTACTTCTAACATGGTGAATTTTTGCAATTTTTGCATTTGTGTTCAATCCTGTCCAGCCAATTATCTCAAAATATGTGACAATACATGTATGGAATTCTATTTCCAAATTGAAGCTTAATTATCCCATGCATGGTTACCCCCAGTTTTGTTGTTGTTGTTTTTTTGGTTTCTAGTAGCCCTTACCAAGACATGCTTCTCCTGTGTATTTATACAAACCATGCAAAAATTACTTAATTTTTGGAAGCATCATCATAAAGAAACTATACTATCTCAAGTAATCCTGAGAAGCACAGAATGTATACACTATAGCAATAGCAGGCAGCATTCTTAAAGCAGAACCCAAGAGAAACTTCAGCAGGCACAAATATGTAACCCCCCAAGCAGTCCAAGTATAAAAATGATAATTATTACAATCGATGACATTTTTTTTAAACCTGGTGTCACTAATATCTCCCAAGGAATATTGCGTGACTTAAACTGTCACACACTTTGTCACACTTACATCATAATGAGTCCAAAGCTGTCCATTTGGGGAGCTGATTCTAAACACACTGGAAAAGAATCTGTCCTCAGGGTACAGCTTGGGGATATTGATGTCTTGAGCCAAGGTAGGGAACTGCACTGTTATATCTGATATGTCCTAAAGAAAAGAAGACAATGAAAAAAGAAATTAAAGCATTGCTACCCACACTCAACTCTGGCAAACTAAAATATAAGGATCATCTTACAATCTCTAACCCTACGGTAGATTAAATCTAAAAGACTACAAGCAATTGCAAAAAGAATTGAGACACTCACTGTCAATAACCGTACAATGCATGTCATACAAGTCACTGCATCCCCAACCCCCCTCCCACCAATCAAAGTTGTGTCAATCTCCATTTGGGATTCAAACGAAAGGGTATCAACATTGAAAAAGGGGAGGGGGGATGGCGGGGCGTTGTGCCTTTTCTGTTGAACTGGAAAAGGGGTTTTAGTTAGAAAAAGGGAATTTTCGATTCAGTGTCTCAACCTTTTTGCAACTGCTTGTAGCTTGGATACATTTCCCAGGACTTGTTTGAGAAGAGTCTCATTCAACTGAGCTTTACTGGACAATTGAAGCTTTGGTGGAAAACTATGCTAAGTGGATATTTGGGAGTTTTTTTTTAATTTTGGTCCAAAATTGCTGGTTTTTTGCATACAGGCTTGTTTTTATGTGGTAAACATTGCCCTGTATTCTTTTTCGCTGCTTTGCGCTTAGTCTTCGAGAAAACACGGGCCAAAAAACGCATTCACCTAAAAATCCACTTAGCATACTTTTCCACCAAGCCCTTCAATTATATTAAATCAAGTGACCAGATGAAACACCAACAACAACAACAACAACAACGATGATGATGATGATGATTATACAGGACTGGTATGGGATTGAACGTATTACTACTGGTAAATAAATCATGTGCATCTTTTTTTAAGGGTGGGGGGGGGGGGGGGGGGGTTAATTGTAGGACCTGCCAACATGACAGCCGCATCACTGCAATCTGTGATTTCAGATGTGCCTTAGAATTACTGATACATAATAAATATGTCTTTTTAATTAGTGTTCTTCTTTCAGTCAAGGGTCAAAAAGCACTTTCAGAAAACACTGACTAAATACAGCTGTATCTCAGTCTATAATCATTTAACAACCACCACACTTCACAACTACCATAACATTATAGTGGAGCTCTGGCAGCCCAAAGGGCCATGAAGCAGAGCACCATTGGTAAGAAAATATGGTAACCCATCTGTTCGAGAAAATTTGGTTTTGGTCACCGTACATACATCCGCCAATTCATGTATGCACTGTGAAATGTCCTATAATAATAATAATAATAATAATAATAATAATAATTATTATTATAATAATCCAACATGGCAGCCATACTCCAGTTGACCACCTAGTTTACAGCAGACATCTTTGACATTAGACATCCTACTTGGACATCCATGTTATGGTCAATTGACACCGGTCAAACAAGTCATCCACTAACCAGTATCGTGTGACCATATTGCAAGTTTTTACGTCATCGAGGTCAGCTGTTTTTTTTTTGAAGTTGACTGCTGACCAGTTACTGGCTTTTGATTGGATCGCAGGCTCAAGCCAGGTGTGGGACACCCAAACCAAAGCTTCATTTTTCTCGTGCTTTCTGCAGCTCAAACTTTCATATTCAGTTGGTTTCTTCATTTTGAGCAAAACAACTTCATCTTCTTTCAAAGTTCTTCAAATAAAAGGCATAAAAATCAGGAACTAGTTTAAAGATACTCTGGAAGGTGAATTTCCAAGTGATAAAACAGAAGAGCAAAAGATTTTTCTCAGAAAAAGCTGAAAACTTGGATCCACTTGCATGGTGCTCAGATTGTGTGGTTGCAGAAAACAAAATGATTCAATGCTTCAAGAGCTTTCACTTTACCACGGCATCTTGCAGCTCACCAAGAAAGGCCACTTAACAGTTTACCGGCATTAATGGGAGGAGCGAGTAGCTCAAACTTAGTGGAAGAAGTTCTTCCTTTGGACAAACCGCTTGCTATTTTTGGAGATTCATGTTTTTACTAAAGTGGATATCTATTTTCAAGAACCTCTACATCACAGGTGAATTAAATAAATTGAAATGAAGCTTAACATTTGGTTTAATCATTGTTACTTTTCTTGGATCAGGAATGAAACTTGTATTTTTCTTTCGAATGGACATAAATAACCATCATCTCTACTTGTTTTGGACGCAAAGAAGCAGTTGAATTGTTTGTTTGTTTTGCTGTTTTGTTTGCAAGCAATCGCAAACGAGTGTTTTTACTCTGCTTGGCTCATATGCAGCCCGTTTTAGGGATAACCTTTTCCCTTTTTTTCGCTTAGTAAGTCTGACTAACGTACTTGAATGTTCCTCTTGGTTTTCCTTTCTGTTAACGCCCTTAGTTGTTTATTTCGGTCTTTTTTCCCATAACACTGGGTGGCTAAACGCACAAACAATGTTTGACCATACACTAGACAGAGTGAGTCCACAGAATGATTTTTTGCGTATTATCGCTGAAATTTCGACATTATTTGGTTCATTTGGTTGCACGCTTTGTTGGTTGGGGTGGCTTAAAATGATCAAGCATTTGTTCGTAACGCGAAATGTTGCATGAAAATATTTGATCTAGATCAAACAAGAAAAGACCATTTAAATGCAATGTTGAGAGATGTGGCTAAATGGTCAAACATGCTCTTGCAACACAATGTTGGATGAAATGTTTGATCGTTTTTTCTTTGTTTAAATTTGTTTTCGTACAAACATACGCGTCGTATATTGTTTTCTTGTAATGTTTTGAGGTTTTTGCACCGTGGTCAATTCCTGTTGACTGCTCTAAGCATAAAAAAAAAATTGGCGCAAGGCAAGCCATGCGAAGTTGTTCAATACCAGACTTACCAGTACAAAAAATTATAATCATGGAGCTCCGCATTTAGGCATGGCTAAATCTATATATTAACAATACAAAATTTATAACCAAATTTTTGGTTCTCAATAACGTGGCACATTCGACAGTAATTTTCTCTTTATTTTTCCTTACATGTACTTTAATGCCATCAAAAGCAATTATTAGTCCCTGGAAAGTTCACCAGCATTTTCCAAGTTGAACAAATTGGAATAATTGCAAAAGAGTTACAAAATGAGAAGTTATATTTGAAATGATGTTTCCATTGCCATTACCATTGGTTTCCTACTCTGTTATGTACAGTCTATGACTTGAAGTGTGCACTTAATCAACCTTATTTTTTGGGATGCTTAGTACTTTACATGTATACCTTCCTGGGATCATCTCCAAGGGACCTCAGGTAATATTTTTCCTC
This sequence comes from Pachyseris speciosa, assembly GCA_016490735.1. Taxonomy (NCBI): domain Eukaryota; kingdom Metazoa; phylum Cnidaria; class Anthozoa; order Scleractinia; family Pachyseridae; genus Pachyseris; species Pachyseris speciosa. The sequence continues at coordinate 136,980 of JAEMWC010000262.1, forward strand.
CTATAACAAAATAATTTGCATATACCAAGAAGTTAATAAGCTATTATGAGATCAAAATTGTGACAAGCATTTGCATGCTGGTTAAAGTAATAATAAGCAAATAATCATGAGACCAATAAATCCAATATCGAATTGCCAGAGTATGACAGTTAACTCATGATACTTGAATGCAAACTCGTAAAGCCTGATTATTTCCATATGTTATCAACAACTGCACACAGTCCCTACTTACAAGAAAAATGATTGAGCAAAATTGGCAACTCATAGCTAGATGCTTCTAAACCACAGTATATGACTGACAGTAAAATTCTACATGATCTAGGTGTGTTGCAAAGATAATGTTAATAACAATAGAATAACACCTCAGTGATCATACATGTATATGTTTTGGAAATAACTGCTCAGTAATTGTTGTTAGTCAGGGCCCAGTTATTTGAAAGCCAAAATTTAACACTAATCCAAGATTAAAAATTAATCAAGGACTTCATTTCTCTATCCAAACATGTTGTTCAGTGCTGATATTCTGCAAAAGTTTAGATTAAAGAAAGCCAGTCCTGGAAAACAAAAAGCAGCAAAAGAAATTATTTTTATAAGTTAATTGGCTTTCGTTCGAACAGCCAGGCACTGTATAATATCAATCACTGGGAATAGACAAACAATGCATCTGTCAACTCTAGGTACCCTGTTCAGAGCAGTGTATTGGTGTAGTATTCAGAAACTAGAGAAAGTCAATCTGTACACTCACAACTGATTCCTTGTACTTCATTTTCCACAATAACTACATGTAGTGTATCATAGACATGAGTATTTCATACATTCACCTACCGGACAAAGAAAATATTCATCATGGACATCCTCACTTGCACGTTTTACAAACTGGCTAAATGGAAGGGTCCTAAAAAGGGATTTATATATTATTACACTCAATGAACCCTTGCAATCCACATTATGATGCAACAAGCACAAAACATTTTGGTAAGACTTTGTTTACTTACTAGGTAAACAACAACAATTAATGTTGTTCGACATCTCACTGTGACCCTCACTGTAATTAAAAGGCTGGAATATCTCCACTTTCCAGAACTAATTTGGACTCCACATTTTTTTCTCCAAGTTTTAGGAGAGCCTAATTGATGCACCATGCCTGGCAATTAATTGATTGGTATTGGAAATAACAAAAATATAAGCATAAGGGTTGAGTGAGTATTGATTTTCATTGATTATTTTACTTTCAATAAAATGAATTGTATCTACATGTACACCTACATCTGTCTAAGTAGACAAACATCATTTTAATGGGTGCTTCTGCATGTACCGGAGCATATAGGCACCGGAGCACATTGTTGTTACTATTGTTTTGAAGGTTTTGTGATAGGCGTTTCTATGGAGCTCCGGTACATGCAGAAGCTACCATTTTAATAGTAAGAGTTTTTTGGTTGCGATCTATATTATAATAATATTATTGATGTTATGACTCAATTAATTGCTTTCTTCTTTAAAGGGAACCTCCACTCTTACAACAAATTCACACTGAATTAAGGGAAAAAAATACTAGATTTAAATTTTGTTTTAAAATGTGGATATAACATTTAAGTGTTGAAAAAAATGGATATCATCATTGCCTATTTTCCCTGTTAAGTTTCATGGGCACCGCGATTTTGGATTTGATGACGTGTAATGGTTGCAGCTATTGTCAGGAAGCAAATGAAGCAGAAAATCCTTTGTGTTAAACAATAGGGCAATCATTAAACGTCGTCAAATCCAAAATGGCTGCGCCCATGAAACTCAACATTAACAGCGAAAGTGGGTGATGATGATATCCATTTTTTTGTACACTTAAATGTTATATCCACGTTTTAAAACAAAATTTGAAATCTAGTAATTATTACCTACAATTTAGCGTCAATTTGTTGTAAGAGTGGAGGTTCCCTTTATGAATGTAAAGCATCTATAGCATATATTCCTATCTTCCACTTGTGCAGAGACCAGTGCAAAGAATAATTATTTCTGAATGGATCTTCAAAATTTTCCACATGCAGACCTCTAAACTTGAGGACAATTTTAAAAAGTTTATCACATTCAGTTATAATCAGTATATATACCTGTATAATTATGGAGTGTTTTAATGCATGTTAAAAGAATTAATTAATATATGCTAAGAATTTCTGTGACAGAGATCAGAAAATTTGATACTTGTAATACCAGCATGTATACAGCATATAGTATTGTACGAGTAATTCATTCCTTGATGTCCTTGAAAAGCAAGAGCAATCCTTCCTCCACTCGCGCTCCAACTCCGTAACCATCATTTTCAAACCTCCTCCATGGCAACAAGACCAGATCAAGGAGACAGTATATATATATATATATATATATATATATATATATATATATATATATATATATATATATATATATATATATATACCTGTATAATTATGGTAGTGTTTTAATGCATGTTAAAAGAATTAATTAATATATGCTAAGAATTTCTGTGACAGAGATCAGAAAATTTGATACTTGTAATACCAGCATGTATACAGCATGTAGTATTGTACGAGTAATTCATTCCTTGACGTCCTTGAAAAGCAAGAGAAATCCTTCCTCCACTCGCGATCCAACTCCGTAACCATCATTTTCAAGCCTCCTCCATGGCAACAAGACCAGATCAAGGAGACTACCTTTACAACATGGACAATCTTACTGCCCTCATGGCATCCAATGCCAATCTTGAGACCGGTGCTCATCCTAAATCCAAGACAAAACGTTCGTCAAGCAAATCAGCAGGAAAATCCACCAGCCAGCCTCAAGATGTTCCACCTGCACCCTCCCCTGAAACTTTGCTTGAGTTAGAGAAATTGTGAAATGCTAATCTCAAACTTGAACTACAACCTTCCAAAACTCAGCTGGAATTAGCATTCACGAGTCCTCCAAGACGCTTTGTCTTCCACTCCGTTTGACTCCACTTCTCTGGAGATACCAACCCTCGAGCAGCCATGAGAGAAAAAGAAGCCCAGGTCATCTTTGCCAAATAATTTCGTCTTTTCCTCCAAAGGTACGATGACATATGATTCTCTTGACCTTCCTGAATTTGTAAATGTTTTTTTGGAGTTTTTTAATCAACAATCCAATACCTGCAAATCCGCCCTTATCTCTCATTTGCAACTGCTGATGAAGCACACGGCACACTACACCTGGCCTAGCGTTCATAGTTTCCATTTGGCCATTGCCACAGCAATTGAACCACGCAGCATGGCTCTAGGGTGACATCATCTGGGAGAAGTCGCAAACTTTCTTCACACATAATCACCTATGCCAGCAAACACACAACACCAGCACTCCACGCCAGGTATTTTCACAATCCTCACCTCAGCAAACTAGTCACACCCAGAAAGAATCTTAAATCAAAACCCATGAAAATCTCATTATTTTTTTCACAGTAAATTCATGGTATTTTCAAAACTTTTTCATGGGGTTTTCATTGTCAAATTAATGGTTTTTGCTTGGGGTTTTTACCATGAAATTGCCATGAAAAAAGCATTTATTTAAAAATACCATGAAAATCCTGTGAAAACTAGCAGATTCATGACCCATGAAATATTCAACATTTTGTAAAAGGCCATGAAAACGTCATGAAAAGGCCATTAAATTTTAATGGCACATGGTATGGTATTTTAATGGAATTTTAATGATGCTGTGAAAACTACCAGATTCATGGCCCATGAAATTTTCCACATAATGGAAAACCCATGAATTTAAAACGAGCATTTTCATGAAGTAAGTTTCATGGGTTTTTCATATGTGAAAAAAAACCATAGCCCCTGAAAATCCCTTGAAGGTTTTCATGGCTTTTCCATGGTTTTTAAACCCCATTTGAGGGTTGTCCATCACACTCATGGGGAAGGTGATGTCACACAAGAACCATGAAAATTCCATTTAATTCTGAATGCACTAAGACTGAAAATCATACCTTGACTGGAAAATCTAAGACCTTTATGGCCATTAAATTAATAAATACATGCTAAGATAAGTCTTTAATTGATGAAAGCAAAGGATGAAACAGATTTGAAGCTGTCCAACAATTTTACTTTAACAATACCCAAATGACACTTTACAGACAAATCACATCATTCAAATTATTAAACTACATGGGCCAAAGAGATTTGTTTTTTTTTCCAAAGTTTTACGTAAACAGTATCAGGTAAGTTTTAATGTTAAATTAAAAGAGCACTTTTCGATATTCTGACCTCGGAAGACTCTTATCTCGATATACGAAACATCATACAAAAGGTCAAGTTTTCTTAAAATTTTGTTGCGTTTTCAGAATAACAAGAGGCTACAATTAGCCTAAACTCGGGCTTGCAAAAAACAGTATTGTATCCCTAACTTAGTGTTAAACAAAAGAATAGAGGGAAGTCTGTCTTTCTTACATTGGACGCATTGTGTTTAGCTTGTGTTGGAGTCTATTTCTTTAGACCCCTATCAACATAATTTATATTCCTCTAAAATACAGCTCAATAATAATTATAACACTTGTAAAAAATATTTCTAAAAGAACAAGAAAAAGAGAAACAGAAAAAATAAAGCCCGTGATATATACCACTAAAAGACATCGAACCCAGGTTAGCTGCGTCACAGGCAGGAACAATGACCTTTAGGCCACAGAGGTTTATCGTTATGCAAGATGATAAAAATAGTGTATTGATTCCAAAAAAAAAAACTAAGCACACTTGTTTTCGCTTCGATGGATAATTGTTTGAGAAAGGAAACGCTTATCGAACGATGTTGGATTTTTTCGCATAAATGTGAATGGAGTCTCGGTGAAATGTGAGTAGAAAATTAATTAGCAGAGTGAAACTGTTTACAAATACGTCAATCCAGGGTCATTTGAAACACAAGAAAGGAACGTTTCTGGACAGTTTCAAGGGACGCTAGTACATTTGTAAAATATAATCGCTTATCATTCAAAAATTAACGTCCAGAAATTGAGATATTGTGGCAAAATAGTAAATAAACTACCTGTCAAAGTCTCAGGGGTGTGTGATGTCCCGTACTTGAGTTATTCAACAAAATGTACATCTCAATGGAGCGGATACGGGAACACGGCAGTCCATCTGGAGTTAAATTTTGGTCATGTTAAAAGCTTTCTTCTCGCTGTTGAACTTGCAAACATTCGTATAGACATTTGTCTTAACATATTAGTTGTTCAGAATTCAAAGACACAAGGTAAATAGACGTTTTCCGATACGTGACAACAGGCATCATTCTTGCTGTTGATATGAGATTTACACTCGAATCACTCGGCCGTGAAAGGTCAAACTCCCTTTGTCTGTAGTCTCTAATTTTTGGCGCTCCCCTCGCGTCGCGTCTCCTCGCAACTTCACCAAACGTCACCAAACGTCACCAAAATTAGAGACTACTTGCTGTCTACTGAAGCAGACACGGGGAAACACGGCAGTCCATATGCCGTTAAGTTTACTCATGTTAAAAACTTTCTTCTCACCGTTGAACTTCCAAACATTCACATAGACACTTCTCTTAACATATTGTTTGTTCAGACTTCAAAAGCCACAAGATGAATCAACATTGTCCCATATACGTGACAACACGCATCACTGTTGTTAAAAATAGTTAGCGCTTGCGCAGAAACGCCGGAAGTGCCATTTGTGGATGATACTCGACGACGAAAAAGAAGAACCGTCGGTAGTTTATGACCCGGGCGCCGCACAAGATGCGCGCAGCCCGGGTAATAAGTATCGTCCTAATTGTATTGCAGATTTAGATCTATTAAGTATTTTTGTAAAAATAAGATATCTAATAGGGCTTTCTCTTCATATGGTACTAATTAACTCACAAACTTATATAATTTATACACTTGTACATTTATCTTCCTGATTCCTGTAAACTTGCCTACCTACTCTTTTTAGTTAAGACATGACCCACCTAGACTAGCATCAGCTACCTGTGGGCATGTCGAATTTGTAAAAAAATACTAATTAGAAAAACAAAGAACTGAACTGAACTGGTACACGATCTAAGTTTCCCTCCTGGACTCCATCAATGATGGCATTATGTGCGATGAATATCTGGGAGATCCATTTAGACTACGTATGTCTGGCATTGAGAGGCTAACCGAGTTCATTAATCGCAAGGGTTCAGGGTGTCTCATGTTTAAAAAAGATGTTAAGCGCGCTTACAGACAAATTCCTGTGGACCCTCACAACTATCACCTTCTTGGCATGACAATTGATGGTCTCTTTTATTTTCATACCTCGATGCCATTTGGTTTGCACTTTGCCACCCTAGCATGCCAACGGACCACTCAGGCCATTGCTTACATTCTCAATAACAAGGGAATTTTGGTCGATGTGTACATTAATGACTTTTATGGCGCCGAGACTGCAGATCTTGCGGCTACATCTTTCAATCGCACGTCTCAACTTTTTGACGAGCTCAGGTTACAGTCATCTCCTGAAAATGACACCCCTCCCACGCACGAGATGACCCCTTTGGGCATGTGTGTCAATACCTCAACAATGACTCTTTCTGTTCCCAATTTCCGCTTACGAGAACTGCACGATCTATTCAGGCTATTGACTTCGTGGCTTGCCAAGACACATTATTCTAAGCAGGACTTACAGCAGCTCCTGGGCAAACTTGCTTTCGTGACAGCCTGTGTACGCCCAGGGCACGCTTTCAGTTGTTGCCTTATCAATGCTCTACGATCATGTTTCACGTCTGACCATGCCACAGGTTCCTTCACATGCCGCTTATGTTCAAAACACCACAGATGTTCTGGGTTTAACCAAAGTGTTTCCAGATAACCAAATGTTTGTTTTCACCATCTGTTAACTTTCTGTTGCGTGAATCAACATGGAGCCTTGCAGCAGTTTCTTGGACAACTTCAGACCACAGCTTTTTGTGAATCTACCAAACAGTCCATGCACCCGTATTTATGTAGTTACCTTTTGTTCTGCGAGCACTTCGAACTTCAACCTTTCCCAGTGTTGAAACATGTTTACTTACTTTATTTAGCGTTTTTAGCGAACTCGTTACGTGCTTATCATTCTGTTCTCAATTACCTAAGTATCCTTACGCACATTAATCACTCGCTTGGCTCTAGTCTCACTCTTCTTGCAGATTACAATGTTTATCTTGCCAAACGAGCCACGCAGCGCTTTCTCAGAGATAATTTCAATCGGCGAGCTTCGATAACTATCCCGATTCTCATTAAGGAATTTGGTCTACTTGGTTTTACTAATCATTTACACCTATGTATGCAGCTCTTTTTCTTTGGTGGCTTTCTTTTCTTTCTTATGAATTTCAAATTTGGTTCCTTATAAGCTATCCGAGATAGGCTCATCTAAGGCTTGTTATCTCACTTTAGCTAACATCAATTTTAATGCGTTTTACTGCGAATTTATTAGACCAAGACCCTTCAGTTTCGAGAACGTGTGCTCGAAATACCGCTAACTTTCCCCCGCTGTGCCCTGTCACAGCTCTTCACCAATATTTAGCTAGCGTTTCTTTGCCACCTCATTCCCCCCCCCCCCCCCTACCGGTATTTGTCACCGTTTCAATCGGGGCATACACACCCATTTTAGCTAGCCATTATAACGCATTTATTAAGGCTTTGATTGCAGCTATAGGTCTCCGTCCTTCTCAGTTTTCCTCTCACAGTTTTCATAGAGGGGTGCTACTTTTGCCTTTCAGCAATGCGCTCCACCGGCTTTCATTAAAGCACAAGGTGATTGGAAGAGGGATGCCTATTTGGTGTATCTCACTCTTTCAGCCCATGACAAATTACAAATCCTCAATTCCATCACATCTAGGCTCACCCCCACTACTTAATTCATGTCCTTTCTTTCCCTTTGGGTTTGGGGTTTCAAGGTTGCTACTTTTCAAGCATTGCTGTTTTGAATAAATCTTTGTTTAGCCCCATCTGAGTCTCTTGTGATGGTAATTGAGTGTTTTAATGCATGTTAAAAGAATTAATTAATGTATGCTAAGAATTTCCATGATAGAGATCAGAAAATTTGATACTTGTAATACCAGCATGTATATAGCATAGTATTGTATGAGTAATTCATTCCTTAACGTCCTTGGAAAAGCGAGAGCATCTGAGTCTCTTGTGATGGTAATTGAGTGTTTTAATGCATGTTAAAAGAATTAATTAATGTATGCTAAGAATTTCCATGATAGAGATCAGAAAATTTGATACTTGTAATACCAGCATGTATATAGCATAGTATTGTATGAGTAATTCATTCCTTAACGTCCTTGGAAAAGCGAGAGCAAACCCCCACACCCCACCACCCCCACCCCCCGCCCCAACACCACCACCACTCCCGGTTTCAAGGTTGCTACTTTTCAAGCGTTGTTGTTTTGAAAAAATCTTTGTTTAGCCCCATCTGAGTCTCTTGTGATGGTAATTTCACTGTCTTACTTGGATGTCCACCTTGTGAAACAGCAAAGCTTGGATTTTTACTTTTACATAATCACTAGCAATAAAGAATTGTCTTCGTGGGTGAGTATTCATCTTTAATGTATACCACACAAGTGAATAGTGCTTTTCGCATGCTCTGATTGGTTAACCTGGAGGTGATTAGCAAGTACTATTCACCTCCGAGTAGCCGGTGCACGAGATTTTAAAATTTCTGACCACTTGTCAGTATATTGTCACACATAAAGTAATGTCTTGGTCTGCTAAGTTATTGAGCTTGTGTGTATATACTAAAACTATAATTATTATTCGCCTCACTGTTGGTGAAAGTGGTGGATATTTACCATGCCGCTTAGTGGCTCGCTAATTTTATCCACCACTATTCACCTCCACTTCGGTGAATAAAAATAATTGTTAAATATTGATTGGTTGCAGTAAACAATATCAATCAATGAATCATTATCGATAAAAGATTCATTTGCTATCAATCATAGATTTTCCTTAATTGATAACCCTTGGATACCACATTGTATGCACCTTATAAATGCACAAAGAATTTTTTTTTAAATATTTGCACCTCCAGCATGTATGGCAACTCTCCCTGATTATCCAGGAGTTTCTACAAAATGTTGTTGTTTCATGGCTGAAATGTTGAACATGTTTCATCAAATCAGTCACAAACTTTTATGGAAACAACAGAAAATATGTTTTTGTCACTGTTGCCAGAATTTGATTGTCTGCTTGGGTTTAAAACTCAAAAAACCATGCTCCAGATATTGGGAGAAGGGGTGGATTTAGGTTTGGAGTGGGGGTTGGCGCAGTGATTTTTTAGCAAGGGAAGGGATTGGGTGAGTAAATAATGGGGGGCAGGGGGGGGGGCAGTGATGCAAAAGAAATAATCTCCAAATTTCAGACCCAAAAAAGTTGGCACCTCTGTATCATCTCGGCTTCATCCTCATATCTTTCAATGATTCAGCAGCAAAAAAAGTACATAACAGTGTTTTCCAAAATATCATCCGTAAAAATGTCTCAGCAACAGCGCAATTGACTAATAAGCTTGTGCACCTATCAGTGTTACTCCCAAAGGGGGGGGGGATACGGGATGGGGTGGGGACTTTGATTGACATTTCCTGCCCTGGGTGGGAAATTTTGAAAAGATTTGAAGACGAATGTTGGCCCCAGGGTCAGCAAGTTTGATCAAACTCTAAAACTAAAGAAATATTCATCAAAGACCGTTTCTTAAGCTTGGACTTTGCCATGGTAAAATACACGCTGCAATGCTGCCTTCTTAAAAACCAACAGAGCAAAGTCTGGAAACGAGTGACTTGCGATCATGAAAATACCCAAAAGTCTCTGTGAGGCAGAAACAAGATGAAGTTGAAAAAGGTAATGAAAATTTGCCCAATCTGTTATTACTATAAACCACCAGTTTCTTTCAGTGTTCTTTCATTCCCATTGTTAAAAGAAAAAAACTGAGATTTTTAAACTTGGAGTCTTTGTATTGCTTAACCCTTTGGCTCCTGAACATTTTGCCAAAAAAACACCTTTTAAAGCTTGTCAAGCCATTTTCTGCTCAGAATCTAGCCAAAAAGAACCAAAACTGCCCAAAACTCTGTTTCCTGGTAGAGCTCCTGGCATCCTTCTGTTCCTGATGCTTAATTTGAACTTTCAAAGTTCGGGCATGCGCAGAAAAAACAATTTGGGGGGATTGAAAAGTTTCACCGCCCCCTCGCCTTCTACCTCTCGCTTCCTCTCCTCCCCTTTTCTTTTGCTTTTCTTGCCTCACTTTCTTTCTCTTGCTGGGCTACTTGTTACATGGTAAAGTTCTCTGCAAGTGTTAAAACTGATGAGGTCACAAGTGGTACAAGGGACGTAGTTCTGTATGGTTGGTTTTGGCCAGTGTAGGAGTCAAAGGGTTAATCAAAACTGCTAAAATTCATGTTTTGTCGTGTTTTCCACCCAATTTGGCATTTTATGGGCAAACTGGATTGTTTTATGCTCAAAGGTGGATTTTTTCAGAAAACTGTGTACTTTGCTTAACTTTTTGGCTCCAGAACATTTTGCCAAAAACCACCTTTTAAAGCTTGTCAAGCTGTTTTCTGCTCAGAATCTAGCCAAAAAGAACCAAGGCTGCCTAAATCTCTGTTTCTTGGTAGAGCTCCTGGCATCCTTCTGTTCCTGATGCTTAATTTGAGCTTTCAAAGTTCGGGCATGCACAGAAAGCAAAATTTCGAGTTTTTGGGTCAAAAAGTTTCACCACCCCCTCACCTTCTATCTTTCGCTTCCTCTACTTCCCTTTTCTTTTGCTTTTCTTGCCTCGCTTTCTTTTCTCTTGCTGGGCATTTTCTGGGCTTCCTTTCGGTGGGAAAAGATTTGGGGAAAACTTTTAGGATCGTAGGATTAGATGGTAGGAAGTGCAGGTGGGTAGTGGAACAAGATTTTCACTCAAATGTTTGGGTCAACATCACTTGGTTTTTTGTGTTTTCTCCGGCCTGTTTGGTGGAATCGTGCTCATTTGGGTATGGTTTGAAACATCTCTTCTTCCTACACATGTTACATGGTAAAGTTGTCTGCAAGCGTAAAAGTGATGACGTCACAAGTGGTACAAGGGACGTGGTTCTGCGCAGCCGGTTTTGGCTGGTGTAGGAGTCAAAGGGTTAAGCATTTAACAGGTCAACCTCTGGGATCACAATCGCTACAGTAGGGAACTCGAACCTTTACCCAAGGGTGGGGATGTTTGGCACAAAATTTGTGTTTCAGATCAAAGTACCCACCTCATCCCGTATCCCCCCCCCCCCCCCGCCACCCCCAATCGGGACTAACATTGATAGGTGCATTACTACTTCCTTAATTTCCCCACCCCCACCCCCTTTACAATTTAATCATCGGGTGATCATTAAGGAAAGTAACAATATTCACAAACCTTACTTGTAAGCAAAGTTCTTATGAATGAAATCCATTTTTCCTGTGGGACACACATGAACCTTCACCGGTCTTTCGCCGCCACACTGTGCTAAATAATCCGAAGTCCATTTGTTACTTGCGGTCCCTATGTCGAGTCCTCTTAAAATTGCTGGCTTGCGCTTGGAAGAAATTTCAGCTTCAAAAATTTCTTTAGTTACACCACTGTAAACCTCAACATGTTTCTTCGTACAGACTGACATTATCCTCCAAAGTTTTAAATGGCTTTTGGGAGGTCACGAGCAAAGAAACTTTCCGCCATGTTTGTCATCAAAAACGAGAAAAAGACTGGGTTCCACAAGTGGAGAAATCAGTACCAGTTTTCCCGCAAAGAAAGGCAAAAGATATATGTGTGATGTCAGGAGCCCATAAAAGTGATTGGCTCCTGGTGATGTTCAATTTATTTTATTTATTTTAATTTTTATTCTTACACATTAACATTGTATTTTTAGCTTGCAGGTTGAGTCTTATTTCTTAATAAAAATACTATTTTATTTTATAAATTAATTGAATGAAAGCGCTCGTTGATACCGTGGGGATAAACTTGCCACAAGTCGGCCTCTTGAGTCTCACAGCAAAAAAGCTGAGAGGGGCTATCTTTTTAGGCCGCGAAGCGGCTGAGCGAGCGACGAAGTCGCGAGAGTGACATAGGACTTTTTCGAAAGTCTACCGTGGGAATTAAGAGTGCCGATTTGAAAGATGAATTTTTGCTCGAGATTTTTACGGCTTTCCGTGGTACCTTGATGTAGGGAAAGGCCGGAGATCGACGTGTGTTGTTTGGAAAGGCTAGGGAGATTAAAATGCCGGGCGACTGGTTTCGATACATCTATGGAATCTGCTCCGTTATGGAGTCGTGTCAAGCGACACATTAAGTTGCTTTAAGCAGTCTGCTTTGCCTGCCATTAGATCACTAAAGATGCCCCCTCACCTCTGCAGACTCTAAACTGTTGACCAGTCCCTCCCAGTATTAGAGGAATCTCTAGCTCATGGGAGTACTTATTCTAAGTTCTAAGTTCTAAGTTCTAATTTCAACTCTCTTGTATAGAGTTCGTGTGTGGATCTTCTTCTGGCAGTCGCTATGAGTCACTGATCCCGGGGAGGGTACTCCCAGAAAAATTGGGTGGGGGTGTGCGGACCGCTTCTTGAAACCCTCACCCTATTTTAGACCAAAATCTGCTATTTTCCCTACCCTATTTCAGACCTGATCAAAAATTTGATACTCAATTTCAGACCTATTTCACGTACACAATTGGCGTAAACATAATTGAAAGAGAAAAAAGAAGGGTTTTTGTTGATGGTCTTATCGGCTGATGATGAAGAAGTAGCTTCTTCTAAAAAAAACATAACCAATTCAAGGCTAGAGTGCACGAACCACACTCTATTTCAGACCCAAATGGTCAAAACTGATACCCTATTTCAGACCAAAACGGCTAAAAAACCATACCCTTTGGGTCCGCACATACCTATATAGCCCTTATAAGGCAGTACCCCCCCCCCCCCCCGGTCACTGATCTCGGAAAATTGAATTACAAAACCACTCGTGGGTATATGGCTTTGACTCCTTTGTTAACAAAACGTTACTGCTGAAATCTCCAAAAGTGGCAGCATAATTAAGTCATTGTGTAACAGCATTCTTCTAAACAACTAGTCCTGTTGTATCTGTTGCAGTTATCCCAGGAAAAAATGATCAAAAGCAAGATCTAAATCTACTCAAGCAGTTTAAGGCCTGGGTTTAGAAATATGTTCATAAATATGGTTGATCGCCAATATCTTCTTCCAGATTGCCTAGAACCGGATGAAACTTTCCCTAAAGATAAATCTTGTTGTCCTTGTTTGCCTTAACGTATAAATTTGATCACGTGATCAGTCACGTGATCAAAATTTGAAAAAGACTTAAATCGGCGATGCGGTGGCGGATTTTAAGTTAACAGATAAATAAATCAGCGTTTTTAATATAAATCCAACATATCTAACTTTCTACGCTTGGAGTGATTGCTCACGAGTTTTAGTTTTTAAATTATCAACAGCTAAAGGTTGAATTCTGGGAAGAAAAATGACCTTTGCCCTCACAACTTTTTTGTTGAGAACGATGGACGGTCACTCCAAACGTGAGACGCTGGAAATAATTAATACGCATAAGAAAAGCGTTTTTATTCGATACTATATCCCACAAAAGTCACCTACTCCTTCAATAAGTGATGATTTCAAAAAAATGGTCACGTGACACGCCACGTGATCTAAGATAACTTTTATTGCACGTCAAAATGTTAAGGATGATGAGAACTACCCATGTGCCGAATTTCGTTTCAGTGTCATTCCCCTGGGCTGTTATATAACAAAAAACCGTTTTCTCTAATAAACGCCCCCTGACCCAGGCCTTAAACTGCTTGAGTAATGCTAAATATGTTTTTTCGGCAACATCCACGAGGGACATCACGCCACCTCTAAAACAATAATGAAATAAAACTACACTGAAAATATACAAGATGATAGTAAAAGCTAAAACTACATGAGTTTGCTTTTAAAAGTAGAGAGAGATTGACTGGTAACACTTTCTTCCCGCGGAAGTGTGTTCCATTCAGTTATTGTCCTGGGAAAGAAATAAGATCTAAGATCATGGCTTCCTTGTGTTCTCCTTAAATAGACCCCCAAGTTCCCATCTAGGAAACTATGACACATCTTTTACATAGCGGACAGCCTAGGCTTGCGCCTCTTCTCATTGTTTCAACATGCTCAAGTGTGTCCTTTGTTTAGTTCTTTATGTCATTCGTTAATCTTTTGTAGTATTTTGTTGACATTTTTTCCGTTTTGTTTAGTGTGTGTATGCTTTTGTTGTCATTGTTGTTCGTTTTTTGTTTGGTTTTTTCATCGTAATTTGGGTTGCATAGTTTTTAGTTTATTACTGTGCCGAATATATGCCAAGAGTAATGCACTGTGGAGCGAAGGATCGATTGAAAGAGTAGAATCGGCCTCACACCTACAAGTCAATTCGGAAATATCAATAAGCCATTTTCCGAGTTAAAAGGGAACCCCTGCATGGACGCATGCAAGTCAGTCAGGGCCCGCGGAGCAGTTTTTAAAGTGGGGGAGGGGGGGGGGGCGTTCCCGCGTTTTCAAGTGAGGAGAGGGGACTAACTCTAAGAATAATTAAAACGCATATAATTCCGTTCAATTCATGAGCTTTTTCCAGCAGTTAAAATATTTTATTAACTCAAAAAATCAAGTGATATCCTTTTCTACACTTTTCAACTCATTTAAAGTATTTAATTTAGAGAAAGGGGCTAGTGACAAAATAAACTTTGTAATCACACTTAACGTAATCTGTAAACGAAGGTGGAGTAATCATAACTCTTGGTTCATTTATTCGCTTACTGTCACGAAATCGGATTCTCTGAATGTACCGAAATTCCTTTTTCAGATTGTCGTTACGACCAACAAATTCATTTGCCACGTCAGCAAGGCAAAGTTTGTCTGTTCTGTCTTTAGTGAGACATGTTTAGTACTGTAAGATTACTGAAACTTTCTTGAGTTTTTTCTTTGAGCCTTTCTTGAGAAACTCTTCAAGAGTTACATTCACAGGAAACATAGAAAACTCTAAAACGCGCCTTATCTCTAGCAGTTACACTAAGAAAATGGTGGAACAGATACTCTCAGAAGTTAACTATGCGGACAGAAAAACAGCTCTAACACAGAAACAGAGAACGCACAAGAAGCTTCTACCCTTCGTGACGCAATTTCGACCATCGTTACCATGTTTGAAAACATACTAATGGCCAAATGGCATCTAATACAAGAACAACCATTACTCAGAGAGATATTCAAGGAACCTCCCTTGATTCTTATAGAAAAGGAAAATAGCTTAAAGAGATGCTTATTTTACACAAAGGGCACACATCAGGAGTCGCGTTGGTCTCTCAACCCCATTTTAATCACCAACAGAAGACTACAACTAAGTGAATGAATAAAAATAAAACACAAACAGCGGAGATAAACATGGTATACCAACGCATTTTATATAGACTTGACGTTTCGAATGCTAGGCAACATACATTTTCAAAAGTGACCGTTACAATTTTTGAAAACTGTTTATATACTTTTAATACAGGGGTCTGGAACCGAGATTAAGAAAAACTATCTTAACAGTAAATATGTAAAAGGATACACCTTATTAATAAAGCAACAACTTCTCACTACTAATGTTTACATTAAAAGCTGGCTTAAGTTCTTCGATAAATAAGGTTTCCTTAATTTTGCAATGATAATCGGTTTTGCCCGACGCTAAAATGTCAAAATGATCCCACTTGATGTTGTGTCCAGTGGTTTTAACGTGGTCAGCAATGGCTGATGTGTGGTCATTTTTAGCGAGGGCCTTGAAATGTTCAGTTTTCCTGTCATGAAGTCTTCTTTTTGTCTTACCGATGTAAAAATCAGTGCAGTCCCAGCAACCGGCCTTATAAATGACTTTAGACTTCTGAGAGCGGTTTAAGCGGTCCTTGTAAGGGAAGAATGCGGAGAGTGTTCTGAAAAACTATCTTAAGGTTGACGCAGGAGTAGAAATTGTAAACACAGGATTGCAGGCGTTTAGCGATTTGGTTGTTCTGTAGACCTAAGTAAGGAAACAGGATGATTATATCTTTCTTAGCAACTGTCAAGACAGGACTGTTGGGCTTGTTTCTGTTTCTGTTCAAAACATCGTTAATGATTGGAGGATTTCGATCCTTGTCGTTGAACGACAAGGATCGAAATCCTCCAATCAACAACAGCCTAAGCGAGGATTGAAACGCACCAATCACCATCAGCCACGGTTCTTCTTATTCTCACACGCAACCAGTCGATACCATCGCCTGATGAAGACCAGCAGTATAGCGGTCGAAATGTCGCGATCCACATCTTTGTGACTCAATCGTGAATTCAATCATGAATTCAATCGTGACTCAATCATTATCTCACGATTGAGTCACAAAGATGATTCAACCTTAGGGCTGTGCGCCCATATTTCAGGTCAATATTATGAAAGGTGTTCGTCAGCTATCATTTAAAACCACGATGACGAACACCTTTCATAATATTGACCTGAAATATGGGCGCACAGCCCTAAGGTTGATTCGTCGACACGAGCGATGCTCACGCAAGCTCGCGCGTTACGCCAATCACCTCACCTTTCTTATAAGGTGTGCAAGGAACCATGTTGTTCCTAGAGACCTTCGGGTCCGTTCGCCAGTTCCAACAAGAGGCGCGCGGTCAAGGAGTAGCCGAACTAGCATCCTTGAGATTGCTAAGAGAGAGAATACGATTAGCTCAGAGAGCTAAGGGAGATGCGATAAAAAGTAGCCACTCTACTGCGAAGAGTATAACAGCCACTCTTTCGCCTGAAGATGCTTCTGAGATACTTGAAAAGATCAGATGCAACACACAACGACTGTTTAATAAAACCAGAGACAGGCAGAAAGATATGTTTGATAACCTATTGCTCGAGAAACAGTCCTCTGTTTCATCGACTAGAACACTTCATGTCGACATAACACCTCAAGTCGACAAATCCAAATGGGTTATCAACTTATCCTCCAGGTCCTTAAGTGACCCCGAAGTGTCTTTACTACAGAAAGGGTTAAATTTCGCTGTAACACCTAGTAGCAACCCAGCGACTGAGATAATTGCTAAAGTGGAGTCTGCCATAAGACCACTTGACGCAGAACAGGCCGACACTGTCAGCAGAAGCGTGAACTCTATTCTCCAACGGGCTAAGCCTCCCAAACCTAACATTACCAGGGAGATGCGACATGCACTCAAAGGTTTGGAAGAGGATGCCTCCATCATGATTCTCGCAGCAGATAAAGGTCGTGCCAGTGTAGAGCTAGATAAGAACACCTATCATGATAAGATGAAGGCACTGATTGAGACTGGTCCATACCGACTTCTTAAGAAGGACCCAACGGACCGCTTAACCCGAAAGTTGACTAAAAAACTTTTGAGCCTGAAGCGAGGTGGACACTTGACAGATTCTGTGTATAACAAGATCAGGCCCAAGCATAAGCAACCACCTAGAATTTATGGCCTTCCCAAGATACACAAGGCCAACACACCACCGAGACCTATAGTCCCTTGTGTAAACACCTTTGCTTATGATCTGTCTTCCTACTTAGCCGATGTATTATCTCCCCTAACAGGGAACTCAGAGTACACAGTTGACAACTCAGCTCATTTTGTGTCCATTGTGAACGATGAAAGGGTACTAGAAAACGAGATAGTAGTGTCTCTGTTTACGAACGTTCCAATCGAAGGAGCAGTACAGACTGCACGGCGAAAACTAGAAGCTGACCCGTGCCTTGCCAACCGCACAACTTTAACACCTACGCAGATTTCAGACCTCTTGAGTTTCGTTCTTAGATCCACATACTTCCAGTATGATGGACTGATTTACAAACAGCAAGAAGGAGCAGCCATGGGTAGCCCGGTATCCGCAGTGATAGCTAACCTCTACTTGGAGGGTTTTGAGGAGCAAGCTTTGACATCGACGCCCTGTACACCTAAGATCTGGAAACGCTATGTGGATGACACCTGTACCATCTTAGATCGTGACAAAGTTGACTCGTTCTTACAACACCTCAATAGTCAAC
>JAEMWC010000262.1:160000-165000 GCA_016490735.1 Pachyseris speciosa
GCAACGAAAGTTTTGTTACTTTTTTAATTTGTGCAAATTTGCTATCTTCCGAATTCCTAGTATATTTAAGGCTCATGGTTTCACACCGTTAAATGTTTGTATTTTTATTAAAAAAGGAAAGATACAAAATGTTACTCTTTCTATAGGACTACTAGAGGATTAAGAGTGGGTTATTTGTCTTAAAAGTGAAGTAGACGCACTATTGCCTTTCTTATCATGTTCTCAAAGTCAGGAAGAGAAAGGATTCTGTCCGCATTGTTGATTAATATAGAAGAAGATTATTCGAAAACGAATTTGTAAAAACATTGTTTTATCAATACCGTTGCGTGTAGCCAAGTTTTGTTGTGAATATCACAAATAGAAATATATGAAGTTGTTGCCTTTTCTTCTTTAACTGCTTGCTTCCTCTCAGCACTTATACGAGTTGCAGGAGTCAGACACTGAAAAAGTTTTAGCAGTTGTTTTGCTCCAACTGACTGAGGGCTTGTAAGGGAAAAAAGCCAGACATGTCCACTGAAGTGAGAATCGTGCCTTCTGTTATGTGAGAGCCAGTTGAAAGCTCATAACTAAGAAAAGGTATTATCTAACCTTTAGTCTCCACGGTCGTGCTTTCGGGTTGATCAGCGTTGTCATTACAAGCTGACGTCACTGGCTCCTTTGGTGGCGAGAAACCTTTAGAGATGAAATAAAATGATGTATTTAATACCGTTGATACACCGTTTTGATTAATACCACTCTCAAATAATTACTCGGACATCCGGTGAAAGCCGAGTCTAAAGATGTCGTCCGTTTTTCTTTGTCGTCATGTTCCATCTACAGGGGGCTCTTCCGGGGTTTCTGCGCAAGCTTTAACAAAACATAAACAGCAACTCACAACAACAAGAATGCCGCCTGTTGGATTATATCAGGTACACACAACCTCGTTCCCAGGCCTTTTCTCCGCCGGGATGTTGGAAGAACACTCGAAGAATTCGTAAATCACAAGGCGGAGAAAAGCCCTGGGAACGAGGTTGAGGTACACAGAAACGTCGATTCACCTTATGTTTTTGAGGTCTGAACAACTAATATGTTAAGAGAAGTGTCCATACCAATGTTTGCAAGTTCAACAGCGAGTCGAAAGGTTTTATCAAGGCCAACCTAAACTCCCGATGTTTTCAATCCTGCTGCCGTATAAACACGGGGGCCCAGACAATCTGTTTGTGGAACCTTTTGTTATTTTATAGTAAATGTATGGGATTTACCGTATTTTTCATGCGCTAGCGATGAATCGCTAAATTGTAGTATTGAACAACGCTAAATAAAAGTTAAATTGCCTTGTGGTGTACTGTCGTTCTTTTTCCTCAGTGGTGATATTTTAAGCGATTTTGCCGGGTTTGGTTTTCGCCGCCGACTGTCACTCATAAGCAACGGAAAAGGTGGAAAGAGATTTGAACGGCTCCAGCACCGAGCCAGCGCCGAGGCGATTATTCCCCAGAAAATTGCATTGCTCAGCTTTCAACCACAGAACATTAAGGCCAAAAGATTCACGCTTCTTCACGTGACTCTCGATCGAATATCCACCACCACCCAAGCGGTCCCGAGCTAGCACTAGAGGAAAATCAAAATCCCACGTCTTCCAAGAAATCGAAAAAGGTAGCTAGATCTTCATGTGCCAGCTAGAAACAGCCCTGCTGATTGTCTCTTTCTGACTGGACGGCTGTTTAACAATAACCGATTCAAAATACGCAAGGTGGTGTGGAAGTTTAACAAGTTATTATTTAACGGTGTGCAATCAGAAAAGAGGCAATCAGCAGGACGCCTTGGGTTTGGCTCGGTGCTGGAGCCGTTCAAATCTCTTTCCACCCTTTCCGTTTCTTATGAGGCACAGTCGGCGGAGAAGACAAAACCCGACAAAATCGCTGAAAAGATCCCTACTGAGGCATAAAGACGACAGTACACCACAAGTAAGGCAACTTAACTTAAATTTAGCGTTCTTCGATACCGGTTAGCTCAGTTGGTAGAGCACTAGACTACCGTGCTGGTGGCCGCGGGTTCAAACCCCGGCCGGACCAACACTGTTCGAAAAGAGTAGGAGACGTAGTCCCCGGTGTGGTGGTCTATCTCTACTAGAATGTGGTTATAGGGAAGGGATTTGCCGTTACTGGCCTGCCAGGTCTCTCTGGCGAAGCTAATAAAACAAAACAAAACATACTTAGCGATTCGTCACTAGAGCATGAAAATTACGGTAAATAGTGCCATACATTTACTATAAAATAACAAAAGATTACACAAACATATCGTCTGGGTGTCCTGTGGTATAAGCTCTGTAATTTTGAGTGGTACGTTTTGCTGAATAACTCAAGTATGGGATATCACTCACCCCTGAGACTTTGACAGGTAGTTTATTTACTATTTTTCTACAATAACTCAATTTCTGGACATTATTTTTTGAGAATTTTTTAATGATAAGCGATTTTTACTTGCGTGACATGAAACTGACCGCAGAAACCTTATTCTCTTTCTTATAGTAGTGTCTCTGTTTCAAATGACGTATTTGCAAACAGTTTCACTCTGCTGAATATGTTTTTCACACATTTCACCGAGATTCCAGTAATATTTATGCAAAATATCCTCTATTATTAAGCACAAAATCTTTGGATCATTTTCGATTGCCTCTTGGAGGACCAAGTAACGGCCAATATGGCCTCTAGTTTTATTACTTAAACGACTAAGCGCCCTCAAAGGAAACATTGTTTCGATAACGTAACCTTGATCGACACAAAAGTAAAAGTTGATTGACCAATTAATGCTATAGGATTAGACTCAAGGCCATGTATTTTCGCAACTATATTTCTGGATTATAATGGAGACCGACCAAAGATGCAGTTGGGTATTTTCTTTACAAGTCTGTTTCCTGTATTTGCAATTAGACGAATAACAAATGTTGAATTCAAGAAAGAAAAAGGCAAAACAAAATGGAGCTGAGGCACCCCGGCTAATTCTATTGCAGGTTGTCCTCAGGAATTCACTAATTGGTCTGGCCAAGATCATAACATAAAACAAAGCGATTTTAAAGCATTTCCTAAAAAGGAAAACATTATTTCAAATAAGGAAGACGATCCCACTAGGCCAAACAGGCCATATTTCGCTTTGTGAAGCGAAGGAGGACGAATGATTTCATTCAGCGATTATTTCATGCCATTGGACGCGCTTAATCTCGTGGAAAATGTCAGAAACTGGCTTAGAATGTTCAGAGCTGGCTGAAAGTCCGAATCAGTGCGATGATCCTACGGGATCACTTTCGCTTCGGGGCGAAAACGAACTCGATTTCGGCTCCGCAGAGGAGTCTTCTCGTTTGGCGCGACAACGACACCGAGAAGTTCTGAACTCCCTAAGGGGAGCTAACGAACAAACTGTCTAGGATACTCCACCACCAAAAGGGCCTAGAAGTAATTCCTTGAACGAAACATCTTGGCCTTGACGAGAATCGCGCCGCGAACTAGAAAAGAGACGGAAAAGTTGGGCTCTGTTCGTCTTACGTTGGGACGCTTTCCAGTCGAGCGTTCGCAGAACGACATGAACTATGCTTTGAGCGTTCATACCCCCAATAAAGTATCTGTGAGACAATCAAAACAACAGCCCGCTCTCCTGACTGCGGTTCGCGCCGACCCCTTTCAGGCAGCTCTACAATATGCGAAAAAGGAATCTTCCCGCGCTGGGGAAGTACGGTTTCAAACGAAGTTCCTCCACTGTCGGGATCTTCAAACTCGAAGTACTCTTTGTGGACATGTGGTCAACAAATTAAAAATATCTTAGATATCTATTTCCGCACCCCACTAGAGGACAAGAACCATTCGAAACTTTGTAAACAATTTCCGAAACCTGATGTGCCAGCGTTATCAGTCCTAGAGCTCGACCACTGGCTAGTTTTGATCGGAGAAAAGAAAGCCTTGATCAACTGTGCTGGGAGAAGAAGTTAAAGATAACTATGTGCAATTATATGTATGCAGCTGGTCCTTTGGTCCTCTGGTATTTTGCTCCAGCACCTGCAGTCGGACCCTGGCTCGGTAACTGAGCGTTCAGCTATAGACCTTATTTTCAAGAGCCTCCGTTTGCTTGAGCACGGAGTAGCCTCGACCAACAAGCAACGCAGACAAGAAAGTGTTAAATCTTGCAACATTACAGACGAACCTAAACTAGCGAAACAGTCTGACCCTATACAGACTTACCTTTTTGGAGAGAATGAAGCCTTTGAGCTAAACTTTGTGGGGGACCTTGCAGAAAAGGTTTCCAAGGTAGTCCAATCTAAGAAGAGTTCAAGTTCGACCAAGGGTAAAACTCCTTACAAACATGCCAGAACGAATTCCTTCAAAGGATCCTCTGGCCCCTCTAAGGCCAGAAACCTATCATCGCACGAGCACAAACCTTTCCGGAAGGCTCCCTTCCGGGGAAAATGGGAACCGGCAAGGTATTTCTCAGACCAATCCCGTTACAAGAACCCCAGAAAGAAGACTCCAGGGCAAACCGTCTTCAACTGAACTAATCACGTTTCCAGGTAAGCTCAGTAGACATGATTTTCCATTTTCCTACTCGCCCAGAGAGCTTTCATTTCCAGAAAGTGGCATGGAGGTTGCAGTTCTTAAACTAGTTACACAAGACCCTTGGGTCTTACAGACCATACAGGGTTACGAAGTAGAACTACTAGATTGTCCTTGGCAGTTCAGAATTCCTTCTCTCCCGGAACCGTCAACCACAGAGACCCTTCTAGTAGTAGTAGAGATAAAGAATCTTCTACAAAAGGGAGCCATTGTAGAGGTTTACTTCAACCTAAGTATGAGATTCTACAGCAATCTCTTTCTTGTTAAAATGCTCTGCGACAATGGCTACTCACTTCATGATTCAGACGTTTGCGGCATCAAGCTCTGCGACAGCAACAAACAAGGAAAACGCCAGGAGATGCGTTTTATTTTTAAGATCGGCACAAGTCAGCCGCGCGGCCTCAATTCAGACTTCCGATTCAT
>JAEMWC010000262.1:170000-235000 GCA_016490735.1 Pachyseris speciosa
GCTGTAGTTCTGGCACACGTGTTTAGCTTCTCTTAGTCGAGTTTTTCTGTCTTTGGCCCAGATTTCCTTGATCTTCTCAGCCCAAACCGTGGCATCTTCAGAACGAACTACGCAGTGGGAGCCAAACGGAACCTTCGCAAGGGCTTCCCCAAATCCTGAGTTTTCACTTACAAGAACAGGTAGCCCCGCCGACATGGCTTCCAGAGCAACAAGGCCGAACCCTTCGGTTCTCGATGGCATGATAGCGATATCCACCTCAGAAAACAGGCTTTTCAATTGCTGCCTGATTTGTATAAAAGTCCGTACTCTCAGTCGTTTTCGAGGAATACCGCATTCTTTGAAACGATCTGCTATTTCAGCTTGATGCTCGTCTTGTGCACCAACGAAGATGAGATGAGCGTCATTCAGGTCACCTACAGCCTTAGCCGCAACGTCAAAACCCTTTAGAGAAAAATCTTCGGGATCCCCACGGCCAAAAGCTAAGACTCGACATTTGCCTCCGCCTTGGTTACTCTGTACTACTTCAGAAAACTCGCTGAATATACCTGGCGTAAGGTCAATGACGCCTTGATCGTTACCACGAAGGTAAGAGCGATAAGCCTCAGCCAGCTTAGGCCCGACTGCCACAACACAGTCTGCCTTTTTACATAAAGCTACTTCATCTTGGTGCTTCTTCTCCCCCTTTGGAATGGCATCGGGGTAATCCTTGAACATCCCCAGCTCCTCTGGGTCGGTGTGAACAAACTGGATCCACTTGCACTGACGAGTTAGTCTTATTGTCTGCGCGTGACGACCGATCACTACTCCATGTCCAATGACAACGTCAATTTGAAGGTCATTTGGTGGATATGAAAGCCAGTCAATTTCCTCAAAACCCGCCATAGGTGTTGCCTGAACTAGAGCGACTTTGTTATTCTTAGCTGCACCCTTTTCGTCCTGATCGAAGCGTGGGACCAGGACTGAGACCTGCAATTTAGGTTGTTTTGCTAGTTGAATGGCTAACTCTCTACTGAAGGTGGACAGCCCTCCGCGCCTTGATCCCCACTCTGAGGCCAATAGTACTGCTCTTATTTGTGAGTCTGCCATGGTTACTGAATTCAAATGGACCTTCAATAAGAATATTACCAAATTGGTCCTGTGACGCTTTTGTGCACCAAGTAAATTTTAGTATGTAGTATTCGTTCAAAATAACTCTTGAGACTATGCGGGAACCGTTGGTTGGCCCTTAGAATAGCCTGCACCCAACCCTATGGATGTTAGGATGTGTCACAACACCCAGGTGACGGTGACGATGATGGTGATGTGGATAGGGATGGGGATGGGGATGGGGATGGGGATGGTGAAGATGAAGGTGATCGGTAATGATGATGATAATTGTAATGGAAATGGTGATGATGACTACGATAATGATGATGATAATGATGATGATGATGATGATGATGATGATGATGATGATGATGATGATGATGATGATGATGATGGTGTCATCATTTTTTACATTACCAAGCTGTTTAGAGTCTTAATCAAATTGGAGAAGTTAAACTTTAAATAATACTCTTTGCCGGAAGAAAGCTTCCGGCGAAATGCTTTCATTTGTTAATATGTAATTATGCAGCGGTTTGAAAATGTATAAAGAAAGCTATTTATACCCTGTGCTAAGCCCACACTCATTTGGAATTTGGATTGCCTAAATCTTTCTTCTATTCAGAATAATTTAATCAAGTCTCGTGTACGAGGGCCTAAGTCCAACTCCACCGTCCGGTAACCGCGCCCCCCCTTAGCTACGCAGTTGCTTGTAAACAGAGGACTTGTTATTTAAACTTCTAAAGTTTAACTGGTCTAACGATCGTGTCACATAAAGGGCAATTCAGTCAAGTCTTAAATTCTTTAGTGCCCTTTAAAAACAGCAACAACTACTAAAATCCTGATCTGATCAGAATAGCTTTAGCATGTATTGTGTGCTTATTTTAGAGGAAACGAATGGTTTTGAAACTACGTTCAAAGTACTTAGCACCTCGCAAACTCTTAGCCAAACACTGTCACACATTTTTTGTAAGGCCGTTTCATTTCGTTTCCAACCACGAAAATGTCTCTGGGTCGCGGAAGAAAAAGGCGGTCTTGCCGTTTCGATTTCACTAAGTATTCGCCACCCTTTATCAGTGCTAGGGAGCAAAGAGCAAAGAAATTGAAAGAGCAGAGTCTTCGTCGAAAGAGGTACCTTTCGTCTGGTTCTTCCTCAGTCATTCCAGGCAAGTTTTTTTTGTTTAGTTTATGTTCAGAGCACCAGTCGGGAAACTTAAAAGGAGGTACGTCGACGTCCAATCAGTAACGGGAGTTATTTGTTGTTGAGGAGGATTGTGTTAATTCAAGTCTAGTAAATATTTGTTTGAAAGAACCTGGGCTGTTAGAGTTGTTATCGTGTGTCTTTACTTGGAAAAATCTTCCCAAGCAACTTTAAGTTATGTTTCGATTAGAGCCTTTGGAATCTGTGTTTCAACCAAGTTGTCTCCACTTAACTCGGAAACCTGGTTGTCATTGTCATTGTTGTTGTTGTTGTTGTTGTTGTTTTTCACTTGCTTCATTTTCGTGAACTGAATGTCATCCACAAAACTTAAGTTGAAAACGATAAAGTCCCGCGTGTTGCCCTGCTCCATCTTGCTACAAATGTTTGCATAAATTAAACTTTCAATTGTCTGTACTCTTATTGATAATAAAAATCAGCCAATCAGCGAACGAGAAGTTTGACAGTTGTTGTAAAATGGAGCTGGAATTAGTTTTTGCGTGGTTCCACAGAAATGTTTGCACCACTTTAATAACCAAGTCAACTTCGATTTAGTCAAAACTGCCGGCTGCCTGGCATTTTTAACACTTAAGGGGTCTTGGTAACCTAGAAAATGTATGGAAACCTTAGATTTCTTGCTAAAAGCAATTTGGGGTGGAGGGGGGGGGGGGGGTGTTAAAACTCTTATTTCGCCAAAGATTTTAATCGAGGACTGGGTATTGGTAGGCACGTATCTTGTCACATGACAGCTGGCTATACTCTGCTCATTTGAATTCAACTCCTCACCCTCTCGTCGGCCGAATCATTTGCGGAATTTACCTTGGAATGTGTCAAAAGTATTGCCTTAAATAACTGTGTTTTGGGTCATTTGCTGGTGCCTAAGCTCATCATCATGGGATGAGAAGGCTTAAACTTTGCCAGTTTCAAAGAACTGTTTTTGGCACTGTGAATGCAGTACACTTTGTTCAAACGCACGCTTCAATCTGATGACAGTAGCAAATGACCCTTGTCTCACAATCTCCAATCTTCACTGCACTTGAAAGTTGAAGGTGCCTGGAGAACTGTTGGTGGGATAGAAGACTGTTTGCTGGGAGCCTTTCCCACTCAATGATATGTGGAATTTCCCAGGAATCAACAGGGTCAGATTCTTGCTGTTTGGCTGCTTGATTGAGGTTGCTGATGAAAAGGGAGCTGATACAGCTCTTCTTTGACTTTTTTTTTTCCAAATTTCATCTTTAATTTGCAAGCAGAAGAGCTGTTTTGTAATGCCAATGTTCGCTCTCTCAATAAGGGATTCAGTTCAAAAACGATTTGTCCAGACTGCTCGTTTTGCGAGGTAAGATTTTCATTTAATTCTTGCACTATTTTGGGGCTGATACGTTGTTTTCATCCATCTCTATGCTATTACTTTGTTGGAGAAGTGCATTGACATGCCTGTTTGATCTTTTCCCCTCTGCTTCATGTGTAACAAACACTTTTGCACTGATATGGCTGGAAAAGATGGCAAAACCTGACCACAGCAATTTTTTCTTGACCCTATGGAGGTTCAAATTTGAAACTGGCACGGAATTTGTACATGACAAAAACTATTTACTTTCCATGATTTTACTTTTACCAGGTTTTTTAGCGATCAAATTTGCGATAGAAAAACCTTCTATGCATTATGAACCAGAACAAGGCCAATCTATTGAATTTTTCTTTCAGTTTGATGGTAGGTATAGGCAGAAACTGTGAAACTTTGAAGATTTATCTCTTTGCAAATAAGCAGAGTCAGTCCGCAAGTTTAGGTTCACAGCAAAAAAATCTTTTCTTGCCTCACTTACTAAGTGTTTTTGCTTATTTAGTATTACCGGGAAAGTACTATTAAAGAAATCTAACAAAACCTTAAACCTTCTGTTAATCCTGTCAACCAAATGTGAAAGCTTGAAGCTATTTAGCTTCGAACTGCATGATCTCTGCGAATGGTTTAGTGGCAAACCATCCAGTTTTCCATTTCGTAGTAAATGCTTTACATATTACGTTGTGTCCACTAATCTCTACTTAAAATGATAACACAGAGCCCTGCCCGTTAGAACCATATCCATGCTGTTACTGTTCGACATTACATTCTAGCCGGGAGTAGACGATTAACTGAACTCCTCTTGCATAATGAAACGGTTATGTGATCAGTCTTAGAGTAAAACAAGAGATCCCGCTGGAACGGAAAGAACGAGGCAGAGATATATCAGGCGACACCTTAACCTCCTAGGCAAAGTGGCAGGGGCGAACTATCTGAGTCTGATTAAAAAAAGATCAATGAATGAATAAATGAATGAATGAATGATTGATTGATTGATTGATTGAATGAATGATTGAATGAATGATGATTGAATGAATGAATGAATGAATGAATGAATGAATGAATGAATGAATGAATGAGGGAGGGAGGGAAAGAATGAATGAATGAATGAATGAATGAATGAATGAATGAATGAATGAATGACTTTAATTTACCCTCGGCGGTATTTATAACACAAAGGCTAGTGGGGTCGAGGGCCTGTCAAAACTTTGATTTGCGATTCACTCGCGGTGAATTAAAATTAACCTTCTGGTCGGCTAAAAAATGTGTAAAACAAATTCACATCTTTTCAGGAGAATATTCTGCAGATCTAATAATTTTCCGGCCCAACATCCGACAAAACTTGTGTAGGAATAGCAGGCCAAACTCGTCAAGATTATTTCGGGGAAAAAGGAAAATACCCACGAAACGTGATTCCTTTGATAACCGCTCAAATTTATAAATTAAAAGCGCTTTGTTCTTTGTCCAGTCAGTTACGAGACGGAAACTTACACACTGATATTCTACGTGGTGTCGTTTTATAAGGACGAGCGTGTACTCTATTTAATTTCAAGTCAATCTTTCCCCCTCTTTGTCAAAACAAGGAAATCTAATGTTGTTTCTGCTTAAGCTGTCAAATCTCGAAGCTGATATCGGATCATTGCGTTTTGATCTCTCGCATTAAGACTTCGAAGATTTCACAGTAAATACAGACTGAAAATTAAGTGAAATTATCGTCGATTTGAGTAATATTTTGGCTAGAAGAACGTGTCGTCTTTCTAAATTCCAATTGTGGTCAGTATATGACCGCAATTTGCACATTTGATTGTAATGTGTGATACCGGAAATTTTAACGTCCGTAAACAGTATACTATTGTGTACACAGTGGTAGAATTACGAGAATCACTAAATCGGAGGATCGCATGCGAGACACTACCCTAAAGTCGGAAAATCGAAGAGCTCTTCCTCAAGTTAAGGTTTCCTATCAGCGCCTTACGTTTGTCCAATTTTCCGACTCTACGATTCTATTTAACAATTAGATTATGAGCTCGAGATTTCTATCGCGTGATAGCTGATGAGGGCGCAGCCCGAATCAGCTATCACGAATTGAAATCGGGAGCGAATAATCTAATTGTTTTAGTATAAATCTACTTGTCGTTCGAAACTAAACAAGTAAATTATCAACATCCTCCTCGCAGACACTTCAAAAACGCGAAGAAACGGCCGCCATTTTGTTGACAACCGCTACTCACCATCTATCACAGAATAGATAGCGAGTAGCGTAGCCAATCAGAGAACGGCATTCGTGATAGAACGCTGGTAGATTTATACTAAATAATCGTAGAATCGCAAAGTACAGCTATAGAACAATAAGAATCGCAGGCCTTTTTCTAAAGCTGGCTATTTGGAAAGTCGCAAGATCGTAAAGGACAGTCGCTTATTTCTATAACTGAAGTAGGAGAATCGAAGAATCACAGATTATTCACTACTGTACCACATCATGAAAATCAGTCTCTACTGCGCGTAATACTTAGCAGTGCAGTGCGCGTACTATATATTTAGTGTAGTCCACATTATATAGTTCGTATAAAATAACCTGCTTGTATAGTATATTCGTAAGTCTCTAAATATATGATAAGTAGAAACATTTTTCAGTGTAAATTCAATGGAAATGTGAATAAAGGATGTATGTATGAAACAGCGGTAACTAACCTCAGTCTCGCCCGGCGTAGTCAATCGAACGAAACCGAACCAAAAACAAATCGAACCCAATCGAACCCAATCGCTCGATTGGAGTTCGATTGGTTCGGCAATCGAACATAATCGAACTGGAGCTTTTTTCTGAGTTCGATTAAGTTCGATTACCGATCCCAATCGAACTCAATCGACGCGATTGGTTCGATTTTGTTCGGTAGAAAAACAAAATGGTATACAAAATTGAAAAAGCATTAATTCTTAGTAGAATTGGAAGGAATTCACTCTTTAACTGAGCTTTAACTAGAGGAGCAAGAGTGAGAGATATTAACACGTTTCAATGAACTAAAATCTTTATTGTTTAGCTGATTCGAAATTGATTCATTCACAATATAAATATAACATAAACGGCTCAGTACAACATGTAAACTGTCTTTATATCGCTCGGGATAACACCGAACGGGGATATTTTTAAAAGATTTATACCGTCGTCGCTAAAGCTTCGCTTAGATAACTAGAAAACGACCACTGCAACTGAATCTGGACGCACGCAACAGTGTACAGTGTGTACAAAATAGTTACTACTAGCGCTAAAAGTGTCCTCATTACCTCAAAGTAGATTTCTATTATACTCGTGTTTGAAATAGAAGCTAATAAATAACTTATTTGACCGCAACGCTTTGTTGAGGTGGTCGATTATGTTCGATTGAGTTCGATTATGTTCGATTGTTGAACTGTTCGATTACCGAACATTCGATTGCGTTCGATTGGCAAATTTTTTTGTGAGTTCGATTAAGTTCGATTACCGAATCCAATCGAACCCAATCGAGCGATTGGGTTCCATTGGGTTCGATTACCGAACGTTCGATTGACTACGTCGGGGTCTCGATGAGATCAGTTCTTCTCTTTCAAGCGCCAGCAGAGTAAAAATCTTTTCTAAGAAAAGCGTTCGATGACTGTGCAGGAGCAGAGGCCAGATGACGTCTGTTGACGTCGGCAGATCCGACTCTAGTCCGCAGCTTATGATTGGCTGACGAATACGCTCGATGTGGAGTTTTTTCCGAGCCGTGAACTTTTATGCTGTTCCCACACTGCTTCTATTATTGGGGAGCAGGGATGGCGCATTGGTGAGAGCAATCGGCTTCCTCCAATGTGGCCCGGACTCGACGTCAAATATGGCTTGCGTTTGTTGTTGGTTTTCTTCTCTGCTCCGAGATGAGTACTTTTGTTTCGATACTTACTGTGAAAAACAATTTTGGTGCACTTCTCGGAAATTGAAGTTGGATTACCACGCGTCGGAGGAATGCATTCAGTACACCGATCACAGATCAGCGAAACAATGGCAAAGAGAAGGACAAAAGATGCACTTAAGGTAATTCCCCTGAAAAGGATGTACTATTAAGATTTTTTCAGACTTGGCACAATTGACAGTCATGCATAGGACATTGAAAAAATGAAATAAAAAGATGGGGTCACCGTGCTTGTTTTCGCCCTGCATACTCGTTGTTCCAAGTGTTTTTACGGAGTTGCACGAGAAATGTTCGAAGCTTGAACAACCGAATAAAGCTATTATTATGTAGCAAAAACTATGAATAATGGTGAAAACTAGAGCCTAATTGTTTTTCTGGGCTATATTCTTTTAGTATTGTGATTTCAAATTGCCTGATCTTGCAAATAATGTAAGGAAATTGGACCACTACGTCATCATCTCAAACTCCTTCCTGGCTCCAAACGCAGAGTTTCACCTCATTTATATATAAATAATCCAACTTCTACCATTAAATTTTTTTCTCCTTAAAATATGCTTATCGTGTGCCTATTACGAGTACATTACGCCAATAATAAAGTGGGGTCACCGCGCTCGTTTCTTTACAACACGACGACAATGGGAAAGTTTCAGCTGAAAAAGCTCAATGTCGAGGCAAATACGCAATGTTTCTAGTGTACGCGTGCACGAGCGCGCGCTAAATGACACCATAAATTATGCGCAGTAGGGATGCGCCATGCAATTGTGAGGAATCACCTTAATTAGTCCATAAATCAAATAATAGACGATTTTCAAAATTTGCGAGTTTTATATGTTTTCAAACTAGCCAGCCACAAGTGAAAAGCAATTTGCATTTTAATTTGTTTCTACGAAAAAAAGGAAGTCTATGATGTAATACAAAGGGACTTACCCTAAGAACGAGTCGTCAAATCGCTATTGTTTAATTTTCTGGTCATACGATTCTCTTGATTTTTTCAACTACTCGACAGAGATTGAAAGATGCATCCTAACGTTCTGTATTTGTTTTTTAAGGTAAACTTTGACGGTAAGCTTTGTCAGTAAAGTTTGACAGAGAAGTTTATAAGAAATGACGAAATCCATTTCTGCTCTAAAAAGTTAGATCGCTGCCTCAAGTAGGCGTTGAATTTATATATCTTATTAGACATTTTAGCGTGTAGCATCGCGGGGTATTTTTACCGCGACCATTGTCAATAACCTTCGTCACTTTCTGATTGGCTGTTTACAGCATCTAAGAAATTTCCATGGGGGAGGGGGGGGGTGTTAAAACTCTTAATTTGCCAAAGATTTTAATCGAGGACTGGGTGTTGGTATGCACGTATCTTGTCACATGACAGCTGGCTATACTCAGCTGGCTATACTCGGCTCATTTGCGGAATTTACCTTGGAATGTATCAAAATTATTCCCCTAAATTACTGTGTTTTGGGTACGTCATTTGCTGGTGCCTGAGCTCATCATCAAGGGATGAGAAGGCTTAAATCTTGCCAATTTCAAAGAACTGGTTATTGGTTCTGTAAATGCAATAAACTTTGTTCAAACACTCGCTTCAATCTGATGACAGTAGCAAATGACCCTTGTCTCACAATCTCCAATCTTCACTATGATTGACAGGTGAAGGTGCCTGGAGAACTTTTGGTGGGGATATTGAAGCCTGTTTGCTGGGAGCCTTTCCCACTCAATGATATATGGAATTTCCCAGGATGCAACAGGATAAGATTCTTGCTGTTTGGCTGCTTGATTGAGGTTGCTGATGAAAAGGGAGCTGATACAGCTCTTCTTTGACTTTTTTTTTCAAACTTTTCCTTTAATTTGCAAGCAGGAGAGCTGTTTTGTAATGCCGAGTGTTTACTCTCTCAATAAAGGATTCAGTTGAAAAAAGATTTGTCCAGACTGCTCGTTTTGCGAGGTAAGATTTTCATTTAATTCTTGCACTATTTTGGGGCTGATATGTTGTTTTCATCCCATCTCTATGCTATTACTTTGTGGGAGAAGTGCATTGACAAGCCTGTTTAATTTTTTCCCTCTGCTACATGTGTAACAAATACTTTTGCACTGATATTGCTGGAAAAGATGACAAAACCTGACCACAGCATTTTTTTCTTGACCCTACTGCAGGTTTGAAATTTGAAACTGGCATGGAATTTGTGGATGGCAAAAATTATTTACTTTCCCTGATTTTACCAGGTTTTTAGGGATAAAATTTGAGGTAGAGAAAC
This sequence comes from Pachyseris speciosa, assembly GCA_016490735.1. NCBI lineage: Eukaryota > Metazoa > Cnidaria > Anthozoa > Scleractinia > Pachyseridae > Pachyseris > Pachyseris speciosa. The sequence continues at coordinate 179,796 of JAEMWC010000262.1, forward strand.
CTTTATGCAATGAACCAGAATGAAGCCAATCTGTTGAATTTTTCTTTTATAACATTTGAAAGATTGATGGTAGGTATAGGCCGAAACACCCATTTTTGGCAAAATGAAACTATGAAGATTTTTCTCTCTGCAAATAACTAAAGTCAGTACACAAGTTTAGGTTCACAGCATAGATCAATACAAACATAATTTGTAAAAAAATCGTTTCTTGCCTTACTGACTAAGAGTTTTTGCTCATTTATTATTACCGAGGAAGCACTCTTAAAGACATCTAACAAAAGCTTAAATCTTCTGTTAATCCTGAATCGTCAACAAAATGTCAAAGCTTGAAGTTATTAAGCTTCGAACTGCATCATCTCTGCGAAAGGTTTAGTAGCAAAACATCCAGTTTTCCATTTCGTAGTAAATGCTTTACATATTACGTTGTGTCCACTAATCTCTACTTAAAATGATAACACAGATGCCCTGCCCGTTAGAACCATATCCATGCTATCTGAGTCTTAATAAAAAAAAAAGTGAACGAATAAATGAAGGAAGGAAGGAAGGAAGGAAGGAAGGAAGGAATGAATGAGGGAGGGAGGGAGGGAGGGATGGAGTGAATCAATGAATGACTCGGCAGTATTTATAACCCAAAGGCTAGTGGGGTCGAGGGCCTGTCAAAACTTTGATTTGCGATTCACTCGCGTGAATTAAAATTAACCTTCTGGTCGGCTAAAAAATGTGTAAAACAAATTCACATCTTTTCAGGAGAATATTCTGCAGATCTAATAATTTTCCGGCCCAACATCCTACAAAACTTGTGTAGGAATAGCAGGCCAAACTCGTCAAGATTATTTCGGGGAAAAAGGAAAATACCCACGAAACGTGATTCCTTTGATAACCGCTCAAACCTATAAATTAAAAGCGCTTTGTTCTTTGTCCAGTCAGTTACGAGACGGAAACTTACACACTGATATTCTACGTGGTGTCGTTTTATAAGGACGAGCGTGTACTCTATTTAATTTCAAGTCAATCTTTTCCCCTCTTGTCAAAACAAGGAAATCTGATGTTGTTTCTGCTTAAGCTGTCAAATCTCGAAGCCGATATCGGATCATTGAGTTTTGACCCCTCGCATTACGACTTCGAAGATTTCACAGTAAATACAGACTGAAAATTAAGCGAAATTATCGTTGATTTGAGTAATATTTTGGCTAGAAGAACGTGTCGTCTTTCTAAATTCCAATTGTGGTCAGTATATGAATGCAATTTGCACATTTGATTGTAATGTGTGATACCGGAAATTTTAACGTCCGTAAACAGTATACTATTGTGTACACAGTGGTAGAATTACGAAGAATCACTAAATCGGAGGATCGCATGCGAGACACTACCCTAAAGTCGGAAAATCGAAGAGCTCTTCCTCAAGTTAAGGTTTCCTACCAGCGCCTTACGTTTGTCCAATTTTCCGACTCTACGATTCTATATAATCGTAGAATCGCAAAGTACAACTGTAGAACAATAAGAATCGGAGTATCGAAGGCCTTTTTCTGCAGCTGGCTATTTGTAAAGTCGCAAGATCGTAAAGCACAGTCGCTTATTTCTATAACTGAAGTAGGAGAATTGAAGAATCACAGATTATTCACTGCTGTACCTGAAAATCAGTCTCTACTACGCGTAATACTTAGCAGTGCAGTGCGCGTACTATATATTTAGTGTAGTCCACATAATATATAGTTCGTATAAAATAACCTGCTTGTATAGTATATTCGTAAGTCTCTAAATATATGATAAGTAGAAACATTTTTCAGTGTAAATTCAATGGAAATGTGAATAAAAAATGTATGTATGAAACAACTGTAACTAACCTCAGTATCGATGAGATCAGTTCTTCTCTTTCAAACGCCAGCAGAGTAAAAATCTTTTCTAAGAAAGGCGTTCGATGACTGTGCAGGAGCAGAGGCCAGATGACGTCTGTTGACGTCGGCAGATCCGACTCTAGTCCGCAGCTTATGATTGGCTGACGAATACGTTCGATGTGGATCGAGTTTTTTCCGAGCCGTGAACTTTTATGCTGTTCCCACACTGCTTCTATTATTGGGGAGCAGGGATGGCGCAGTGGTGAGAGCAATCGGCTTCCTCCAATGTGGCCCGGACTCGACGTCAAATATGGGTTGCGTTTGTGGTTGGTTTTCTTCTCTGCACCGAGATGACTTCTTTTGATTCAATACTCACTGAGAAAAACAATTTTGGCGCCTTCTAAGAAATTGAAGTTGGATTGCCACGCGTCGGAAAAATGCGTTGAGAACCACCGATCAAAGATGAGCGAAACAATGGCAAAGAGAAGGACAAAAGATGCACTTAATTAGTCCATACATCAAATAATAGATGATTTTTAAAATTTGCGAGTTTTATATGTTTTCAAACTAGCCAGCCACAAGTAAATAGCAATTTGCATTTTAATTTGTTTCTAAGAAAAAAAGGAAGTCTATGATGTAATACAAAGGGACTTACCCTAAGAACGAGTCGTCAAATCGCTATTGTTTAATTTTCTGGTCATACGATTCTCTTGTTTCTGTGTTTGTTATTAAAGTAAACTTTGACGGTAAGCTTTGTCAGTAAAGTTTGACAGAGAAGTTTGTAAGAAATGACGAAATCCATTTCTGCTGCCTCTAGTTACGGTATTGAATTCAATCAAGGCATAATTATATCTTATTAAACGTTTTGGCGTGTAGTATCGCGGGGTATTTTTACGGTGTATTTTTACGAGCCCGTATGGAGAGTCAAATACAAACAACGAGTAAAAATACTCCGCGATACTACAAGCCAAAACATCTAATAAGAGATTTATTATCCAATTAATATTGCAAAAAAAAAAAGGTTTTTAATTTATACAGTTCAAATATCCACATAATGCACAATATAGCGGAATATTTTTCAGGGGCACCCAACGACAAGTTTCGGTTGATATCTGTTCGGTGGAGGGTAGGTCGCCTGAGGCTTTCGGCGTCGACTAAAGAGTGCACAAGGATTTTCGTAAGTAAAACGTGGCCTAAAAGATTCGTAATGTGGAAATCATAACCCCTGAGGTTTTCGGAAAGCTCGTTATTGCTTTTTTTGGTAGTAAAAAACGTCAGCTAGCATTTTCGGAAAGAAAAAAAGGTTCCCTAGAAAGTTCATTTCAGCTACTATTTTCTCAAAGAAAGATTTTGTTCCCTAAAACTTTCGGACAATCAACATTTCAGCTAGGAAATCCAAACAGATCAAAGTTTTCTAGCTAACCAAAGCATCACTTTAAACAGATTTCAAAAACCATAAGGTACTTAAAAATGCCTTTCTACAGCCTTTGGCTGCTTTGGCTCGTTGGGTGCCCCTGATTTTTACTGGTCTCGCGCGTTGATTGTACAATAACTAACAGATTTGATAATAAACGCTGCTATTTTATATTGACCATAAGCGTATGATTGTATTCACACAACTTAAGCAGTAGTGAAACTTCTTCCTTGCTATCAAGTTGTTAATCCTGATCCAAACGTCTTTCAATATCATCGAAAAATTACATGGTCACTTTTGGAAATGAATGGTCGAATTCTGGAGAACTATGGTTGAGTAACTTTCTTTAAGTTTCAGTTCTTGCTAGCGAGCTTTTATATTCTCGCTAGTGAGTTTTGAATTACTCGCTAGCGAGTTTTCAGTTTCTCACTAGTGAAGTTTCATATTCTCACCAACAAGACGTTGCCTGTGGTTCCCATGTTTTTTCAGTTTTTCCAAGAAGGAGAAGTCCTGTGAATGACACGAAGTGTCCTGGCGTCTCAGATGTTGATGCTATCGGTGAAGAACTTCATAGTTTGTGCGGGACTTAGACTCCTGTTGCGATAGCGTTGTGACTGAATACTTGGAAAGAAAACTGGAAGACGGTTAGGGACTGGTCATAAAGTACAGGTGGGGATGGGCTGGAAAAAACAACTGGGGTGGGCCACTGTTTCCATGCACGTACAAAGGGGTGGGCTTACCAAAAGCCATGCAGCATTAAAGGGGTGAAACAAGTGATATTTTTGAACACGTTTCGCGTGGAATGGTATCTTTTGTGAATATCGCAACAAAACTGGGATATGCCTTAGTAAAAGGACAAATCGTAATTGTGTAGTTTTGAAGAATATTCAAACTCTAACACAGAGGGATTTTTAAGAGGACCTCTTAGCCAGATGAGCTTTAAGTAGTTTATTTTGTATAATTCACGTTCTTCTTACACTTTATGATTGCACACCAGGAAGTCATTAATGGGAAGACACACATTGTGAATGATATTGATCAGACAGTTATAATGAACGGAACAAAGTACTACATCGGTAGCAATGGAAGTGTATGGAGATCTGATACCATGTTTATAAGATGGGAACTTACACAACTTTTTGAAGTTCAAGATGGTTTTACCGCTTGGGCAGCTTTGCGCCCGAGCCATGACTGTGCCCACTTAAACTGAAGATACTACAATGTGTGAAGATGTTAAGTCATGCACTGAACTTCCACACTGCAAATTCCGAGCCTATGGAACCTCTCGTCTGACATGGTTGAGAAGCAACAGTTACTGGCTGCACAAGAAAAGTGGGCCATATGAAGATAAAATTTTAATGGAGGGAGAAGATGTTGCCCTGGGCAATCACGTTTAGGACACCATGACTACAGTTATAGACATCTCTTCTGATACCAAGCAAACATTATGGGACAATTGTGTCACTGTGTTGGAAAAACTTAATGCAATGCAAGAATGTATCAAGAGATTAAGTCCTCCACTGCACCAGTCAAGCCAGGTGTGCTAAAGGCAACGGAAGCAGGTCCAGGTGTGGGATGTTTAAACATTGAAGTCAAGTTTAGAGATGCTGAAATGGCAAGAGTTCTTAACACTTCGATCGTCAAATAAAGTCCACAGACCACGGAATGACCGTGGGCAAAACGAGGCAGAAAGATCTTGTCAACGACGCTTCCTTCCTATTATGGATGGACCCCTTGACAACCTGGATGAGGATAAGATTGAGAAGCTCTTCCGTTGAAGATATTAAGCAGCTAGAAAATACAGAAAAATGCTTGCCAGAGATGTCTCTGAAAGGGTACAGGATGAACCTGGTCCAGCTGGACACGTTATTAAGGCCTTTGTGACACCAAGAGAAAATGAGCAGTTTTTCTTCAATACTATACAACTCAGAAAGTTTACATCAGCAGCTGAATCAAAACAGAAGAATGTTCCAGGGGATGCTTACTTCCAGAAATTCGAAACATTTTTAAAGCAGTATGTACAAGTTGGGGAACTCTACCTAGGATTCCTAAAAGGTGATTGTAAACAGACCAGCAAGTGGCAAGCTCTGTGGTTTCTGCACTAAACACCCATGGCATCGTATATCGGCTCCGGCCTCTTTTCACGAAAATTTACTGCGGTTACCAAGGCCAAAGCCTAATTTAACAGCCCTGCAAGAGGTAAAGTACTTACCATTTGATAAAAAAACAAACACGGCAGCAGATGGACGCCTTAGGACTGTTGTTGATTTCCAATTGAGAGTGCAGATAAAGAAGCATGTGGAAGAAGGAAAACTAACACTGACAAACAGTGAATTGATTACTTCATTTTCCAACTGAAGCATTTGCTGTAGATGAGGACCTTGTATGAAACTATCTTGCGAACCTACAGTATCTAAACTAACATTTTTTTAAAACGCGTAGATGACGGGGAAAAGAAGAAAGAAGCTGAATCTGAATTTATGAAAGGGACACTGAAGAAGAAAACAGTGCCCGTCTTGGATCCCTTTTTAGAAAAACACCGGCTGTGAACGAAGCGAAGAATAAACAAGGGCGAGAAGCTCAAGGTAATTTTCGCTTGATTTGCGAAAGCCCAGCTCCACAAAATTGGAGAAGGAAAAGACAGTGATAAATTGGACGATGAAATTAAATAGAGGAAGAGGAAGTAGAGCACGAAAAACACGATGGGGAAGACGGCGCGTACAACGATGCTGATGACAATGACCCTGCTTCTTCTAGTGAAGATGAAAACTCTGATGTAGTTCTACAAGAGATTGGCGGATGAGGATGTTGAGGATAAGCACACAGAGAATGAAACATAGGGGGCGACAGAACACCCCACAACAAGAGGTGGGACACATGCAACAACCTACCGATCAAGGCAATTTTTTGGAGACTCCGATTGACTATTACTCAAACTGAGGTGCATTGTACATCATATCATGACAATAACTAATGTTATTATTGCACTACTACATCATTTCGTAATAATAGTCGCAAAATATCGGCGCAGAAATTATTATATAATAAACCATCGAATAAGGGGTATTTATCACATTCTAAAGTACCATAACTATTGCACGTGTGATCCTTCCTCTATCATACTGGTCCACTATTCTAGCACGTCAGTATGCATAGCATTCAGTTGTATTTAAAAGAGACTGATCATAAAGTAAAGGGAGGAGGCCGCAAAAAAGGAGGAGGGGGAGGCTAGTTTTATGTGATATTACATTTACTTACTATGGGTCGGTCATTTCAATTTTTTTTTTTTACTTAAAGGGAAGGGTGGGGCATGCATTATTCTGCAAAAATATGAGGGTTGGTCACATAAAACGTGCCTTCGTAAAAATGAATTTTTCCAGCCCAATCTCCCAAGTACTTTATGACTGGTTCCTTACCATTTTTATTTAGTTGGGGGAGGGGGGGGGGGATGATTTGCCGGTTGTAAAATCGGCTGGCGAAACTAAAGAGCCTCGAAACAACCTCCTAGTACTCCTAAAAAGACTTGTGGTCGACCCAAGTTCAGGCCTTTGACTCAAAGAGCAGCTTAGGCGTCGATGATATTGAAAGACGTTTGGATTAGGATTTACAACTTGATAGGCTTTTGGCAGCAACGGCTTACCAGTAGGAGTATATCATCCTAACGGCAAAACCAAACGTCATGCACTGGTCAGTCAGCGGTTTGAAAAACGTTTAACAGGAATCGAAGGATCGAGCGTGTAAAATTAGCTTCACACCAGTCCTGTAACGCGGAAATGGCCCAGCCATTTTCCGAGTTAAAAACGAAGAGAAAAACGGAAGCAGGGTGTCAAAATACGCGCTCCGCTCTTCTTTCTCTCATGCGGGTCCGCCTGTTTCCACTTCGCCGCATTGCCAGTTAGAGAGAGGTAAAGGGCGCTACAGACGCTGGTCCTGCGTAAGAGAGACGTCACTCTCAGCTTTTAACACAGTTCAACCTGGACGAAGAAACGGAAACGGCCCAGGTGAAAAGTAAGCCTCAGAAGACGACGATTAATGCCAAAGAGCGGTTACTAGCTACAGAATCCGAGTAAGTTGAATCACTACACCTTTTGCCCTTCATTAACAGAAAATGGAAATTCATTTTAATTTACGGGAATTCAATAGCATCTTCGGAGGAACATTTTCACGAATAAATTTTCATTTTAATCATCCGTTGGAGTAGTATAGGAGTTGGGGGTACGAGCGCATTTTGCGCTCTTACCCAACCAACTCCATACTACTCGCCATTTGTTGGTAATCTATATGTTTTTATAAATTTCTGGTACCAGCACATGATGAAATCTATAGTTGTTTAATCTGAAATTCTCGGAAAACCACCAAGCGTGACATTCTCGGAAAACAGGAAATGAGTCATCGCCTTTAGCTATTATTATAACTCACGTGACGGTCGCATGATCTTTTCTAACCAATCATAATGAAACAAGTAAGAAGTGCTTTATTATAAATTCTTAAAGTAAAATTTACTGACAATTTTTACTTTAAAAGTTTATGCTAAAGTTTGTTATCAAACTCAAACCAACCCAACCTTACTTGGACGCATGAACAAGACTGTGCTTTCGATACTTGTATGTAGACCGGCACAGCTGTGCCGTGACGTCATGGCTTTGGTTTGTTAAGAACCGTTCGGTACTGTGTTGATACAGTCCTCGCTGGTTTGAACAATGTTGGCGACAAAACGGCACAGCTGTGCCGTGACGTCATGTGTTAGTTACATAAAAAATAATATCTCATATAATAGTATAGAATGAGTTGTAATTCAGTAATCCATAATGAATTAAAGAATATGGGAGAGTTGACATGTTCATTTTGTGATCAGCTATTGGTCAAAGTTAGTAGTGTGGCAGTTCCATGCTGCGATAATCAGAAAATGTTTAACGATAATGGTGAAAATGTTTGTCTGAATTGTAGTTATGATTATTGTAAAGAGTACGTTGACTTTCATAATAATATGTATAAAATAAAGCGGAAATCAGTGTATCACCGGAAGTACCATATTGAAAATGTAATAAATAAAATATGTCGCAAGAATAGATTTCAAATTTCTGTAAAAGATAAGGGTAAAATATTGAAAATATTCGAAGAGATAGACACTATCCTCCCTTTGGTAAATAAGAATCGAAAAAGAATGATTAGCACTAAATTTATGCTTAAGCAAATATTTTTAATGCTTGATCTTCCATTTGATAAAATAACAGTTACTAGATCAAAAAAGACGCTTGGATTTTATGATCGATATTGGGTTGAGATTCTATTGTTGAGATTTGATAAGATTATTCGTATTATCAAGCAGTGAATTTTTCATCATATTTCAGTAGGTACTTATCAATAATTGGACTGTTGTCAGTCACATAATCATCGATATTCTTCATTGAGATTTGTATGCTTGAAGCATCAAAATCACCACTTCCCAACTTGTCTTTTATGGCATTGAGTAGATGTTGGTGGCTTTGATAAGCATATGTGCAATTTTGGATTTTCAAATCGAGGTTTTTATGCTTCATCCACCCTTGCATCAAAGTGATGTTGTACTGATGGCTACCAAACTAACACCACCTGTTGCCACGCTTGCGGCGAGACCTCCAGTTGCAAAGATGATAGACAATGAGTTCCCAAGTAATTTCCATTTTTTGAACCGTTTAACCGCCTGTTTATGAGCCCAACACTTTCTGTGATATGTGTGGTAATAGGCTTTTAATTCATTTACCTGATCTTCTGTTAATTCACCTGAAATATGGTTCCAGCTGAATATACTTTTTCTCTCTTTCATATATATATTTTATACAATAATTCTATTAAAAATGCAATAAAGAATCCCAGATATTTGGCCAGATAATGGAGATCTTTTTCTTCGCTTTGATGTAAATAAACAAGGTATTGCATAACAATATCCACGGTCTAATGAATAGCTATTATAAAATCTTCCATATGCATCATGAAGTATACCATGTGTTTGTAATGTATCAATCCAACCAAGTGTATGTTCCAAGAAATGTGTCAAGCAACCATTCCCAGGTCCAATAAGTCCAATATCCTTGTGAGTATATAAAATACTGTTGATTGGGATAAATGTATTGAAATGCTTGTGATACAGATGTTGGTAAACCAAAGCTGATTTCAAAATTGAGTCATCAATATTATGATGTTGTTGTTTTGTTTCTTTAAAAAAGAATTTGATATATTTAATTGCTTCTTTTATCATATACTATATCGTTGCATTAAAATTTGATGATGATCCAAGATTGTTTTTTCATCCATTATAATATCCAAATAGACACAAAAGAAAGCAATGGAGCCATCTAAAGGTGCAATGGAGTTTGGATTCAAATCACCAAAAGTCATTTGTGTGCTGCCAGTTCTATTAGCTGCTGTAAAATTTGCCATATGTTTTTTATTCCAATAGATTTTACTTTTATCCGTATTAGGAGAAGATAAATTGTCCCAGTGAACAGATAAACAATGCCAAACATTAATTTGGCCTAAATCATTTGTGGAATAATCTGCTAATTTTGTGAAATTTTGTATAGATGCTGCTGGACCAAAATACACACAATTTGTTTGATCAACACCACTTATAGCTAAATTTGAACCATTGTAATAGCTGACAAACTTATCATAACCTCCATTATCATGACCAAAAAGTCCACTTTTCCATGGATTTCCACCTGTATTTGAATTTAATTTGTAAACAATGAAAATATTAACAGCATTATTATTTAAATTGATTTGACTTATCATTCTCTGTGATCCACCAAATTTTAAAAAATAACGTCCATTAAGTTTCTCAGCCTTGGTACAAACAGTGGGTCTTAAGTTTAAAGTTGATTGAGTTGCATTATTTTCTTCATTTGAGAGATCATACAATGTTTCAACTTTTCTGCCTGCATTCATATCTACAAAATTATTATTCGCTCTGTCGATTTGATATACACATTTTGAGTACAATCTAATAAATTCAGAAACCCACAGATCCAAAAAACTGTCTCTGACAATATCAGAAACTTGTGATTTGACAACAACATGATTGTCATCATTGCCAGATTTTACATTTGTCAAAAGCTTGTTTCCAAGATCATAGTTTCCATCTTGTGTTAATGTAAATCCATCACCTCTATCACCTTTGGGGCCAACAGAACCTGAAACACCTTGTGGACCCTGTGGGCCTTGTGGGCCAACTGGACCTTGTGGTCCTTGCGGACTTTGCGGACCCTGCGGACCAACTGGACCTTGCGGACCTTGTGGACCAATATCACCTTTATCACCTCTATCACCTCTATCACCATTATCACCTTTATCACCTTTTAAACCTTTATTGTCTTGATTTAGTGGATGATTAAATAATCCCATATAATATTATTTTAGATTAATTCATAATTACTTCAAGTGTGAATGTTGTATCAAATGCTCCACTATTGGGATGTGAATAGTCAATTATAAGATAGCCTCTCGATAATGATTTGTTGATGTTGACCGTTGTGATGTTTCTACTTAAAGAAGATTGTCTGTGTTCATAAATAGTTGCTGGTAATGACAAAGGCCCACCACCTTCAGCTTTTGTCTTGAAATAAAATATTCCGGGGGCTGTTCCTTGTATGATATACATTTTCTTAATATAAAAGTTATTGTTATGAATAAATAAAAATTCAGCGCCATTTATCAATACAGGCTTTAAAACATTCTTATTATGTCCTTGTTTGGCTTTAACAAAGCAATTTAAATATTGTATTTGACCGATTATTCCATTCCCATTCAAATTTAGATCACCTCCTAATTTCGGCCTGTAAAGAGCAAATCCACCCAAATCGAAAGCTGTTTCCATAATTACACCTGTAACGCTTGAACGAAATAGATTTAAACCAACGTTATGAATTCTATAGCCATTCAGATTTAAATCACCGCCAAGTTTAGCCTCTTTTATCAGATAAGTGTTCATATTAATATTATTTAGCATTGTCAATTCACCATTGTCTCCACCAAACAACCAATTTTCATTTTCTTTCACATCAAAACCATTCAAATCTAAATCAGTTTGTAATTGTATTTTTTCATTCACGATTTTATAAGCTTCTGCGAAGTCGTAAACACTTGATGGAAGTAGTATAGTACATGGGTGATCAAGCACATTTTTCACAACACATTTTTCAATTTTGTGTCGTAAAATTTTAACAGCACATTTTCCATAAAATGTGTTGGTTTTTGAAAAAACTAGCACACTTTTTGTCAAGGTCACCAAAATTCCCAAGGTCAAGGTCAAGGTTAAATTTTCCAAGTCTAAAATTAGGATGATGAATGAATGAAAGAATTGAGTAGTATCCGTCTAGAAACGGCTGATTTCAATATTCTAAGCGATAATTAGTATATTTGAGCAGTATCCGTCGAGAAAACATCTAATTTCAATGTTCTGAGCGATTATTAGTATTCAGGTAGAATTGTATTTTCAAAGGTCAACTTTTTTCTTTTTAAGTACCTTTATGATATAAAAAACACTTAAAGAAATGTCGCTTTAGGTTATTATGGAGAATGAAGAAAGAAATCTCCGGGCCTTGGAAAAGCCCTCTCAAATCAGGTCAGGTAGCCAGATGGTAAATGGCCTAAGTCAGAAAAATATTGGATCAGGTAGCCAGATGGTAAATGATTTTTGTAATACAGATATTCACGAATATTTTGCTGAAGTAGAAAAATATCTAATATGTCCTTTATGTGATCAGAAGATAGCAGAACATAGTGTCAAAAATGAACCATGTTGTGATAATCAGAAAATGATTAATGACAATGGTGAAAATGTTTGTACAAATTGTGGTTCAGTCCATGGTTATGATTATTGTAAGGAGTACGTTGACTTTAATAATAATATGTATAAAATAAAGCGGAAATCTATATATCATCGGAAGTACCATATTGAAAATGTGATAAATGGTGTATGTTGCAAGAATAGATTTCAAATTTCAGTAAAAGATAAGGGTAAAATATTTAGAATATTCAAGGAGATAGACACTATCATCCCTTCGGTGAATAAGAATCGTAAAAGAATGATAAACACCAAATTTATTCTGAAACAATTGTTTATGATGATGGATCTGCCTTATGAGTATATCATATTAACCAACTCAAAGAAAACACTGAAATTTTATAATCAATATTGGGTTGAGATTCTATTGTTAATATTTGATAAGATTATTCGTATTATCAAACAGTGAATTTTTCATCATATTTCAGTAGGTACTTATCAATAATTGGACTATTATCAACAACATAATCGTCTATGTTCTTCATTGTATTGTGTATGCTGGAATTATCAAAATTACCGCTTCTCATGGTTTCTTTTATTGTATTGAGAAGATGCTGGTAGCTTTGATAAGCATATGTACAATTCTGTATTTTCATGTCAAGGTTCTTGTGTTTCATCCAACCTTGTATTAAAAGTGATACTGTACTGATGGCAACTAAACTAACACCACCAGTCGAAATACTTGCGGCAAGACCGCCAGTTGCAAATATAATGGATGCTGAATTCCCCAGTAATTTCCATTTTTTGAACCGTTTAATAGCCTGTTTATGAGCCCAACACTTTCTGTGATATGTGTGGTAATAGGCTTTTAATTCATTTACCTGATCTTCTGTTAATTCACCTGAAATATGGTTCCAGCTGAATATGCTTTTTCGCTCTTTCATACAATATGCTTATATAACAATTCTGTTCAACACACAGTACCACAAACCAGACAATTGCCCACTTAGAGGTGATAACTTACTAATTTTAGTCGTCAAGAAAGACGGTAGAGCATAAGAATATCCTCTATCAAGTGCATGTTTGACATAAAACCTACCGAAGGCATCGTGTAATATGCCATGTGTCTGTAATGTATCAATCCAACCAAGAGTATGCTCCAAAAAATGTGTTAAGCAGCCTTCACCGGGACCGATTAATCCAATGCCTATATGCTCCTGGATAATGTCTCTCACTTCAATATATTTGTTAAAATGTTTGTGATGCAAATACTGGTAAATCAACGCTGATTTCAATATCCTCTTATCAACACCAGGGTTTTTTCGTTCAGCATCTCGAGTAAACCATTTCACATATCTAATTATTTTGTTCATTTATATTATATCGTTGGATTAAAATTTGATGATGATCTGAAATTGTTTTTTCGTCTAATATAGAATCCAAGTACACACAGAAAAAAATAACACTACCGTCAAGAGGTGCGATGGAGCTAGGATCCAAATCACCAAAAGTCATTTGCCGACTACCACTTCTGTTAGCCGCTGTAAAACTTCCAATATGTTTTTTATTCCAATAGATTTTACTTGTGTTTGTTTTTGGAGAAGATAAATTATCCCAGTGAACAGACAAGCAGTGCCAAATATTTATTTGACCCAAATCATTTACTGAATAATCTGCTATTTTTCTGAAACTTTGTATAGATGCTGCTGGACCGAAATACACACAATTTGATTGATCAACACCACTTATAACTAAATTTGAACCATTGTAATAGCTGGCAAACTTATCATAACCTTTATTATCATGACCAAAAAGACCATTTTTCCATGGACTTCCACCTGTATTTGAATTTAATTTATAAACAATGAAGATATTAACAGCATTATTATTTAAATTGATTTGACTTATCATTCTCTGTGATCCATTGAAGTCTAAATAATAACGTCCATTATGTTTCTCAGCCTTGGTACAAACAGTGGGTCTTATGTTCAAAGTCGGTTGCGTTGCATTATTTTCTTCATTCGATAGATCGTACAATGTTTCAACTTTTCTGTCTGCATTCATATCTAGAAAATTATTATTCGCTCTGTCGATTTGATAAGTACATTTAGAGTATAATCTGATGAATTCAGAAACCCACAAATCCAAAAAACTATCTCTGACAATATCTGAAACTTGTGATTTGATTACAACATGATCAGAATCATTACCTGCTTTTACATTAGTCAAATGTTTGTTTCCAAGATCATAGTGACCATCTTGTGTTAATGTAAAACCATTTCCATTATCACCTTTAGGACCAATTGCACCAGTATCGCCTTTATCACCTTTATTATCTTGATTTTGTGGAGAATTAAAAACTCCCATTATAATATTAATTTAGATTAATTCATGACCACTTCAAGTGTGAATGTTGTATCAAATGCACCTGTATTAGGATGTGAATAATCAATGATTAAATAGCCTCTCGATAATGATTTGTTGATATTGACCGTTGTGATGTTTCTACTCATAGTATTATGTCTGTGTTCATAAATAGTTGCTGGTAATGGCAAAGGCTTACCACCTTCAGCTTTTGTCTTGAAGTAGAATATTCCGGGTTTTGTTCCTTGTAATACATACATTTTCTTAATATAAAAGTTATTGTTGTGAATGACTAAAAAATCAGCGCCATTTATCAATACAGGCTTTAAAGCATTCTTATTATGTCCTTGTTTGGCTTTGACAGAGCAATTTAAATATTGTATTTGACCGATTATTCCATTCCCATTCAAATTTAGATCACCTCCTAATTTCGGACTGTAAAGAGCAAATCCACCCAAATCGAAAGCTGTTTCCATAATTACGCCTGTGACACTTGAACGAAATAGATTCAAACTATTATTATGAATTCTATAGCCATTCAGATTTAAATCACCACCAAGTTTAGCCTCTTTTATCAGATAAGTGTTCATATTAATATTATTTAGCATTGTAAATTCACCATTGTCTCCACCAAACAACCAATTTTCATTTTCTTTCACATCAAAACCATTCAAATCTAAATCAGTTTGTAATTGTATTGTTTCATTCACGATTTTGAAAGGTTCAGAGAAGTCGTAAACACTTGATGGAACGTCTACAGCTTCAAAATCAATACCATATGCAACACAATGAACTTTGTACTTATTTGGATAAGTTGGGTTAGCATTAATATGAATCGTACAATATAAATATTCAGGTGGTGAACTTGCTGATGGTTTTTCAATCCATAATAAATATCTCGAATGATCTTCATTTCTGTTATCAAATTTTCTCCCTACAGTTTTATGAATTGTAATTCCACCAGTTGCACTGAATGTTACACTACTAAGACTCATTCCTTCATAATCAGGAAATAGCCATTCAAGAATGAAAGTGTATTTTCCATCTTTTATTGTGTACATATTAAATCCAATTCTAGCTCTGTAAATATGATTAGCTTCTTTATTCAAGTCTATATCAATGACCTTTTTTGAAATCAAATGTGGTGAACGAGGTAAATTGACATATCCATTAACTTTCAAGCCATATTCAGTACTGACTTCATCGATATCATTCATCAAATATTTGAAAGCATTCTTTGGATGAGAAGCAGATGAAATATGACTTTTTTCTAATTGATCTAAATTTACGGCATCAGTTTTATTTGTTCCTTCTTTTAAGTCAATGATTTTATGCCCTCCAAGTTTTAATCTGCTGCCATCGCATTTGTTCCATTCAATAATAAAGTGTTTGCTCTGATGGTTTGTGAAGCTCGATTTAAAACTCTAAAGTTCACTGCATCAGTTTCATTCACCACGTCCGCTAAATTAGTCACTCTATTTCCACCCATCGACAAATCGCCATACATTGCAGTCGAACCGTCTCGTCGGAGAAAATATTCGTCAGTATAACGTTTTGTCGCCGCATCGTCTGCGTTGACGGGTGGAGCAAGATCAGTAATGGCATTGTTGTTCATATTTAGATTTTGTTGTGCAACCGTATCGAGTTTGGTTTGCAACCTCTGGTCCACATAACTTTTGTTTACAGCATCTTGTGGGTTTGAGGGGTTATCCTGCAGGTTGAGGATTTTGTTTAATTTCATGTCAATATTACTACCAAACGCAACATGGCCGTTTTCAATTTCATAAGCTGGGTCATGGAGAAAGTAAGACAAATTGGTATGATAGCCATAGGCCCCATAAACGATGATATGTGTTTTGGTGTTAGACGCAGGAGCAGTGCTGGAAAGTTCCACCTGTATTGCCGCTTGACCACCACTGGTTTTTTCGATTTGGAAAAGCTTCTTCATATAACCATCAACATGTGGGGTTTTGAGAAAAGGTTTTTGAAATGACTGTCCGCGTTACGCATGTTCAATGTGCGAAGATCGAGCCCAATTGTAGCTTCGTGGGTCTGATGGTGAGTAAAACTCAACAACAAAAGTGTACTGACTTTTCTCAAAGATGTCACATTAAAACGAATTTTGGATGTAAAGTTGCCACTATTTGAAATGAAAAAAGACAATGATGACTTGTTTATGTGATAAGGTGATCTGTCAAAATTCTCAATTTGAAGGTTTGTTGCACCACTGACTGCAGAAGACTTGGATATGTCTTTTAACAGAAAAGCGAATGGGTTGCGTTGAGCTCCAGATGCTGAAAAAACAAGGTCATCAACATACTTTTTGTTGGCAGAATCTTTATCAGAGTTTGGAGCCAACATTTGTTATTTTATTGTCACCCATGTCAAGATCACCAGTCATTGCAACACTTCCATCTTTTTTAAGAAATGGTGAAACATCAATGCCAGTAATTCCAGCAATTTCAGTATCAACATACCCCTTTGTGGCTGTATCATTGTTTGCTGTTGGCGCTGCTACATTAGTCAATTTGTTACCTCCAAGATTCAAATCAGAAGTCATCGCAACGCTTCCATTTAGTTTCAAAAAATTATTGTTCACATAGTTTCTATTTACAGCTGAATAACCGAATCTTGGGTTATCTGGTATGCCAAACAGATCATTTCTATTCATGCTAACAGATGCAAAAATTACACCGCCTGTGTTTTTATTAAGGAAATCAGCTGTTTTATTATCAACGTAAGATTTGTTGACAGCATCATGAGGTCTGATGGAATGTCATTAAGGTTCATGATTCTATTATTTTTCATGTCAATTTTACCACCAAAAGCAACATTGCCGTTTTCAATTTCATACACTGGGTCGTGAATATGTGATAAAATGATATTAGAAAATCCATAAACACCATAAACTATGACATAATGTTTTTTATTATTTTGTAAATATGGTGAAATCAACAATAACTCCATTGATGTGGAACCATGACTTGTTTTTTCAAGGAAGAATATTCTCTTAAGATAACCATCAACAAGATGAGTCTTTGGAAATGCTCTTTTTATTGAATCCTTTCTTTCAATTAAATTAGATGACAGATTGTCGTCATCGACTGTTGCATTATTTGGGCTACCATCAGTATAAAACTCAACAACTAAAGTGTACTTTGAAACTTCCAATTGTGTCAGATCAAAACGAAGAACAGTTGTAAGACCAGCAGTAGGAATAACAAAAGACAAGGCTATTTTATTAAATGAGTAAGGGCTTTTGTCAAAATCTTCCAATTGCAGATTATTCGCATTTCTAAGAATAGTTGTTTTTGATGTATCTTCAAGAAGAAATTTGAATGGATTAACACGTGTTCCTTCAATTGATAAAACAGCATCATTAACATATCCCAAGTTAGCAGAATCATAATGATTTACTGGATCACCAACATATGTCAAACGTTTATTTTCAATGTCATAATTACCATCTTGTGTTAATCTAAATCCATCACCTTTGGGACCAACAGCTCCAGTAGCTCCTTGTGGACCAATTGCACCTGTATTACCTTTTGGACCTCTATCACCTTTTTCACCTTTGGGACCAATTGGACCAGCTGGGCCTCTTTCACCAGTACCAGTTTCTGTTTTATCTTGATTTATTTGAGCATTAAAAACTCCCATATAATATTAGATTATATAACACAGAAAGTTGCCATATAATATTAGATTAGATTAAACAGCACCATAAAAATTTCTCTTGATTGTTTTCATCGGCTTGTCAACATAACAGAAGGAATATGGTTTTTTGGTTGCTTCAATGTATTTCTTCTTGTCGATTCCAAGCTCCTGTGCAATCAAGTTCCTTTCTCTTGAGGATGGGAAATCATAAAGGCAGAAGTGACTGCAATTGAGTCTGATTGATTTTGGACAGCCATAGAATGATTGTGTGAGATATATGACTGAACAGTTCTTGTGTCTCCCCTGAATGAAATAGCTTATGATTTGATCTTGTTTTTTATCAGTCACAAAATCATCAAAAACAACCAATCGCTGCAAATCTGTGTCTTTTATTTGTTCAACTGGCAATATCTCTTCTTGACTGCAAACCAAGGCAGGATATCCAATGTGACTGCTTATTTCATCCATTACTTTCCGAAGATATTGATATTTGTCTTGATCTAAATTTTTTGCATAAAGATGTATCTGATCATAATAAACCAATGGTTCCATAATCAGATGCATGAACAATGTTGTCTTTCCAGATCCAGAATTACCAGCCAATAACATTCTAAATGTATCTTTTGGCATATACGGATACAACTGTCTGAATGAATTCTTTAAACCCTGAATATCATAATTAGGGATTTCCATATGTAAATAGTTTAGATTAGTCTAACACAATTGTATATGGATATAGAACGAATGAAAAGCTTCTAAAAAGTGGAATTGAAGCCGGAAACAAAACAAGAGAAGTTCGTGATGTTATCAAGACTTATGAATACAGAAAACAGGATGCTTATGATACAACATCAGAATTGCTGAAACCCTCTATTGATGTCCAGAAGAGTGTGAAAGAAAGTGTCGACGAAAAACAGGATGAAGTCATTAAACAGTTGAAAAAAAATCAACAGGCTTTAACACAAGGACTTGATGATGTTATTGAAGCTAATAGAAGAGCTATTACAATGGGAACGGAACTTCCTAGAGCCATTGAAGCACCTGAAAAAGAGGATCGGACACCCAACATATTATCGATCGATAACTATTTCGATAAAGATGACAGAATTATATTAAAAAATAACAGGCTTTTGAAACCAAGCGATTTGACTCAAGTCGCCCCACAAAAACTTGTCGAGGAAAGGGTGAAATCTGCAGAAATTGCCAAGGATATGGGAAGAAGAAAAAAAAAAATCAATGAGTGCAGAAGAAAATGAATCTCATAAAAGAGAAATACAAACTTTGAAGAAATACAGAGAAACGATTGATGATGTATTAGCTTCTTACAAATACAAAACAGGGAAAGGAATGGGTTCAAGGGGCGCATTTTTGGGTGACATGCTTTCACGTTTACAGTTGCTTGGTGGATCTATTTCAGCCGGCAACAACAGCAGAAATGTTCAAAATGAATTCACAAAAATATTGCATACATTGAACAGACTGGGAATCCTGAAAACCGGTGAGCTAAATAAAATAATGATGAAATATCTAATGTAAAAGTATATGACAGAAATTTCATTACGATTCAACAGTAAAAACAGAGACAAAATTGGTGTCAGCAAGAGTCATGATTTTGAAAAAAGATTCAATTCACCTCTTAAATTAACGAATGATTTAAAATATGAAATGGCTGTGAATGTCATCAATATGACATACAGTTGGTACAATATCAGAGATATTTTTGGGAATAATCAAATGAAATACAGCTATGACAAAGGTGTAAACTGGGAAACAATAACATTCGTTAACGGGATGTATTCATACGACGATATCAATAGTTACATTCATGAGTATATGAGAAAAAATAGCCATGTACTGAATCCATCTGAAACAGACAAATCAAAATTCAAGTATGGTATTAACATGTATTTCGTTTTGTCAACATATCGCATTTTGATTGAACTCAATGAAAATTATCGTGTGGATCTGAGGAATCTTGATTTCAGAAAACTTATCGGTTTCGATTCAAAATTAGTTCCAGCCACAGAATATGGAACAAATCTACCTGATATTACAAGAGGAGTAGATGAAATTTATATCAATTGTGATTTGGTGACAGATAGCATTGTTGATGGAAATAGCACAAATACAATCGCTGTTATTCCTGTCACAGATCTCGTTAGAAGTTTACCTTTCACTTACAAACCTCGTTTTCTTTCATGGAATCCTGTCTCAACACATAATATCAGCTCAATACGCTTTTATGTCACAGACTCTTCTAGAGCTCCAGTCGATTTAAATGGGATAGATTGGTATATTGAGTTGTTCTTGAGAAGTGTGGAATTATAAAACCTAATAGTATATGAAACGGTTTGAGTTTAAAAAATATGAACAACATGGTGAAGGTATTGTGACTGATATGATCAAAACAGCTGGAAAAAAAGCAGCAACAACAATTGGTGAACATGCTGGCAAAAAAGCTGGTGACAAAATCATAGAACTTTTGAAAAAGAGAAAGAGTGGAACTGAGAGTGCGAGCCAGACTGGTGGTTTAATCAAAAGAAAGAGAGGCCGACCGCGTAAAATAACTTTTATCTAACACAATAATATATGTCAAACTATCGTGACTCAAAATATATCGAAAGATATGAAGATGTAGTGTTCGAACTAGAGACAGCACTTAATACTGTAGTAGCAAACAATGCTCATCAGAGAAAAACAGGTTACCGTTTCGTTGTTGATAACAGTGGAGAGACTACACCATTTGACTGGTATAATGCCCGTTTTAATGTTATTTTCAAAGAAAATAAGCTTGCAGATGGAGCTAACATTGCTGCTGCAGATCGAAATGGTATTGTTAATTCAGCTCACGCTCTTATTAACACCATTAATGTAAAAATGAATGGTCTTGATGTTTATGAATGCCGAGATGCAAACCAAGCCACAAATATTAAGTCATTGCTTGAGTATTCACAGGGTTATGCTGTAAGTCAGGGAACCAATGAGTTCTTCTATCTTGACACCAGCAGAGGTGCTGAAAACAGAGTGGCACAAGCTGCTTATAACAAAGGATTCTCAGATCGTAAAGCTTTGCTTAATGATGGTGGTGAAGTAAATGCAGAGATAGCATTGAACAGATACGGTTTTTTCAAGAGCTTTTGGGATGAACTCATGCCTAACTCAAAAATAGAGGTGAAATTGACACTTGAGAGTGATGCCAATTTGATTTGGCAAGCTACTGATGAATGTCGTGTGGTACTAACTAAATTCCAGCTAATTGTTCCTCGCATTATTTTTAATTCTGCGGGAAAGTCCTTATACATGAGCAAGTATCTTGACAACAGAAAGTGGACTTACATGAGAGAAATGGTTGAGAGAGGCAATTCAACAAGACAGCAGACAGCCAATTTCCGTATTTCCACAGGAATAAACAAACCCAGGCATGTCTTTGTATTCATCATCAATGATGCCAATGATGCATCTCAGACAGCCAATAAATTTCTCTATAACACATTCTCAGTTGCAAATAACCGAACTTTGACTGATTGTTATCTTGAAGTTGGCAACGGAAATGATTATCCAGAGCTTCATTATAAACCATCAACAGAACCAACAAGAGTATTTAGAGATGTTTTGAAATATGTTCAAGCTGTAAACGATTTCAGTGAAAGTACCCTTCTCAACAGGGGCAATTTCGGTACAATATTCCCTTTTGTTTATTTCGATCTGACAAAACAGAAACAGGATATCAAAGATGGAATGACAAAACTGACTTTCAAATACACTTTGAGTGCTGCAACAAATGCTGATTACAGTGTGTATGCACTGGTCCTCTATGAGCAGGATATTGAGATGAGAAAGACTGATGGAAAATTAATTCTGAGATCAATGTAAATTAAATAAATTAAATTAAATGATTGTTTGTATTAAATACAATTTAGTATAAACATATATTATATGACTACTTATCATCCTCATGGAGTAAGACTTTCAAACAGTCAGAAGCAAAGGCTTGCAAAAGCTATACAAACAAATTCACCGGTAACATTGAGACTCGCACATGGAGATCTCACTGGAGGTGATCAAATGATGTTGACAAAAACACAGATAAAAAAATTAGCCAAATCACAGAGAAATGGAACAGGTGCTGATGTAAAGATATCCAAAGCACAGATCAGAAAATCAGTCCAAGAAGGAGGTTCTCTTTGGTCCAGTCTTTTTTCACTTGGAACAAGACTATTGCCTTATGCAGGTAAAGCAGTAGCTAAAGCGGCTCCAGCATTGGCTACAGGTGCTCTTTCTTCATTAGCAAGTCTCGGCATTGATAAACTATTTGGAAAGAAACAAAAAGGAGGATTTCTTATTCCTAATGCCAATTTATCCCAATTATTTAATGTAGGAAATTTATTGAATACGAGACAGATGGCTGATGTTATCCAAAAAATGCAGTATGGTGGAGACGTTGTTATAAAACCAACAAAAGCGCAGACTGGAAAGGGTATTGGAACAATACTCGCCAGCATTGGAATTCCTTTGGCTATAGAAGCAATCAGAAAATTAACTGGAAAAGGTTTGCATGTTGAAAGCAGCCGTCCAAGACGGTCAATACCTGTTCATGTTCCAGATGACATTGTACCCAGAAAGAAAGGTGGGAAACATGCTATGATTCCATGGCAATCTCCTCCTGTTTTTGGTACATGGAATAACCCAATCGGTTATGGAATGAAAAAAAAAACCAAAGGAAAAGGACTTCTACTAGGCAAAAACAGTCCATTCAATTCAATCCCCATACTAGGAACCATTTTGTAAATAAACCCTTATCCAACTTTGATTTAATCAATTGGGTTAAACAACTTGGAATAAAACATTTTAGAGGAGTATTTTCAAGAGACAATCTTCCTAGACAAATAAAAAAGAATGAATGTGGGATAGTCAATCTTGATTCCAAAATTGGACCTGGTACTCACTGGGTTTGTTATAGGAATTTCAAAAATGATAAATACTGTGAATACTTCGACTCTTTCGGTTTAATGATGCCAACAGAAGTACAGAAATACATGGCTGCAAGCGGTAAACAACTTGAATACTCTGGTGATGAGATACAAGAAAGGGAATCAGTATTATGTGGATATTGGTGTTTGTACTATCTTCTTGAGAGACAAAAAGGCAGATCCATTCTTAATACAATACATAATGCTGAATTTGATCCAACAGACACAAGAGTCAATCACAGATTCATCATAGACTACTTTAAAAATATCTAACCAAATTATATGGAAACAATTATTGTGCAAGTTGTTGGAACGCCTGTTGTAGTTCGTAATGACAAGATAATGATAGTACTCAAGAACCAATTCGGCGAAGATGTTATAATAATATGTGAAGTGAAACAAGTTTTTAAAGAAAATATCTAACTTATATGTATAATGGTGAAATCATATTGTGTTAAACAGAAGAAAGTCACTGAATGTGTACCAGGAAGTGAAAGATATCAAAAGACAAAAAATGGTCGAACTGTGATGAAATGTACTTGTGCTGAATGTGGAATCACAAAGACTAAATTTGTCAGAAATCGGGGAAACTGAATAGCCCGTCTGAAGGGGCGGGCATACTAGATTCAGCCGCAGATATGGCGCTAACAGGATTCTTAGAACATGGAGTCCCTTATTTAGCAAAGAAAGGTGTTGAAATGGGGAGATATTATGCTTCAGAAGCAATGAGAAATCCAAAGCTGCAAAAGAAATTAATTGACAAAGGACTTTCCCTCGCAAAGCCTGCAATCACAAAGGTTGGGTCAGAAGCTTTGAAACAACTCTCAACAAAAGTGAGACCAAATATTCGTTACAAAACAGATATCAAAGGATTAGATTATGGTGGTGCTATTGACATTCATAAGGTTATTGGCAAGCTTCCTAAACCGAAAAGTGGATGGACACCAAGTAAATATAAATATATGGGACCTTATAATCCCTTCATGAGCAGTTGGAATATGATCCAAATACAGGTGAGGTCTTGAAATGGAATGTACAACCTTATAACAAAGTGGATGAAATAGCAGCTTACATGATATTTGTTATGATATGGGAAAAAATAAAGGTGAATGTGATAGAACAATGGTCGAGTCACTAGATCAAATACCATATGGTGAGATGCCAAAATGGGGTCAAACAGCTAGATTCTTAATTGACAAAAAACAGAAACTTGGTCTTGGTGTTTCAAAAAACGGAAAAAGCCGTCGAGTGAAGAAAACTGGCAAGAAAAACTAGCTGATGAATTACATGCACCCATAAAACGAAATTTCACTCGGCGGCGTGTGATTGTAAATAAAATTGATGAAATATGGGCAAGTGATCTAGTTGAAATGCAACAGTTCAGTAAATGGAATAAAGGTTATCGATATCTTCTTATGGTTATTGATGTCTTCAGCAAATATGGTTGGATTGTCCCATTGAAGGATAAGAAAGGTGAATCTGTCACTGAAGCATTCAAATCAATATTCAAGGAAGGTAGAAAACCACAGTATTTATGGGTCGACAAGGGAAAAGAGTTTTACAACAAACACTTGAAGGACTTGCTAGAGAAACATAGTGTACAGATGTACTCAACTGAGAATGAAGAGAAATCATCAGTAGTTGAAAGATGGAATAGGACAATTAAATCCAAAATGTGGAAGCAGTTCACTGTTCAAGGTAATACACAGTATTTAGACATGTTACCAAAATTAGTGAAACAGTATAATAATACCAAACATTCAAGCACAAAGATGACACCCGTTGAAGCATCTGATAAGAGGAATGAAGGAACTGTTTACTTCAATTTGTATGGTGATATGGAGCCATTAAAACAAAAACTAAAATTTAAAATAGGTGATAAGGTCCGAATATCCAAGTATAAACGGATTGTGTTCGACAAGGGCTATACACCAAATTGGACAGAAGAAGTGTTTATAGTTGATAAAATCCAATACACTAATCCAATCACTTACAAACTAAAAGATCACAACGATGAAGAAATTGAAGGGAGTTTTTATGAACCTGAGTTATTAAAGGCTAAACAGGATGTATTCCGTATTGATAAAGTCATTCGCAGAGATTACAAGAAGAAACAAGCTTTGGTGAAGTGGAAGGGATATAGTGATGACTTTAACAGTTGGATACCGTTCAAGGATTTAAAGAAAATTATCTAACATATGTGTAGATGCAAAAATATTCCTACGATAATAAAGAATTAGACGTTTCAATAGATTGTTATCTCGATGATAAAAACGAAATATGGTTCAGAGGAAGAGACATAGCCAAAATTCTTGATTATAAAAATCCGCAAAGAGCAATCAGAGATCATGTTGTATCTGATGATAAAATCTTGATAGACCTCAAAATAATGACGAATAGCAGAGGGACCGAAAGTGTCCATCAGGTCGGAAGCAGAGGGACCGAAAGTGTCCATCAGGTCGGAAGCAGAGGGACCGAAAGTGTCCATCAGGTCAAACAGTCTTATAAATGTTTTTTTATAAATGAATCAGGATTTTATTCACTAATACTGTCCTCTAAAAAACAGGAAGCAGTAAAATTTAAACATTGGGTTACATCAAAAGTATTACCATCAATCAGAAAACAAGGTTATTACAAACAGTTCAATGACAGAAGTAATAACATGCTGATGATTGGAAGTGAAAATGATCTGCACTGCAAGATTGTATCATTCATCAGAAAGAAATATGAAGACGCATTAATGATAGCCGGTTTAGGTGAAAATCAAATAAGCTCAAATATAAGAATCAGAAGTTATAACAAAGGATATATGTCTGGACAATGCGATTTGATGTTAATGAATCCCACCAGAAAATACAATGCTCTTTGTCTTGAATTCAAAAGTCCCACTGGTGTATACCAAGTGTCGGAAAAACAAACAAATATGAAGCAAATGTATGAGAAAAACAAGTGCAAATACATTATGAGCAATTGTTTTGAAGATTTAATTTTTGAAATAACCAAACACATGGAAGAAAGCAAATTGTATTTATCACGTATAAGAAAAGACTAACTTTTATCTAACCTATATATGTTAGAGAGGTCAGTATTATACTGTATTTTGCTATTTTGGTAGCCAAGAATATTTTTATTCCTGACTATTTATTTTGTGATGGCCATAAGCATAACTGTTGATTCCGTCTTTTGATAAATATCTTTTGTCATCGAAGCAGCTGAGTGATACTTTGTTGATTTCATAGCTTCCTAATTGATGGTTTTCACTTCTGATTGTTTTCATTTTATGATACATTTGTTTATCATTGAATAGAGTGTCTTTATAATTTTCATGCTTGATTTCATTTTTGATTGTGTTCTTTTTGATTCCTTTTGCTGTTTTTCCTCCTTTCTGATCATCTTTAATATAGCTATACATCTTTGATCTCAGCCCTACGAATTCACATATTGGGACTCCAGCAGCCTCATCTTTCATCTTACCAATCACTTTCTTATTGGTCTTATCGGAGAATGGCGAGCTTTCAGGATAGTCACTGTTATCGAATTTATCTTTATCATTCCAGAAATCCCTGTAGACATCTTCAGCTTCAATTTCATATGTCAAACTGTCCGTGTCAGTGAAGAGCAGCTTAGCCTTATTACCGTACTTTTGTTTAATGTAGTTGTAATGGAAATCATACATAAGTGTCTTACTGAGATCAAGAATACACATTCCTACATATGCCGGCCTGTTTAGAGTTAGTGTTTCTTTTATCTTATGCACTGCTACCAGATTTTCATTGAATATCTTACTGCTAACATAAGTGGTTTACTGGCTAATTTCAATAGCTTCTTCTCATCAGTCACCAATCTGACATCTACTCTCTTTCTGAGATTTTCCATAGTTTTGCCGAATACTGAGTTATTCATCAACTTGAAGAAATCTTTCTCAAAAGCATTCTTGCATTAGTTCTTTTCTGTGTATTGAAATCAATGTACTGTCTCAGCCAAGGTGATTGTTTGAACTCTAGCACTCTGTGGATTTTTGTTACCTTTAAACCTAAGTCTGTGTATAATTGGAGGTTCCTGTAATGCAGAACATACTTCTCTTTGTTGCTTAATGTTGGCATCAGTTTATGTACCAAACCAGTCGATATATTGTATTTCTCTGCTATGTCTTTACAGTAATCTGAAAGCATGTCTCCAGTTACTTTCACCTTCTCTGGTCCAAGCGGGTAATCATTATGCAGATCATGCAACTCCTGGGGGTATTCCAGATCAACTTCCAGAATCAAACCCTTATTGCTGTCTTCTTTGTATTTAGCCAGGTTGAGATTATTTATTTTATTCTCAGTCATCCATCTGAATCCGCCTGTTGGAAGGTATTGACTCATTGCCCAACCGTATAGATTATTAGCATCAAGATACATAATGTACTTTGAGGGCGCCTTCTCATCATACTTCTTCATGTATTTATTATTAGCTTTACCGTAACGATTTGCAATATAGCTGATACCACCTCTCATACCCTTTTCAATGAACTGGAACATATCAATGTCAGTCATCAATTCCAGTTTGATATCAGTCATCTTTAACATTGCATCCCATGATAAACCAGGAGATGTGAAATAGTGACACGGATCCAGTTTGTAGTACTCAAGACATGTTCTTCTGAAGTTCTCAAATACATCAGCCAACAGGAGTACATCTGTTTTAAGGTACAGATCATGATACTCACCCATGTTTTTCAAAGAGAATGTTTCCCACACTGTCTGAGCATGTGTATAGTCTTCATCTGATATATGCGTATCACTCAGTATGCTATAGAATTCTTCTTTTGAGGGCAGCTTCTGATTGAATTTATCAAAACTGTCCATGTAGTCGTATGGATAAACACCTTTCTGTGCTATCAGATTAAGATCCTTTCCCTTGAACTCTTGTGAGGTGTATTTTAAGGCTTCTTTTGGTAGATTGCCTAACAAGTTTTTCCAAACTAGAGCTCATGAACTGGAAACTATCAAGAAAGGTCAAGTGATTGCCAAGCATGAAAGCCATATACTTCTCCATGTTATTTGGGATAGCATTGATGTTCATTTGGCAGACTTCACCTTTTTTATTTTTGAATGTGTGTTTCTTGACAATAGCTCCAATCTCCTGCATAATAAAATGACTGTCATAACCTCTTAGATTGTGAAATATAACAGGTATCTTCACTTCTTCTGGATTGACTCTAAGTTTCAGGTTACATTCTTGATGAGCTGATCCTCTATACTGGCCAGTAATGTGACAGTGATCTCGTACTCTGATATCCTTTTCAGTGTATTTTTTATCACAAATGTGACATTCTTTGGCTTTTTGGAATTTCTCTTCATCATCCTCAGTCATTTTCAATGGTTTGTTGAATTCTTTTACAATCTTCTTGCAATATTTAACTTCCTCTAACATAGCTTCCATGAATTTGTATACAGCCTTTTCACCCCTGTATATTTGTATTGGCTTGCTGTATTTATCATCATAACAACAAACAACCTTGTAACCATATCCACAATCAGTATGCTTCTGATAGGCTTCAGTGTATGATTTATCATTGTTGGGTTGACAACCGTGTATTTTCTCAGTTATAGCCTCAAAATCAGCATAGATCACAAATGGTACTTGCTGTTGTTTATGGAAGTTGATGAATTTTAGAATATTATTGTCTTTGTTTGGCATCTTTATTGCTTGTGTGCCATTAACCAGTATGCAGTTGTCCACATGATCATTCAAGACTCTTTCTGAGCTGAAACATTGTAGACAGTGCATGCAAAAGTGTTTTCTTTCATTATGCTTTGTTTTGTTGCGCATGAATCTGTTGAAATCTTTGATTAAAACGTAGTGTTTGTTTTCATTTTCTGTAATCAATAGAAGATTCAAACAGTCTTCATACTTTTCTTTTGAAACGTAAATTGGATATGGTTGTTTGTTTTCATAACCAAATACATTGATGTTGATCTCATTTTGTTTTTCTATCTTATTATACTGTTTAGTTGTGACTGGAAATTCAACCCCCGAATAATCTAACGTATTAATATGTTGTCTATCAGATTTTTTTATTCTCTGAGGGTTCTTCTCTTGTGGATTCAAGTGCCTGATATGACACCATCTGAAACATTCATTGTCATCATTCTTTATGTTAATCAATCCCTTCATTGCATTCATTAATTCTGGGGGTAGTTTAATATATGATGAGCCTTTCATTGGCTGATACATTACAACATTTAGATAATGCTTGTCGACTGATTCCGCAACCCAGCCAGATCCTTCTGAAATCCAAACTGCAATCTTATTTAATATATTTTGTTTTGACGCTTGAAGTGATTCACTGATCTGGAGATTATTTATAATTGTTTGAGGTGGACTGTTGAAAAAGGCTGTTTTATGTATTATTTCACCATCAGACATTTTTCTGAATGTTACCTTTAGTGTTTCAACAAATTTCAGTCCTTTCATTGATTTTAGTAAACTTACAAGACGGTACGCTACAGCCTTTCTTGTGTTTTGCAGTTGTAATAGCGGGTCTTTGTAATTTTTGATATCTATTTGAAATGATTTGGTGTATCCTTTGAGAGCTTTATCTGTTTGCTCTATCTTAGTCCTTGGTTCTGGTATTGGGGCTAGTTTTTTAGTTCTTGGTGCTGGTACTGGTCTATCTCTAATTTGTGGTGGTGGAAGAATTATGTTGTCTTCATAATCTTTAACCATCTGCTTCACACCCTTGCGACGAGGTGCTGGAATTGGCTTCTGCTTTTTGATGTTATCAGCGAGACTAACTAATCGCCTCATCTCGCCAACATCCATACGGCCTAATCTTTTCAATAATTCTTTGAAAATACTATTTCTATTTTCCATGTCTATACTATTAGGATATATAATTTTTTGACTCGGATCATTTACCATCTGGCTACCTGATCCACTGAGGTCATTTACCATCTGGCTACCTGACCTGATTTGAGAGGGCTTTTCCAAGGCCCGGAGATTTCTTTCTTCATTCTCCATAATAACCTAAAGCGACATTTCTTTAAGTGTTTTTTATATCATAAAGGTACTTAAAAAGAAAAAAGTTGACCTTTGAAAATACAATTCTACCTGAATACTAATAATCGCTCAGAACATTGAAATTAGATGTTTTCTCGACGGATACTGCTCAAATATACTAATTATCGCTTAGAATATTGAAATCAGCCGTTTCTAGACGGATACTACTCAATTCTTTCATTCATTCATCATCCTAATTTTAGACTTGGAAAATTTAACCTTGACCTTGACCTTGGAATTTTGGTGACCTTGACAAAAAGTGTGCTAGTTTTTTCAAAAACCAACACATTTTATGGAAAATGTGCTGTTAAAATTTTACGACACAAAATTGAAAAATGTGTTGTGAAAAATGTGCTTGATCACCCATGTACTATACTACTGATGGAACGTCTACAGATTCAAAATCAATACCATATGCAACACAATGAACTTTGTACTTATTTGGATAAGTTGGGTTAGCATTAATATGTATTGTACAATATAAATATTCAGGTGGTGAACTTACTGAAGATTTTTCAATCCATAATAAATATCTCGAATGATCTTCATTTCTGTTGTCAAATTTTCTCCCTACAGTTTTATGAATTGTAATTCCACCAGTTGCATTGAATGTTACACTACTAAGATTCATTCCTTCATAATCAGGAAATAGCCATTCAAGAATGAAAGTGTATTTTCCATCATTTATTGTGTACATATTAGAACCAATTCTAGCTCTGTAAATATGATTAGCTTCTTTATTCAAGTCTACATCAATGACCTTTTTTGAAATCAAATGTGGTGACCGAGGTAAATTGACATATCCATTAACTGTCAAGCCATATTCAGTGCTAATTTCATCGATATCATTCATCAAATATTTGAAAGCATTCTTTGGATGAGAAGCAGATGAAATATGACTTTTTTCTAATTGATCTAAATTTACGGCATCAGTTTTATTTGTTCCTTCTTTTAAGTCAATGATTTTATGCCCTCCAAGTTTTAAGTCTGCTGCCATCGCATTTGTTCCATTCAATAATAAAGTGTTTGCTCTGATGGTTTGTGAAGCTCGATTTAAAACTCTAAAGTTCACTGCATCAGTTTCATTCACCACGTCCGCTAAATTCGTCACTCTATTTCCACCCATCGACAAATTTCCATACATCGCAGTCGAACCGTCTCGTCGAAGAAAATACTCGTCAGTATATCTTTTTGTAACCGCATCATCTAAATTTACGGGTGGAGCAAGATCAGTAATGGCATTGTTGTTCATATTTAGATTTTGTTGTGCAATCGCATCGAGTTTGGTTTGCAACCTCTGGTCCACATAACTTTTGTTTACAGCGTCTTGTGGGTTTGAGGGGTTATCCTGCAGGTTGAGGATTTTGTTTAATTTCATGTCAACATTACTACCAAACGCAACATGGCCGTTTTCAATTTCATAAGCTGGGTCATGAACAAAGTAAGGCAAGTTGGTATGAAAGCCATAAGCTCCATAAACAATGATATGTGTTTTGGTGTTAGACGCAGGAGCAGTGCTGGAAAGTTCCACCTGTATTGCCGCTTGCCCACCACTGGTTTTTTCGATTCGGAAAAGCTTCTTCATATAACCATCAACGTGTGGAGTTTGGGGAAAAGGTTTTTGAAATGGCTGTCCCGCATCTCGTATATTTACAGTTGGAAAGAATAAATCAATTGTTGCATTTTGAGGGTTGGAGGGTGAGAAAAACTCAGTAACAAATGTGTACCGTCCATTTCTTAAAGATGTCACATTAAAACGAATTTTGGATGTAAAGTTGCCACTTCGTTTAATGAAAAAAGACGATGACGACTTGTTTATGTGATAAGGTGATCTGTCAAAATTCTCAATTTGAAGGTTTTCCACACCACTGACTGCAGAAGACTTGGATATGTCTTTTAACAGAAAAGCGAATGGGTTGCGTTGAGTACCAGATGCTGAAAGAACAAGGTCATCAACATACTTTTTGTTGGCAGAATCTTTATCAGAGTTTGGAGATCCAACATTTGTTATTTTATTGTCACCCATGTCAAGATCACCAGTCATTGCAACACTTCCATCTTTTTTAAGAAATGGTGAAACATCAATGCCAGTAATTCCAGCAATTTCAGTATCAACATACCCCTTTGTGGCTGTATCATTGTTTGCTGTTGGCGCTGCTACATTAGTCAATTTGTTACCTCCAAGATTCAAATCAGAAGTCATCGCAACGCTTCCATTTAGTTTCAAAAAATTATTGTTCACATAGTTTCTATTTACAGCTGAATAACCAAATCTTGGGTTATCTGGTATGCCAAATAGATCATTTCTATTCATGCTGACAGGTGCGAAAATTATACCACCTGTGTTTTTATTAAGGAAATCAGCTGTTTTATTATCAACGTAAGATTTGTTTACAGCGTCTTGTGGGTTTGAGGGGTTATCCTGCAGGTTGATGATTTTGTTTAATTTCATGTCAATTTTACCATCGAATGCAACATTACCATTTTCAATTTCAAAAACAGGATCGTGAATATGTGATAAAATTATATTTGAAAATCCGTAAACACCATAAACTATAACATAATGTTTTTTATTATTTTGTAAATATGGTGAAATCAACAATAACTCCATTGATGTGGAACCATGACTTGTTTTTTCGATGAAGAATATTCTCTTGAGATAACCATCAACAAGATGAGTCTTTGGAAATGCTCTTTTTATCGAATCTTTTCTTTCAACTAAATTGGATGACAAATTATCATCATCAACTGTTGCATTATTTGGGTTACCGTTTGTATAAAACTCAACAGCAAAAGTGTATCTTGAAACTTCCAATTGTGACAAATCAAAACGAAGAACAGTTGTCTGGCTAGCAGTAGGAATAACAAAAGACAAGGCTTTTTTATTTATTAAGTAAGGGCTTTTATTAAAATCTTCCAATTTGAGATCATTTGCATTTCCAAGAATAGTTGTTTTTGATATATCTTCAAGAAGAAATTTAAATGGATTAACACGTGTTCCTTCAATTGATAAAACAGCATCGTTGACGTATCTCATATTAACAGCATCTTTGTTTGAATTTGGTTCTCCAACATTAGTCAAGCGTTTATTTTCAAGATCATAGTTACCATCTTGTGTTAATTTGAATCCATAACCCTTATCACCTTTATCACCTTTTGGACCAATTGGACCTCTATCACCTTTATCACCTTTATTACCTTTTGGACCAGCAGGACCTCTATCACCTTTTGGACCTATTTCACCAGTTCCTATATTGTCTGGAGTTGGTAAATCATTAAATAATCCCATATAATATTAGATTAGATAACACCATAAAAGTTTCTCTTCACTGATTTCATTGGTTTGTCAACATAACAGAAGGAATATGGTTTTTTGGTTGCTTCAATATACTTCTGCTTATCGATTGCTAGTTCTTGGGAGATACAGTTTCTCTCTCTTGTGGATGGGAAATCATAAAGACAGAAATGGCTGCAATTAAGTCTGACAGATTTTGGGCAACCGTAGAAGGATTGTGTTAGGTACAGTACTGAACAATTTTTATGGCGACCCTGAATGAAATAGCTTATGATTTGATCTTGTTTTTTATCAGTCACGAAATCATCAAATACAACCAGTCGCTGTAAATCAGTGTCTTTGATTTGTTCAACAGGAAGTATTTCATCTTGACTGCATACTAAAACGGGGTAACCAACCTCTTTGTTTATTCCATCCATCACTTGCTGTAAATATTGATATTTGTCTTGATCCAAGTTCTTGGCATACAGATGTATTTGATCATAATAGACCAACGGTTCCATAATCAAATGCAAAAACAATGTTGTCTTTCCAGATCCAGAATTTCCAGCCAATAACATTCTAAATGTATCTTTCGGCATATACGGATACAACTGTCTGAATGAATTATTTGAATTCTGAACGATATCATAATTTGGAATTTCCATATGTTAATAGTTTAGATTAGTCTAACACAATTGTATATGGATATAGAACGTATGAAAAGGCTTCTTGAAAGTGGAATTGAAGCTGGAAATAAAACAAGAGAAGTTCGTGAGGTTATCAAGACTTATGAAAACAGAAAACAGGACGCATATGATACAACCTCAGAATTACTGAAACCCTCTATTGATGTCCAGAAGAGTGTGAAAGCAAGTGTCGACAAAAAACAGGATGAAGTTATTGAACAATTGAAAGAAAACCAGCAGGATTTAAAACGAGGACTTGATGATGTTATTGAAGCTAATCGCAGAGCAATTACAATGGGAACGGAACTTCCTAAAGCCATTGAAGCACCAAAAGATAAGGATGAGGATAGGACACCCAGCATTTTAAATATCGATAATAATTTTGAGAAAGATGACAGAATTATATTAAAAAATAACAAGCTTTTGAAACCATCCGAATTAACTCAAGTCAGCCCACAAAAACTTCTTGAAGAAAAGAATAAATCTGCAGATATCGCAATGAGACTAGGAGGGAAAAGAAAAAGAAAAACAATGAGTGCAGAAGATAAAGAATCTATAGATAGAGAAATACAAACTTTGAGGAAATACAGAGAAACGATTACAGATGTATTAGCTTCTTACAAATACGTAGGGAAAGGAATGAAAATTGGAAAAGGTATATTTCATTATAACAATATTGGCGACTTGCTTTCACGACTGCAGTTACTTGGTGGGTCCCTATTCGCAGGTAATAACAGTATGAGTGTCAGAAATGAGTTTGTGAAGATATTGCATACTTTAAGCAGACTTGGTATTGTTGGAAACGATGAGCTGAATAAAATAATGATGAAATATCTAATGTAAAAGTATATGACAGAAATTTCATTACGATTCAACAGTAAAAACAGAGACAAAATTGGTGTTAGTAAGAGTCATGATTTTGAAAAAAGATTCAATACACCTATCAAATTAACGAATGATTTGAAATATGAAATGGCTGTGAATGTTATCAATATGACATACAGTTGGTACAACATCAGAGAATTTTTTGGGAATAATCAAATGAAATATAGCCATGACAAAGGTGCAAACTGGGAAACAATAACATTCGTTGACGGGATGTATTCATACGACGATATCAATAGTTACATTCATGAGTATATGAGTAAAAATAGCCACGTACTGAATCCATCTGAAACAGACAAATCAAAATTCAAGTATGGTATTAACATGTATTTCGTTTTATCAACATACCGCATTTTGATTGAACTTGATGAAAACTATCGAGTGGATCTGAGAAATAATGATTTCAGAAAACTTATCGGTTTCGATTCAAAATTAGTTTCAGCAACAGAATATGGAACAAATCTACCAGATATTACAAGAGGAGTGGATGAAATTTATATCAATTGTGATAATGTGACAGATAGCATTGTTGATGGCAATAGTACAAATACAATCGCTGTTATTCCAGTCACAGATCTCGTCAGAAGTTTACCTTTCACTTACAAACCTCGTTTTCTTTCATGGAATCCTATCCTCAACACACACAATCAGCTCAATACGTTTTTATGTCACTGATTCTTCCGGAGCACCAGTTGATTTGAATGGGATAGATTGGTATATTGAGTTATTCTTGAGAGGGACAGAATTATAAAACCCAATAGTATATGAGAAGATTCGAATACGTGGAATATGAAAAATATCACACAAAACAGGGTAAAGGAATAGTGAGTGATGCTGTCAAAACAGCTGTAAAAAAAGCAGCTACAACAATTGGTGAACATGTTGGCAAAAAAGGTGGTGACAAAATAATAGAACTTTTAAGTAAGAAAAAGAGAAAAAGTGGAACTGAGAGTGAGATTAAGACTGGGGGTGAGATCAAAAGAAAGAGAGGTAGACCTCGAAAAATTAAGTAACTTTTATCTAACACAATAATATATGTCAAACTATCGTGATTCTAAATATATCGAACGATATGAAGATGTTGTCTTTGAGCTTGAGACAGCACTTAATACTGTAGTTGCAAACAATGCTCATCAGAGGAAAACAGGTTACCGATTTGTTGTTGATAGCAGTGGAGAGACAACACCATTTGACTGGTATAATGCCCGTTTTGAAATCGATTTCATTGTCAAAAAGCTTGCAGATGGAGCTCGAATAGTAGCAGCTGATCAGAACGGTACTGTGAATTCAGTGTATTCCCTCATCAACACATTGAATGTGAAAGTGAATGGTGTTGATGTTTATGAATGCCGAGATGCCAACCAAGCCACAAATATCAAGTCATTGCTCGAGTATTCACGGGGTTATGCTGCATGTCAGGGAACCAATGAGTACTTCTATCTTGACACGAAAAGACATGCTGAAAACCGTACAGGTGATGCCCAGATCGCCAATTACAACGAGGGTTTTGCAGCCAGAAAAGCACTATTGAATGGTGACGATGGAAAAGTTCACGCAGAAGCATCATTGAACAGATACGGGTTTTTCAAGAGCTTGTGGGGTGAAATCCTGCCCAATTCAAAAGTCGAGCTCAATGTGACAATTGAAAGTGATGCAAATGTAATTTGGCAGGCTAGCGATGATTGTCGTGTGGTGATCACCAGATTCCAGTTGATTATTCCAAGAATAATTTTCAATTCTTCGGGAAAGTCTTTGTACATGAGCACGTATCTTGACAACAGAAAGTGGACTTACATGAGAGAAATGGTTGAGAGAGGCAATTCAACAAGACAACAGACAGCTAATTTCCGTATTTCAACAGGAATAAACAAACCAAGGCATGTATTTGTTTTCATCATCAATGATGCTAATGATTCTGTTCAGACAGCTAATAAATTCTTGTATAACACATTCTCTGTTGCAAATAACCGGACTTTGACTAATTGCTATCTAGAGGTTGGAAATGGAAACGATTATCCAGAGGTTCATTACAAACCATCAACAGAGCCCACAAGGGTATTCAGAGACGTTTTAAATTATGTTCATGTTGTGAATGAATTCAATGAAAACACCCTTCTCACAAGAGAAAACTTTGGCGCAATATTCCCATTCATTTATTTTGATTTGACGAAACAGAAACAGGATATAAAAGATGGGATGACAAAACTGACTTTCAAATACACTTTGAGTGGTGTAACAAATGCTGATTACAGTGTATATGCTCTTGTACTGTATGAACAGGATGTCAAAATGAGAAAGACTGATGGAAAACTTATACTGAGATCTATGTAAATGGAATAATTAAATAAATAATTAAATAGATTAAATAATTAAATAAAATAATTGAATAAAATAATTAAATAATTAAATAAATTAAATAATTAAATTAAATCATTATTTATATTAAATACAATTTAGTATAAACATATATTATATGACTACTTATCATCCTCATGGAGTGACACTGTCACACGGTCAGAAAGAAAAGCTGGCAAAAGCTATTAAATCAAATTCAGCGGTAACATTGAGGCTGACTCATGATGAATTATCTGGCGGTGATCAAATGATGCTGACAAAGACACAAATCAACAAACTGATAAAATCAAAAAAGAATGGAACTGGTTCAGATTTGAAGATATCAAAAGCACAAGTCAGAAAGGCGGTTGTACATGGAGGTTCTCTTTGGTCAAGTCTTTTTTCACTTGGAACAAGACTATTACCATATGCAGGTAAGGCAGTAGCTAAAGCGGCTCCAGCATTGGCCACAGGTGCTCTTTCTTCATTAGCAAGTCTCGGCATTGATAAACTATTTGGGAAGAAACAAAGTGGAGGATTCATTATTCCCAATCAAAATTGAAATTTATTGAATGTGAGACAAATGGCTGATCTTGTAAATGCAATGCAGTCTGGTGGACAACTTGCTATCAAACCAACAAAAACTCAGTCTGGTGGGTTTCTTGGAACACTTTTAGCAAGTATTGGAATTCCTTTAGCCATAGAAGCAATCAGAAAATTAACAGGGAAGGGTTTGCATGTTGAACACAGCCGTTCTAGACGGTCAATACCAGTTCATGTTCCAGATCACATTGCAGTCAAAAAAAAAAAAGTGGTGGCAAACACGTTATGATTCCATGGCAATCGCCACCTGTCTTTGGTACATGGGATAACCCAATCGGTTATGGGGTAAAAAAAAAAGACCAGAAAGACAAAAAAGGGAAAAGGGCTTCTACTGGGAAAAGACAGTCCATTCAATTCAATCCCAATTCTAGGAACCATTTTGTAAACAAACCCTTATCCAACTTTGATTTAATCAATTGGGTGAAACAACTTGGAATAAAACATTTCAGAGGAGTATTTTCAAGAGACGATCTTCCTAGACAAATAAAAAACAATGAATGTGGGATAGTCAATCTTGATTCCAAAATTGGACCAGGTACACATTGGGTATGTTACCGGAATTTCAAAAATGATAAATACTGTGAATACTTCGACTCTTTCGGTTTAATGATGCCAACAGAAGTTCAAATGTATATGACTATAAGCGGTAAACAACTTGAATACTCTGGTGATGAGATACAAGAAAGGGAATCAGTATTATGTGGATATTGGTGTTTATACTATCTTCTTGAGAGAAAAAAAGGAACATCTATACTGGATATAATACACAATTCCAAATTCAGTCCAACAGATACGAGTGTCAATCACAGATTCATAATAGACTACTTTGAAAATATCTAACTTAATGGTATAATGGTAAAATCATATTGTGTAAAACAGAAGAAGCAGACTGAATGTGTACCAGGCAGTGAGACATATCAGAAGACAAAGAACGGTAGAACCATGATGAAATGCAAATGCGCTGAATGTGGGATAACAAAGACCAAGTTTGTGAAAGGCAACCAGTCTGGAAAAGGATGGGGAGAGAAAGTTTTTGACCCAAGATATCTGAAATTAGGTGTCCCAATTCCAAAGCCATTCACAGATCCTAAATTCTTGGGTTCATTCGGCAAGGCTATGAAAGGAAAAGATAACAAAGGTTGGACTTCACTTGGGCAATTATTTTCAGACACTTTGAAAAATTATGGGAGAAACTAATATAACCCATTTGTATATGAGATCTTATTGCGTCAAACAGAAGAAGCAGACTGAATGTGTCCCAGGAAGTGAAAGATATCAGAAGACAAAGAACGGTAGAACTATGATGAAATGCATTTGTGCTGAATGTGGTATAACAAAGACCAAATTTGTGAGTAAAAAAGGGGCGGGCATATTGGATTCTGCAGCAGATATGGCACTAACAGGATTCTTAGAACATGGTGTCCCTTATTTGGCAAAGAAAGGTGTTGAAATGGGGAGATATTATGCATCAGAAGCAATGAGAAATCCAAAGTTGCAGAAGAAATTAATTGACAAAGGACTTTCCCTCACAAAGCCTATAATTACAAAGGTTGGGACTGAAGCTTTAAATCAACTGTCAACAAAAGTGAGACCAAATATTCGTTACAAAACAGATATCAAGGGATTGGATTACGGTGGAGCTATTGATATCCACAAATTAATTGGCAAGATTCCTAAACCCAAAGCTGGATGGACACCGAGCAAGTATAAGTATATGGGACCTTACAATCCATTGCATGAGCAGTTGGAATATGATCCAAATACTGGTGAGGTCTTGAAATGGAATGAACAACCTTACAATAAGGTGGATGAAATAGCAGCTTATCATGATATTTGTTATGATATGGGAAAAAATAAAGGTGATTGTGATAGAACAATGGTCGAGTCACTAGATCAAATACCATATGGTGAGATGCCAAAATGGGGCCAAACAGCCAGATTCTTAATTGACAAAAAACAGAAATTAGGTCTTGGTGTTTCAAAAAACGGAAAAAGCCGTCGAGTGAAGAAAACTGGCAAGAAAAACCAGCTGATGAATTACATGCACCCATAAAACGAAATTTCACTCGGCGGCGTGTGATTGTAAATAAAATTGATGAAATATGGGCAAGTGATCTAGTTGAAATGCAACAGTTTAGTAAATGGAATAAAGGTTATCGATATCTTCTTATGGTTATTGATGTATTCAGCAAATATGGTTGGATTGTCCCATTGAAGGATAAGAAAGGTGAATCTGTCACTGAAGCATTCAAAACAATATTCAAGGAAGGCAGAAAACCACAGTATTTATGGGTCGATAAGGGAAAAGAATTCTATAACAAACACTTGAAGGACTTGCTAGAGAAACATAGTGTACAGATGTACTCAACTGAGAACGAAGAGAAGTCATCAGTAGTTGAAAGATGGAATAGGACAATTAAATCCAAAATGTGGAAGCAGTTCACTGTTCAAGGTAATACACAGTATTTAGACATGTTACCAAAATTAGTGAAACAGTATAATAATACCAAACATTCAAGCATAAAGATGACACCTACAGAGGCTTCAAAGAAAAAGAATGAAGGAACTGTTTACTTTAATCTATATGGTGATATGGAGCCATTAAAACAGAAACCAAAATTTAAAATAGGTGATAAGGTCCGAATATCTAAGTATAAACGGAATGTGTTCGATAAGGGCTATACACCAAATTGGACTGAGGAAGTGTTCACAGTTGATAAGATTCAATACACTAATCCAATAACATACAAAATAAAGGATCTGAAAGGTGAAGATATTGAAGGGAGTTTTTATGAACCTGAATTATTAAAAGCCAGACAGGATGTTTTCCGTATCGATAAAGTCATTCGCAGAGACTATAAGAAAAAACAAGCTTTGGTGAAGTGGAAGGGTTATAGTGACGAATTTAACAGTTGGATACCATTTAGGGATTTAAAAGAAATATTATAAAGAGAAAATTATCTAACATATATATAAGTGGACCTTACAGTAGTATATACTGTTATTTGCTATTATGTAGCCAAGAATATTATTATTCCTGACTATATTTAAACACACGTTGAAAATGAATTAAAAAATAAATTATTATAATATAGTATATGAAAAATAATACATTATCAATTAAAACAGAATATGATTTGCATTATAAAATTGTGTCATTCATCAGAAGGACATATGAAGACGCATTACTTATTGCCGGATTAGGTGAGAATCAAATAACTCCAGTGATAAGAATCAGAAGTTATAACAAAGGATATATGGCAGGTCAGTGTGATTTGATGTTATTGAATCCAACTGAAAAATACAATGCTCTGTGCCTGGAATTCAAAAGCCCTACTGGCATCTTCGCTGTATCCAATAATCAACTCAGAATGAAGGTAATGTATGAGAAAAACGAATGTAAATACACCATGAGCAATTGTTTCGAAGATTTGATCCACGAAATAACCAAACATATGGAGGAACATAGAAACTACATAAAAGGATAAAAATAATATATAGTATAATATATATGGACAATCAAACAGTCACGAGAGGTAAAGGAAGACCTAGAAAATATGAAACAAAAGAAAAAGCAAAAGAAGCTTTCAGAATATATAAGAGCAATTACATGGTAAATAAAGAATGGTACTGCGAAGTTTGTAATAATGGTAAAAATTACACACTGGCAGGCAAAACTCTTCACAATAGAACAAAAAAGCATCAAAGAAATATAGTTTGAATCAGTTCAAAGGATTCCAGTATTTGGGATCACTTGAATTCTCACCCCTACTTAAACGCGCCATTGAAACTCACTTAAAATTAAAAAAATATAGATATATTATATAAATGGAAAATTTTATCTCACGCATTAATATGAATAAGAAAGATTTTAAAAAATTGAGCAAATCCCAG
The DNA here is from genome assembly GCA_016490735.1 of Pachyseris speciosa. Lineage (NCBI taxonomy): Eukaryota > Metazoa > Cnidaria > Anthozoa > Scleractinia > Pachyseridae > Pachyseris > Pachyseris speciosa. The sequence goes on from JAEMWC010000262.1 coordinate 221,526, forward strand.
CTCATTGAAATGTTAATCAAAATGAATGAAAGGCTTGAAAAAGTAGAGAAGCAACAGAAGTTAATGAAATCAGAAATGAAGAAACCAAAAGTTGGTATAGTTGATGATACCAAGCCTATACAGAAACCAGTTCCAGCACCTCGCAAGAGTGTTAAACAGATGGTACAAGATTATGAACACAACATAATTCCTCCACCAATAGAGTTCAGAGACAGACCGGTCCCTGCCCCAAGAACCAAAAAACCAACACCTGCACCGAGGACAAGGATTACACAAACAGAGAAAGCTCTAAAGGGCTTCACTGAGTCTTATGAAATTAGAATAAAAAATGACAAAGACCCGCTAGATCAGCTACTAAACACAAGAATGGCAATCGAAACACACATTAAAAAATTGTTAAATGAAATGAAAGGACTGAAATTTGTTGAGACACTTAAAGTGCAATTCACAAAAATGACGGATGGAAGTCTAGAGTTTAAAACAGGCTATTTCAACAGCACACCTCAAACAATTATCAATGATCCAGGAATCTCAGAATCACTTGAATTATCAAAGCAGGAAATATTGAATAAGATAGCTCAATGGGTATCTGAAGGTTCTGGTTGGACTATTGAATCTGTTGAAAACCATTATCTAAATACAGTGAAATATGAGCCAATGAAGGGCTCCTCATACATAAAACTGCCTAATGAACTAAGAAACAGTGCAAGGGGTTTGATCAATATGAAAAATGAAGATAATGAATGCTTCAGATGGTGTCACATCAGACATTTGAATCCACAAGACAAAGATCCACAGAGAATCAAAAAAGTTGACAGGAAATTTATTGAAAAATTGGATTATTCAGGTATTGAATTCCCAGTCACTACCAAACATTACAATAAAATAGAAAAGCAAAATGAGATCAACATCAATGTTTTCGGTTATGAGGACAAACAACCATACCCAATTTTTGTCTCAAAAGAGAAATATGCAGACTGCTTAAATCTGCTTCTAATAACTGAAAATGAAAACAAGCATTATGTGCTAATCAATGATTTCAACAAGTTTATGTACAATCAAACAAAGCATAAAGAAAGAAAACACTTTTGCATGAACTGTCTTCAATGCTTCAGCTCTGAAAGGGTGTTGAATGATCACAAGGACAACTGCATGCAAGTTAATGGCACACAAGCAATAAAGATGCCAACCAAGGATAACAATATTCTGAAATTCAACAACTTTCATAAACAACAACAGGTACCATTTGTGATATATGCTGATTTTGAGGCTATCACAGAGAAAATACATAGTTGCCAACCCAACAATAATAAATCATATACTGAAGCCTATCAGAAGCATACTGACTGTGGATATGGTTACAAGGTTGTTTGTTGCTATGATGATAAATACAGCAAACCAACAGCAATATACAGGGGTGAAAAGGCTGTGTACAAATTCATGGAAGCTATGTTGGAGGAAGTTGCATATTGCAAGAAGGTTGTAAAGAAAGAATTCAATAAACCATTGAAAATGACTGAGGATGATGAAAAAGAATTCTAAAAAGCTGAAATGTGTCACATCTGTGATAAGAAGTATACTGAAAAGGATATTAGAGTCCGAGATCATTGTCACATTACTGGCCAGTATAGAGGATCAGCTCATCAAGAATGTAACCTGAAACTTAGAGTCAATCCAGAAGAAATAAAGATACCTGTTATATTTCACAATCTAAGAGGTTATGATAGTCATTTTATTATGCAGGAGATTGGAGCCATTGTCAAGAAACACACCTATAAAAATAAGAAAGGTGAAAAGTGCCAGATGAATATCAATGCTATCCCAAACAACATGGAGAAGTATATGGCTTTCATACTTGGCAATCACTTGACATTCATTGATAGTTTCCAGTTCATGAGCTCTAGTCTGGATAAACTTGTTGGTAATCTACCAAAAGAAGCCTTAAAATACACTTCAAAAGAGTTCAATGAAAACAATCTTGATCTTGTGTCACATAAAGGTGTCTATCCTTATGACTACATGGATAGTTTCGATAAATTCAACCAAAAGCTACCATCAAAAGATGAATTTTATAGTATATTGAGTGATGAACATATCTCAGATGAAGACTATGCTCATGCTCAGAATGTTTGGAATTCTTTCTCTTTGAATAACATGGGTGATTATCATGACCTGTATCTTAAAACAGATGTACTCCCACTGGCTGATGTATTTGAAAACTTCAGGAAAACATGTATTGAGTACTACAAGTTAGACCCATGTCACTATTTCACATCTCCTGGTTTATCATGGGATGCAATGCTTAAAATGACAGATATCAAACTGGAATTGATGACAGACATTGATATGTTTCAATTCATAGAAAAAGGCCTGAGAGGTGGTATCAGCTATATACCCAAACGTTATGGCAAAGCAAATAATAAATACATGAAAGAGTATGATGAGAAGGCGCCCTCAAAGTATATCATGTATCTTGATGCTAACAATCTATATGGTTGGGCAATGAGCCAATATCTTCCAACTGGTGGATTCAGATGGATGACTGAGAATAAAATAATTAATCTCAACCTGGCTGAATACAAAGAAGACAGTGCCAAAGGTTTGATTCTGGAAGTTGATCTGGAATCCCCCCAAGAGTTACATGATCTGCATAATGATTATCCACTTGGGCCAGAGAAGGTGAAAGTAACTGAAGACATGCTTTCAGACTATTGCAAGGATATAGCAAAGAAATACAATATATCAACTGGTTTGGTACATAAGCTGATACCAACATTAAGCAGCAAAGAGAAGTATGTACTGCATTACAGGAACCTCCAATTATACACAGACTTGGGTTTGAAAATAACAAAAATCCATAGGGTGCTTGAGTTCAATCAATCCCCTTGGCTGAGGCAGTACATTGACTTCAACACTCAGAAAAGAACTAATGCCAAAAATGCTTTTGAGAAAGACTTTTTCAAGTTAATGAACAACTCAGTATTTGGCGAAACTATGGAGAATCTCAGAAAGAGAGTAGATGTCAGATTGGTGACAGATGAGAAGAAGCTATTGAAATTAGCCAGTAAACCAACTTATGTTAGCAGTAAGATATTCAATGAAAATCTGGTTGCAGTGCACAAGATCAAAGAAACACTAACTTTGAACAGGCATATTTAGGAATGTGTATTCTTGATCTTAGTAAGACACTAATGTATGATTTCCATTACAATTACATTAAACAAAAGTATGGTAATAAGGCCAAGCTACTCTTCACTGATACAGACAGTTTGACATATGAAATTGAAGCTGAAGATGTCTATAGGGATTTCTGGAATGATAAAGATAAATTTGACAATAGTGACTACCCTGAAAGCTCACAATATTTCAATAAATCAAATAAGAAAGTAATTGGAAAAATGAAAGATGAGGCAGCAGGAGTACCTATTTGTGAATTCATTGGATTGAAATCAAAAATGTATAGTTATATAAAGACAATCAAAAAGGAGGAAAAACAGCAAAAGGAATCAAAAAGAATATAATCAAAAATAAAATCAAACATGAAAATTTTAAAGACACTCTATTTAATAACAAACAGATGTATCATAAAATGAAAACAATCAGAAGTCAAAATCATCAATTGGGAAGTTATGAAATCAATAAAGTATCACTCAGCTGTTTCGATGACAAAAGATATATCTCAAAAGATGGAATCAACAGTTATGCATATGGCCATTATCTAACCAAAAACTAAATCAATTATTCTTTACTTTTTTATATATTGGTATTCATTAATGAAGAAGATATCCATTTCTTTCCAAGAATTTCATCATGTGCTGGTACCAGAAATTTATAAAAACATATAGATTACCAACAAATGGCGAGTAGTATGGAGTTGGTTGGGTAAGAGCGCAAAATGCGCTCGTACCCCCAACTCCTATACTACTCGTTGGTTCATTTGCGCAATTATCATGCTCATGCACTTTCAATGACATCATTGGAATGTCATTTTATTTATCGTCAAGTATATTATGTCTTCGGAAAAACATTAACATCAATAACACTGGCGTTTACATTTTTTGAAAGTCATTACTGGCAAGTACATGACCGTCCATAATGACTTTCAAAAAGTGTAAGCGACAGTGTTATTGATGTTAATGTTTTTTTTCCGATGACGTAATAGACTTTACGATAAATAAAATGCCATTCTAATGATGTCATTGAAAGTGTATGAGCATGATAATTGCGCAAATAAACCAACGGATGATTAAAATGAACATCTATTCGTGAAAATGTTCTTCCGAAGATTTTATTAAATTCCCGTAAATTAAAATGAATTTCTATTTTCTGTTAATGGAGGGCAAAAGGTGTAATTTATAAAGGCGACGAAAATTAGTTGTCGAGAGCTACAAAGCTAATTCTATCTGTTTGGGTTTTGGGCTCGTAACTTTTCTTCTAAAATATCAATACGGGATCAGGCAGATTAATGTTAAAATAATTTCTAAACGTTTTAGTATATATCTCGATGTCAGATGAACAGGTCATGTTTTAAAGAGAAGATCAGGAACAGACCCTACCACAGTTTTCTTCTCAGATTTTCGGCTCTTACAGCAACCATACAAAGTGCCCCATCCTTACAATTAACTTATACTTTACAATACTGATATATTTTAAGTTAAATATTTATTTTTGTCCAGCGTATGCATAGCAAAAATATGTTTCACACGCACTAGCACCTTTAAGGCGGTTTTTGTAAAAATATTTTAAAAAATTATGCATACACACTATGTTGTCTGGATTAACGTACAATTATTACAAGCACTATATATATATATATATATATATATATATATATATATATACTATTTACACATAGCTGATAAAATATTGCTTATTTTCTTACACCTTAACTTGTCCATTTCGCAACCCTTTCAACAACTCCAAGACACTTTTGACGTCATGGCTCAATGATGCCACCTCTCTATTCAAATTCAAAACCTGTTTGTCTAGTTTTTTAACTGTCTGCTTAGTATCAGCTAGATCACTTAAGATTTCCGGTTCGGGTGTTTTTAATATCGACTCCAACTTTTTAATGGCCTCTTTGGTACTACAAACATCTTTAAACATTTCCTCAAGATTTCGAGTGGTTGAGTCTTCACTCGCTAAACTGTCCTCTTTTTCATCACGAGAAATCCCTTCTTCCGTGCTGCCATTGCTTCCAGGTAACACTGGCGGTCTTAAACTTAGATGCGGCTCGGAAAAACTCGTTCTCATTGGACGAAACAATTGTTCAAATTCATCACTCTCCGGCATTTCATCCTTTTCAATGCAGTGCGTTGAATGCGCCCCTGAAATACTGGGCCTCTTCATGCTTCGAAAAGAGGAAAAAGGCAGTTCAAAGTACTTGCTAACCTCTTTAACTGAGGCACTCTCAATAGACTCATCATCTATTTTCTGTGAGAGATCGCTTTGCTGCTCGTTGTTTTCAAACCAATTTTCGGAAGTGACAGTTAACTTGGACGAATATTCCTCGCTTTCTTCAAAACGATGATCACTTCCGCTAATGTTTGAGCACTGCAGATGATTTACAGCAATAAGATTCGCCACGTTTTTGTGAAAATCCTCACTTTGGTCCTCAGAATTGCTCTCCGAGTCAGAGTCAAGATTGTCGCTTTTTCTGTCCACCCAATTACTATAATTCATTCCAAGTATATCACCTACAGACTCACAATCACATGTGATCGCAGATTCACGAACTGGGGGCACGAAATCCTTGTAAGGATTGTTCACGTTAGTTACAAGCGGTGCAAATATGGCAGGTGGTTGAATCACCGCCGAAACTTTTCTTCTTCTGGCAGAAGCCACTACTTTCTTGTTAAAGGAACCGCTTGAATCAGATGGACAATTAACCTCCGTTAAGGTTCTTCTAAGGCCCCCATTCCGTTTTCTCCCCTCACTATGTCCATCTTTAAGGCTTCCTCCTGGACTACCTGGTAATCTTGATTCAGAAAAGGTCCCAGTGCGTTTATTTCGTGGACTTCCAGGATCATCATGTGCCAGTAATCTACTGGAACTCCCAGTAGAATTTTTTCGGTTAACCCTGGAAATCCCCAAGGAATTACCAGATGGAATTCCCTTGGGACTTTCGTATGGATTGCCTTGCTCACTTAGTCGTAAGCTATCACTGAGACCGTCTCTGAATGGTAGCTCCGAAAAACCGCTTCTGGCACTTCCACATGTGCTCTCTACGGGAGACGTAGTACTACTTTGGACGGGGCTTTTGTGTAAGCTACTGTGGGTAGGTGACGACACGAAGCGCGATCCCCTGAGAACATTATTCATAGTATCAAAATCTGTATACCCAATGCGAGCAGATTCTTTACATAGTCCTTCCGTAATGTTGTCATCTTCGTCATAGAATCTCCTTAGAATATCCTCGTTATTGTCAATCCCCACTGAGTTATCCTTGTTTCCAATCTCAGAAATGCCATCAAGATTACCCAATGAGTAAGGGTACTTTTTATAAACGTTGTCCTGATCGCAGGTTAAATAAAGATGTTTAGAAAAATCACTGCTGTATTTCTTGGCAAATGGTGTTGTGTCCGTACCAAGAGACTGATCATCATCGGATCCATTAGCAAACGAAGTTTGCTTTGTAAGAAGTTTATCATACTCGTCATGCTCTACTTCCTCCGCGATTTCTTCCAAGACAGTCACTTCAGGTTCCTTGTTCAAGCTTTTCATTTCGTAACTTTCATAATCGTTTGAATCTAGCGTTATATTTGCATCAGTTTTCAATGCAAGGTTCTCCTGATCCCATTCCAGGCTTCGATCGGAAAACGGCTCACTGGAAGATTTCTCATCTGGCGGAGAGTCTAGTATATTGTTCTTTGATTCCGCGTTGATGTCCACTGCAAGTTGACGAGTCAACAATTTGGGAGAGTGAGGCGAGGAATCAATTTCTTCCTCGGAATTTAACACTGGGAGAATTTCTTCTTCACTGCGATTTGCCCGCGTTTTCCAGTCCGGTGCATCATTACTCTTCGGTCCACGCCACGATGCCGAAGTTCTAAAGTGATTGGGTGTCCTATACATGTTTAGGGTTTGCCCTGGTCTCCTGTTAAGTCGTGATGAGTTGCCATAGCAATGGTTAGACTGAAGGGCATGGTTCACATGGTTATAGCCTCCGTCGAGAGCGTTGATTTCTGTTTCTTCGTCCTCTTTCTCTTCATCTTCTGAAATGGAATCCAGGCCTCCTCTGCGCCAGATGTCCCGCTATAGGAATGGAGAGAATGATTTCACATGGTTAATGACCCATCTAATGATAACCTGGATAACTGGCAAGATAAGATTTCCTTTTTTACTAGAATGGCAAGAAATAGGTCATTCGTCAATCACAACATGTTATCGTTAGTCAATTGTCAATTTAAAAACCTTTCACCTAATATTCCGCCTTTCTGATTTGATAAGTGTTTCCATTTGTTGAAATGGTTTACTCAGTGATGAATAAAAAGATGTATTGGCGTGACAACAATTCAAGCAATTGCCAAAATTGTAAGCGATCTGACAGGAGTAGATAATGGGCTAACACAAAAAGTCCATCAACTACTCCTCCCGCCATTCACATAAGTTTTGCCTTTGCAATCCTGAATTTGAAGCTTGTTTTCTCTAAATTCCTTAGCAAATCTTCTTTAGCTTTTTTGGAAAATGCCCCGCTCGCCCTTCTGACAACAAAACAGCAAACTTTGAAGGGGGAGGGGATTGTGGGGCTGGCGAAGTGGTCGCAGAGTTCAGCCTCAGTCTAAGTTAGTTATTTAATAATTACTTTACTAGTGCTGAAGATGACAAACTGAGATCGGGAGAACATGCAAAAATCAGATTACAGTTTCTTTCTTGTGATGGAAATCAGCTTATATTTCATATCATAATTTATATATCAGCTTATAACTGAGTGCTTTGAGAACAATTTCATGTTTTGATCTACGTAGCTTGACTAAACCAAAGTAACACCCCCTTACGTGGAAATGACCTTTTTAACCTGGATTCTGCACCGAATAAGCAACTAAGTACCGTAAAAGCTCCATTAAGCCCCCGGGGGGCTTATTTAATTTCAGGCCTTATTGACGGGGGCTTATTAGAGAGGGGGGCGGGGGGGGGGGCTTATTTGAAATCTCAAACTCGCCGTTTTCGTTTTATAATAGTTTTTGTACCAAACTCAAACAACTGCAGTGAAGCTTGATTATTTAATAAAGAGCAACAAGGAGTATTATGTATTTGAGTGCATATTTGTTTAAAAATAAACTAACTGGACTGCATGAAGTGGATTTCGTAAGAGAGAATAGGAGGGGCTCATTACAAAATCTCATGTCCCAAAAAAAGAGGGGGTTATTAGAGAGGGGGGGGGGGCTTATTACAAAAAACGATTTCCAAACGAGGGGGGCTTATTAGAGAGGGGGTTAACAGAGAGGGGGGAGGGGTGCTTAATAGAGATTTTACGGTCTATGCTGAAGTATATCTTTGAATGGAAATTAATGTCACACGCGCCAACTACCACACATCCTACACCTCCTTTGCGATTCTATACTGTGCCACAAAGGTGACAAAGTTAAAGTACCTCGCTCGCTCCTAAATCGTATGTAAGCTCAAGATTATCGGAAAACTTGAAGGCGAAGTCCTGGTAGAAATGTAGAACATTCTGCAGACGCTCTCGAGTGATGAAGTAAACGTCACAATACGTCAGCGCCCTGACGTCACCATTGGCTCTCCTTGCAGGAATTTTGCGTGAGATGTCTTCCCCAAAAACATCTCCTTTTCCTAGAACAAGAGCAAGGTTTTATCAGTTATTTCTCACAATTTTGTAAGCTGTTTTCTTTTCCTCAAATGATTGCAAAGCATAGGCGAAATTGCTTGATCTTGCTAAAAACGGTTTATTTTCCGCCTCTGTATGGCCAACTGACTACACAGCGAGAGACCCATATTCTCTGTGTAGCTACATTGTAGTCTCTTAAGACTAAATTGATTTACATATGTGCCCATTCATGATCATTTTCTTTTGTAAACGAGTTACTGGGAATTGGCATCAATATGGCCCTCTCTTTAATTGTTATTTCGTAATCTATCAAATAATACCGAGAAAGCGTCTTCGGCTCGTTGCAAATCACTCTCAGACCGATATAAAAAGACAGTATAGGACAGGTATGACCAACGTAGCCTCATTAAATGATCATAATTGAGCTGCAAAGCTATTCAGTTAATTCGTTTAAAACTACCTTGTAAAGCTTATCTTGGACTGATATAAAACCTTTTAAGAGATCCCCCATGTAACTGAATTTGAGGATATATTTGTTCTCAAAAAATATTGATTTAGCCTCAAAAAAAGTACTTCCTCGCAATTTTTGGAGCTAAGAACTCGAAAATGTTGAATTTTATAGTCAATGTCTCACTTTTCTTTGTTATTATAACTTTTCTTTTATTAAAACAGTTGATCTTAACTAAAACTACTTTATTATCTCTTTTCCCGCAGAAAGTTACTCTAGGGAAAGCTGATTATTAGGTATTAACTGAATTAAAATCACTTCAAATCTGACGATCTCCTTACCAAGAATAGCGGCCACTGACTCTCCTTGCAACACTTCCATTGATCCGCTAGCAATGTAGTAAATAGCATTGATAACATCATTTTGAGCCATTAGAACCTCTCCTGGTCCAATGAAAACCGTGCGAACCTGAGGAGAAAGCATTCTAAGACAGCCGCGAGGAGCCTGCGAGAAAGGGTTGAGCTCGAGCAGTCCTTTGTATAGGTGCATACATACGTCAGACTGGAGTTCTTCAGGAAACGTAGTTAGAATCTAGATGGGATCAAATCAAATCAAATCAAATCAATTATTTAAGCTCGACAACGTGAGGGGTGGTTGCCCATTCTCCCGAGCCAGGGGCTCATGTAATAAACGTTCGAGCGTTCCGGATCGAATTGGAATTTAGAAGTGTTGGTTTTTGTGGAGAGGGGAAAACCGGAGTACCCGGAGAAAAACCTCTCGGAGCAGACTAGAGAACCAACAACAAACTCAACCCACTTAAGACACCGAGTCCGGGAATCGAAAGAAAAGAATAAGACGAAGCACAACACTCTTTGTGGTTAGAAATTTGTTTAATTCGACTGAACTTAATTATAACCTCAGGTGGTCAATTTCATCTATATTGCCAAACTTTATCAAGTAAGTATTTATACTGTATTTTTAACCTAATATCCCCCCCCCCAAAAAAAATCCTTTTTTAATTGGAATTCAGAATTTCAGAGCAACTAAATAATAGGTGGTATCTCCAACTGCAAATATGAATATATGAAATTTATATATTTGAACTGCGGATTAAGAATAAAGATGAGAGTGATCGTCGTAGTTATGAAAACTACTTAAGCAGTAGTGAAAATAAAGCCTGAAAAAAATACCCAGGCTTGTACGGGAGCCGAACCCACGACCTCTGAAATACCATTGCAGTGCTCCACCAAATGAGCTAACAAGCCATCTGGGAGATGATCACTTTGTTGATTCGTAATTTCAGGCTTTATTTCCACCACAGCTTAAGTAGTGTTCGAAACTGCACGATCATTCACATGCTCAATTGCAAAATAATTGCTTCCCATCAAGTTCTGTCAATCCTTATTGTCTTGAATTAAGGAAAGGTATCATTTTTATGAAAAGAAACTGCTAAGACTGAGACTAAAACGCCAACACCAACAAAGGCCAACTTAATTAAGGTACTACACCTCCAATCATGATAGTGAGATACTCAAATAACAATGAGAACGCTGCTGATAATGATATTGTAAATCGCTTGCCTCAAGAACACTGATCACGCCAAGAAATTTTTACCTCACTGGTATCAACGCCTCCAGACAGTGACCACGTGGTATGAAAGTAATCTTCCAGCCTATTGGCTAAATCCTGTTCAATTCTGTGCACACGGATGAACTGTTTTATTTCGTTCGCGCGGGAATGGTACCGAACTCGATTGGCATAGAGCTTCTGAATAATGGCAGCTACATTTCCAAATATGGCAGCATGCATCAAGGCTGTGATCAAAGATATAAAGAAATAAGTGTATACACATCTGGTTTTCGTTGTAAAGTTTTTCAGCGGACTATACAGACTCGTGAATGAGAACCTACTGTCCATTTTGCACGAAACCTAGGGTTCTCAAATTTGATCGAAAATTTCTTTCCGCCAAAAAACTAATTAAGTTTTAAATTCTTCGTAATCAATTTGTACAGAGATTATATTTCATAGCTAGGGTACTCAGATAAACACAGAGAAGTCCGTTCCATTGCAATAAGGCGACGAAGTCGTTTAAAAAGTATAATTATCATTATTACTTGGGCCTTAAGGCACCGAGTCTAGCTCTTTTTTTTAGTTTTGGTGTCACGAATTTCCCAGCGCACGTGTTCAACACGCACTACTGCCCGGAAGGGTTTAACAGGTCATCTTCATCGGTCATCTTCACGTGTCGCGCACGTGACTTGAATAACGTTCCGTGCGCCACTGCACGGATGGTCGGTCATAAGCGCAATGCGTCCGATATAAGAAGGACATAGAGAATAAATGTGATACCGAGTAAATGCAATACAGGTAACAAATGCAAAGAGTCGTTGATGTACTTGTAATATTTCGATATTTCGATATTTCTCACCCAAACCGTGCGTGACAACACAAACATAATAGACAGCGATCATAATTGGAACCTACTATTATACAAAGAATCTTTCCATATCAAGCGTTCAGAACCATCTTTGAACATTGGTTTAAAAGCTAGTAGGGAATTATGCCTATTCTCCTGATAGCATTTTCTCTATTTTGCGTTCTCACGTGTATATTAATGCTAATGTACCATCTACAGTATTTAAATTTCTGCTACCTGTATGTCTCTTCAGTCTGAAGATGATATAGAATTATATCGAAATATTACAAGCACATCAACAACTCTTTGCATTTGTTGCCTGTATTATAGACATAATGCATTTACTCGGTATCACATTTATTCTCTATCTCTTAAAGTTATCAGCAGCTCAGGTAATGGATATAAGAAGGACAGACTTCTCTCTTTTATATTTTTTCAGGCCAGAGTTTAGGCTAATTGCAGTCTCTTGTTTTTATTTCTTTCATGTACTCTTTTATTTCATGTGGATGTAGTCAAGCCGACGCATTATACGCTCAAACGACACCGGGCCTTTTGCTAATGCTATTGATGTGATTGGTTGTTGTGTTCTTTACCCGAGAAATGAATTTCTCTTTGAATTGTATATATAATGTAACCACTTACCTCCAATCAGCATGGTGACTACCGCAAACACCTTTTCGCTGTTCGTATTTGCTGCCACATTACCGAATCCAACCGTGGTCATACTGGTCAGCGTGAAATACAAAGCAGTGACGTAAGCAGATCCTTCATCAGGCCCAGATCCCTCCGTGAAGTTAAAGTAAGGCTTGTTAATGGCGTCGCCAAGTGCGTAAAGCCAGCTGACTGTGGACCTGTCTGTTACTTCGGATAGACCAATCACGTACCAAATACACGCGAGCCAATGAGCCATCATTGCGAATGCTATCATCAGTAGAGTCAATAATATGGCGCTGTATTCGGTGTATCGATGAAGCTTCCGGACAACACGAAACAAACGAAGGAGCCGGCCGCATTTGAGAAGCTGAATAAGGAAGCCCTGTGGTATCATAATTAAAACAATTTAGCTTACGTAAGGAGTAGGTGGTATCTTGTCTCGTGTGATGTGAGGTCAGGTAATAACAGAAATGTCGTGTAGTGAATGATTTTAACCCACGTTTGTCTAATGTGATGCTGTCAAGGTGATAGAAGCCCTTGCAATCAACTTATGGAGCAATGCGCTGAATCCTGTCAGTTCTTGAAATCTGGACTAAAATTTTACCAGGATGTTAAACTCTTCACTTTTACTTTTCTTTAACTTGTTTTTACGCGGGACTAAGGTCCCGATCACCAAGCGGAAGTTAATATCTTCAAACTCAAATGGATGATGCACCATCAACCTTGACGACCAGCCATGGTAACGGGAAATCGTTGACGAGTAACATGTCCATTCAAGGAAGTTGCTTTAGTTGTTATATGACTGTAATTACGATTAAGATTACGATTACCATTACCATTACCATTATAACCATGGTTATAACTAGGATCCCATCAACGATGATTACGATTAATCCGACTCAAAATTATTCATCGCAATTAGTCTTCGCTTATCACAGTTTTAATAGATATATTTTGGTAAATGTTAAACACGGTGTTACATTTTAAGTTAACGCGTTAGGAGTCATTTTTTGGCATTAATCATCAAGATTGATTCAACTTAGTTATATATATATATAAAGTTTTATTTTATTTTATTTTGAAGTACCTCGTTAAATGTGGAGCCTTTCCTATCAAAGGCTGAGTTTGCCTGAATGAGGGAAAAATAGAATAAATATTTAACAATGAGA